>JBBDHG010000126.1:1200000-1757500 GCA_037951165.1 Lophius americanus | reverse complement strand
TCACCTGTCATAGCTAATAGGGCTGGGCGAATTAATCATAGAAAGATCCTCGTATATGCGATCTCATTTCTTAAGTACAACCATTCTTCAGCATTTTAATTCATAACACAAACTTTAGCCAAGCTAGCGAGTTGTGTTCCCACTCGCTAGCGAGGCCTGGCCCTTTAATGATGTGACACTTGAGTGGAGCCACTCAATAGTAAAATTGTGTAAATATCCTGGTTGCGAAATTTTTTTTTTTAAATACCCCCTTATAACCTTTAAACTCCTACCTCGGGTCAGTTATATTTCTAACATCTTTCCAGATTTGACATCTCCCTACTGTTTCACGAAGGATCCGCAACCGTTGTAGTGCAAACAGACACATATCCGAGTTACAAATTGGACAGCGCACAGTGCTTTTGAATAGCTCATATGCAGAACACAGTGCAATATGATGTAAACTGAATGTAAAATCATGGAGAGTATCGTGATCTCGATTCCAAGAAAGGAAAAAGCAATTCTCACTTCAGTCAGAATCGCTCAGACCAAATAGCTAATGTTAGCTTATATGAGCAAACATTGCTAACTTTTGGTAATACAAGCCATCATAACTAACGTATCTAACATCAGCTTTTGTAGCTTATAAGAGCTAAAGCCACCTATCATAGCTAACAAGAGCATTTATGTGAAAAACGACATCAATTTACAGAGGTTGTGAGTAAAAGAAGTTCAAAATGTAATATTTTTAATTATTCAATAAGCGTTTGGGTTGGTTTTCAAATTATTTGTTTCATTGACAACACAGCTTTACCAAATACAAATACTTCAATAACATAATTCCTTTTCAGTTTTGTTTCCTCATGTTTATAATCACTGCTGCAGCCTTATAAATATTAACGGCTAGTCGGCATTTAAGATGTATATCAATTCACCAGAGGCCGTTTGCCAACAACAGAATCTGCTCTGATGTAGTTGTGTTGTGGATCTTTGGAGCTCTGCTGGGAAGAATTTAAAAAAGGTGGTAGGGTGAAATAACACAGCACAGCACAGCTGTACAGACTGCATTTTCAAGCTGCTGGAAGAGTTTCAGAACTAAGCAAACACAGAACTAAAACAATTTGTCAGGAACACAGAGGAGATGACTGATGCTTGACACTTGGAGCCAAAGACCTTTGCTCTACTTCAAACTGCCTGGACAAATATCTAAATGCAGGATAGCACCAGTGAATTTATGATTTAAAAACATGTTATTCTACCTATAGGTATTTCCAAGTCCTATTTATAGACCAGATATTCTAATACAACCACCTTCCATGCTGCAGTTTTACAGGGAGTGTATGAGCCTTTGAAAATGAATTGCCTGTGAAAACGTATTTCCGGATCAACATCCAGGATTGAGTTGTTATGCCTGATAGCCTGAAAAATTTGTTAACTATTTCTCTTCTTTTTTTCCACCAGAAAATATCCGGAATGTTCTCTTGTTTCGCCATCTCACTGGAGATGGTTTGATCATAAAATGTTACTTTTTCCTTTTTATATTTTATTTTACAAACCACTTTTACGAAAGAAAAGTAGTATGCCGACTAATCAAGAAGGAAATAAATCATTACCTGCAACCAAAACCTTTGTTTACACCACTGGAAATGGGCAGGTTATTGGTAAAAAGAAAAATCCTAAAAAGAGACTCTTGCTTCTTGTCGTTACACTAATAGCGATATAAGATTTAACAGTGTTTGCAAATAAATGCGACACCCCTTTGCGACAAATCAGAGGTACCTATAAATAAACATTATGTGCAAATGGCATCGTCATGACAACAAAGCCCTTTTAATGGATGGATGCTTTCTTATTTTTTTCAACGTGTACAGTCCACACATGGATCTGGAGGGTCATGTCCCTTGTGGACAAGGGCAGGAGACAATATTTACCTCACATGGACCTTCAAAGGACCCCTCCTGAGCCTTTCCTTGTCATGAATAACAAGTATGACTCTCCATTTGTCAAACACAAAGCAGACATTCAGCAACAACTTGAAAAAAAAGAAAATCCTCTGTGGAGTAAGCGTTTGGTGTGTCCATTCAGGTTACTGTACAAACATGGCATTGTTGCACGGTGGCCTCCATGGAAGGGATGACCCGCTCCCTTTTTAGATCAAAAGAACTTTTTCCAAACTAACATTCAAAAAACATTTTTACTTTCACCTGATTGCACGGTAAAAAAAAAGAATTGCTCTGAGTGTTAGTTTCCATTTATTCAATAAAAGATACCCCTACATTTTACAACCTGTACCTTTAAGTATTGTGATAATATTATACTGTGGAGCCAGCAGCAATTCCAGACTCGAATGATCGATCCACATCAATTTCACGTATGTCAAATCTATCAGTACAGACTCCTCAACCGAAATGTCCTGCATTCAGTCGGTTTAAAAAATAAGTCATGCAAAGTCAAGAAGTCAGTATCCCCGAGCTTATCGTCTTAATTTCCGTTTGCAGATCTTGTGCTGCCTGTCAAAAACAAAGTGTTCTGCCAATTATCTTAATTTAGCCTCTGTGCCAACAATTGTGGAACAGAGGGAACATTTTGCATTGATGTAATAAGTGTGGACCTAATTGGAAGAGGATTACAGGTAGTGAAGTGGTTTCGTGGAACTGTGGTATGAATATCATGATTACGCTCTCATGTGTATTTTATATGCCGTTAATCATTTGGACAACCAATTGTGTTATAACAAATGCTTCTTTCCCGCCCTGTTTGAAAAAGAACATACACTGCTCATCGGCTTATCGGTAAGGAAATGAAGCTGTTTTACAGCCGTGATGAAGAGCGTCTTTAGTGAGTTTGTAGAGATTCTTTAGCTGCCATGACCTGTTGTTAAACGATGCGTTCCTCCACGTTCCGGGAGGAATGTTAGCCCATTCCACCCTGGCAAAGTTGTCCAGTTGGTAATAGTCCCACTTTCTTATTGTCGGTTGGATCTAAAGCAACTAGAATTTTATTCCAGTCTTCAAGACATCTCACTTCTCAGCCAACACGTCCAATTGTTTTGGATTGAACCCCGCAGAATTACAATGACCTGGATGAATGAGAATCTACACAGACATCCTGCTTTCTTCAAAATCTAAAATTTTTTCGATTGGATTCAGAGCATCACCAATCCACAGCCATGTCGCAGGGTCTTCTTTTCAACTGGATTATTCTTCCTCCCCTAAACCTAGCACTGACACATAAGTCCCAAAAATTCCAGTTTGGTTTATTTACTTCACAGAATCGCACCCCGAAACTTCTGTGTCTTAAGTAGGTGGTTCTGTTGGAACTTTTTAAATGGGTTCGTGTCAGCAGTGCCGAACGTCTTGGGAGGTCTTAATGAAAACCCTGAGGTAAATTTAGGCCTTAACGGGAAAAACAAACTACAGAACTTTAATCATACAGTATTGGAAAGGTTTTTCCATAAAACGGTCACAGTGTTTCAATAATGATAAAAAATATCCAAAATAACATATGCCCTATTTGCACGGGACTATTATTACCTGGGGACCTCTGGTAATTTGTTATAATTGCAGAGGACGTCTATCAAATTAATCCCGTGCGAATGTGCTATGCTTGACGTTTGTGAAGTTAAAATCCCAACACAAATGACCTACCATATTTCTTCAAACACAGAGGTCAGGTGATCATTTTAGTCCCGTGCAAAACTTAATCTCACTGATTTGGGGGCTGGAATTCATATTTATTGTGTCCTCTAACTGCTTTTTCTGACTCTTTCATGGATTTCATTATATCAAACTATGTTTGAAGTGTTAATGATCAATTTGTCCTCAACAGAAGGGGCACCGGGGACGGTGTAGGAGGCGGGTAGGGGAGGCACAGGAGGGTTGAGTACCCCTGCCCCAGACACACCCCCAGGCGCAGACAGCTGACCTTGTTGAAGCAGCGGGGGTTACGCAGTCCCCCTTATCCGGGGGGAATAATGTCGGAAAATTAAAGTAAAATACAGACTTTCCTTATCCCATATTAATGCAACTCATGAAACTTAGAAGTCACTCGTGTGACTTCTAAATAACATGAAGTCCTTCGGTAATACTAGTCCCGTGCAAATAGGGCTTTACAACATCATGAAATCTATTCCCTCCATTTGATCCGTCCCCAGGGAGCCGTGGACAGCCATGTCAAGCACCCAGGGAGATTGGGGTTTCAGGGTTTGCCCAAGGGCCCACAGCATGTAGCGTCAAGGGTCGAAATCAACGCTGGACAATTTCGAGACTAAAAAAGTCATTAGAAATAACATTTTGATTAAATATATTTGTAAGAACGGATGTTTCACTGAGCCGTTCACATTGCTCTTGTGTTAACGCTATCATTTTCAAATGTTATACTCATACACATAGACCTTAGTAAGAGGAAGAGCTGGATTTACTCTGGGAAAGGTTGTTCCATTTCAATACGAATTTGGTGCATATGAATGACCTCAAGGAGATCTATTTCATGAATGTCACATTTTACACATGTTGTTCATATTTTACTCACTAAGAGGAGCTTTTCTATGAAAAAAAATTTTTTTTGGGTCTAACTTCGAAACAGTTGGTCCCATTTAGTTCAAATTTGGTGCATATGAATCACCTCCAGGAAATATATTTACTTATATCATATTTTACTCAAATAGTTTCATATTTGACTCATTAAGGCCACTTTCTTTTTTTGAAAAATGCTGTTTTTCTTACATCACTTGACATTTAATTTGAAGAGTTTAATCAGAGGTTTGCTTGTTCAACACAGTGGACTGGGGGCTTTTCAACGATTAACCCTTTGCGGTCGGGGATGACAGTGTAAGCCTAGTTTGGTTACTGCAAGCAGTCGATAAATTCTCTGTTTTGATGTCAATTTTGGTTTCCCTTGTATCCATAAGTAACAGCAATTCTCTCGGCATTTTGGCTGGCATATAGTAGGGGTGTAACATTTCATCGCCCTGGATCGGTATATCGGTTTATTGAACAACGATCCAAAAAACCCGCCCAGCTTTTATTTATTGAGTTCAATACCTCCTCCAAACCACTGAGCACAGCAATTCAGAACCATGTAAATACATGGGTTACCTTACAGTGAAGCATAGGTCTTTATTTCTTTTTGTTATTATTATAGTCATACATTTCACCGATAAAATTGTCAAAACATGTCAAATTTATCCAATTTTGTTAAATGGGTACATAATATGATCTGAAATCAATGTCAGGCCCCTGAATCGAATCAAATCGAATCGTGATCCTATCGTGGCAGACTTTGTGATATTGACAAATATCGTAATGTTGTCCAAAGAATCGATATAATATCGTATCGTAGTGGAAACAGGTGATTTACACCCTTAGGTGCAATCTCATGACACAATCTATTTTAAAAACTTTATAACATGAACTGGCTCTAAGGTGAAGTTGGCTTTACTCGTTTTTTAAGCCTTTTTTAAAATTCTTTTGTTCACACTGCCAGCCTTTGTATTAAGGCAGAATAAAGATAAGAGGAGAATGCATTCCCTAATAGCATTAATGGATCAAAGGTTGCAGTTTTGGCTATCAGCACCTCTTTGTCAGAGAGTGACCCCTACAAACCTGAGCTACGGGATTGCTGAGCTAGTGGCACTCTACTCGGTTAACGAGCGCAAAGATAAAACTAGCAGGCTGAACGATGTGTCAGCCCAATACCTTTGTTTCGTAATCACATTTCAAGTATCCGCTATGAGGACAGACGTGATGTACGTAACAGGTCAATACAGCGTGATGTCCTGAGTTGGTAACCTGCACACAGCCGCACAGCAACAGAGAAAACCTGGTCCGTCTGGTTTGCTAGCTAGGATTATCGTTATTGTGCTCGGTTTATGGGCGTACGCGCTGAAAGCATTTCTGCTGTTATTGTTCTGTGAAAGACAAGGAAGTCAAGTCATACTTATTCTGAACCTAAATATCCGGTATGGGACCAGAGAGACATCTTTCCCAGCCGTCAGTCTGACAGTTAGCCACCTAGCTTAGAGGCTAGCAGGTTTAAATGAGCTTACCTCATATTGGATGTACTGTTTTCTCCACTCCGGGGTGATGTGAGCCGAGAGATGCTCTGTGAATTTCATCCTGACTGTCCGCTGGTTCTCCCTCTGAGGCTTATATGGCAGCCGGAACCCGATGGGTCAAGCTGTGCAGCAGTCCTGGTCCACAAACCTTCGAGGAGAAACTCATCCGGAGAAGATTACCATCGACAGCTCGGTCAAAGACAAACAGAGATGCCCTTTTTGTCTGAGCTCTAACCTAGCTTGTTACCGGCACACATTTAATTTAGTTTTTTTTTTTACCCACACGACGAAATAAATGTGGGCTCATATGTTAGCCTTATATGAAAATGTTTCAATTTGGTTTTAACTGGAGCGCTAACGTCGCAACATCGCGCTCGGTTGGTGGAGGACAGGCGCAGAGTGCTGGCGCTAGCTGTCTCTCGCGCTGAGTGTCCCCTCCTCTCTCTCTGCAGTTCAGCCTCTATCTCTCTCCACCGTGATGCTTTCACGTACGGTTGGAAATAACACGACAAGCCAATCATGACCGCGCACGGTGGGTGTAACAAGGCGTGGCGTCAAGGAAATGTCAAGCAACTAGGGCAGGCCCTTTCCCTTGAGCAAATTTTCGCATGATGTCCTTTTTTCTCCCTTCTTCCCATAGGGCTTAAGGATCCTGCAGGGCCAGTAGGGCCCAGGGCCCCAAGTCATTATGAAGATGTAAAAATAACTAATCAGTAGCAAACATCATACATTCAATCCCCTAGCCCCACTGGTGTCTTTTTTCTGAAAGAATCTTCATGAATACGGCCCCCACTATCCATCTCTGCCCTTCCAAAAAAGACGTTTATTCAAGTAAGCTATTAGTATTCCTCTTTTAAACTAAAACAAAATAGATAAAAATAAAGAATACTTACAGCGTACATTTTATGTACATACTGTAGATATACTTAACACAGTTATACAGTAGTATAATTGAAAAGTCGCAGTATATTGGACTATACTTGTCTTCTTTCTTCTTTCTTAATCTTTTAACTTAGAGGATATATATACATATATAATTTGCTCGTAGTAGTAGTAATAGTCTTAGTAGTAGTACACTTCAAAATATACTACAAGTAAAGTGGAAAGTGGACCAGAAGTGTGAAAAAGTGTGGGTAAAGCCCAGTAGTCAACGTGTTTTAGGGTCCTTGAGCGAGACTCTGAACCCAAATAACCCCCCACTGACTAAATATACTTAATAAAGGATTATTGTCATACGGTAGTTTCAGTTACAAGGTAAGAATAACTTAGATGTAAAATGTGTACTGAGAGTTAACTACCCCTACGCTCAAAATTAAAACTACACCTTTTGTCACCTAAAAGTTGGCCAATGATTTCCCAAAGAGTATCGTAACAGTACACTTAAAATAATACAGTATTTGTATCCTGACAAAATCTAGTATACTGGAGAATGATACTTGAGCTGTGATTCAGTATATTTAGAAAGTAAACTTGAAGTTTACTCCTTTTTAGTAAGGATGCTCTACTCCTCCTCTGTTAAGTTTCAATAAAGCCTTTGAATTCAAAAGAAAATACTATTAATTGAATGTAGATATGAATCACGGAAATTATCATTTTACCCAACTGTTATGCCTTTGAGCATTTTTTTATTTTATTTTACAATTATTTCCTCTAGAGGCCTCAGTTCGGGCGAACTTTTCGGTGAAGTTTCCAAAATATTCCGATGACACATGAATGCCACACATCTGATCATCTAGCCAGACATTGGGAGGAGAATGACATTTGTTGTATCAAACTGACTGGGGGATCTCAGGTGCAACGAATGGCCATGTTCTTCGCTGGTGCCTCAATTTGCGAGAATTCAATTATACTATAAGCATCTATATCATTGTAGACGAAATACATAAACATAACCAGACTAAATTATAACCCTACCTGGGTTATAATTTAGAGTAGGGGTGTCAGCTCAATAGCGAAGAGGGCCACGTTTAGTTTTAGGCATTTTGACCATTTATCTAATTTTATTTAATCCTTTTATAGAATTCTGAACCAACCAGGGGAATGGAAAGTAGTCAAATTGCAGATAATATTCAAAAATATATCAGCATATTTCATTGTTATGTTTTCCTCTCTACGAGCGGTGTTTCACAGAATCATTTCCAACAACATGTTTTTATTCACCGGCATCAACAACAGCCAGAAAACTGTATTTTTCAAGTTCCATCTCAAATAATTGTGTTTTAAATGAACAATATCAACAAAAAGGTAAATGGCTGGGCTGAAATAGCTGTTTCTATCTTTTGTCATGATAAAACAGTAAAAGTAGACGGTTGCTTCTAGAATCTGGTACTGTAGCCAGGAGCAGCTGCACCTCAAAAAACAATATGCTGTATGAGTATCCACCAGGTAGATTTCACAGTATATGTAAGCAACTTAATGTTTTCTTGTTTTAAATGTGAATGCACTCACCAGTTCATTAAAACGTGCTGACTTACAAATATGTTTTTGTTATGTTATGATTTTGTGATGAGTGATTTTTGTTAGCGGTATGGAAAGATAATAGAAAGAAAAAGTTCCAACTACTTGGGATCATTGTCTTGCTGCATGACCCAGTTTGTGTGTGACTGATGACCTGACATTCTTCTTCACAATGTTCTGGTAGAGAGAATTCATTTTTCCCTCGGTCATGACAAGTTGTCCCATCCCTATCCCCACAATATCCACGTTTGACCACATGTTTAATGATCTTGATGTGTTTGGTTTCATGATGATCTTTTATCAGTCTGCGGTGTCCAGTTCCATCTTCTAGGCTGTGGGGCGCTGGGACAGCAGCATCACAGACAAGGATGCTAACAGGCTGAACAGGGTCATCAGGACGGTGGGCGCAGTCCTGAGGTTCAAACTGGACTCAGCGGTGAGGGTGACATGCTGGCTAAGGTGAAAGCCATCTCGAGGAATCCATCACACCCCAGTCCATAAGGTGTTACAGACAGAGGAGTTCAACCAGAACTAAGAAGGCTGATCCCGCCCCTCTGCTGGAAAGACCACTGCCACATGTTGTTTCTCCTGCAGCCATCAAAGTTTACGGTTCTGGACCGGGACTCATCTCCACCTGCAGTAATATCATTCACACCGGACATTAATTCATCCCCCCGCACCATTAATGCTAACAATGTTGTCTGTCTGCGTCCTGCAGCTGTAACGGGACCCCTGCCCTCCAAACTGTTCAACCTTCACAACATCAGTTCATATAAGCTGTCTGGGTCATTGAGGAGTGTTCTGACGAATATTCTGACGACCCAGAATACTCTTCTGGGTTAGCGGTGGCTTTTGCCTCACTGCTCTCCCATAGGTGACATTTATCCAGTGTCTATGGAATAGTGGAGCCTTGAACTCTGACCTTTACTGAGAGGAGAGAGGCCTGCAGCTCCTTCTATGAAAGAAACTAAATGTGCAAAGAAAGAATTTTTCTTTAGGTTTTTTTCTTGGCGGTGACAATAAAAGGTTAAAAACAGATTTGAGTCCATTCAGACTAAAATCATGAAGATACATTATGGAATGTTCTCAGACAGAGTATCCAAACCTCTGACAGTGTTGGGTTGAGCTCAGTCACTGTGCTAGCCTCTTGTGCCACCTAGAGGTCAGCTAACACGCACCTTCATCTCAGACACATTCACCTCACATTTGAAGCATCGTCACATGAACCTCTTTTCCTAAGACAGGAAATAAGAGGTTCATGTCTCAGGAAATTCAGACTGAGCTTTCAATATCAATGCTTTTTAGTGCCGTAATACTTGAAGAATCTAGTTGTCCCAGTGGAACAGACAGACTGGTGGATATCTTCTTTTTAAGGTGTTTTATAGATCTTAAGGTTTAACTGTTAGATTCTCTTTTTGCATCTTTATAGTTTGTTTATAACTTTATGATTTTGTGGATAATCCCCGATAATAGACCAAAGCAATAACATCCAACTTAAAGGCTTTAGCTTAAAATGCTCATTTCAAGCTGTAGTCCCGGTAACAGTAGGCCCCCCTAAAAATAAATACATTACATCCCAATAGATTATTTAAAAGGTCGAGAGAGATGAGATGAGCGGTGAAGGAAAAGCAAACATTTAGCACAATTGATTTTAGGCAAAAACAAGCGTTTGGAAGCACATCAGAGGAGCAGCGACACATTAATGCAATTCGTGAGATAAAAGCAACACAAAATGTAAAAGGGATGAGAAGATCTTTATAATAATCACACTAGAATCCCACACAAACATGCAGGATGGAGGGACAGCATGGAAACGAACTGAACAAAACCAAAGCTTGATCCTGCCGCTGGGGGTGCATAAACCAGTGTACAGGACAAACGGAGAGGGTTTACCCAGAATGCACCTTCAACAATGTGGCTTGAATATGGTAGCATATATTGGATATTGCAGAAATTCTGGCTACCCTGCAGAATTTTATTTATTTTTCAGCGAGGATGATATATTGCATTTATTATTATAAAATCCAGTATTATGTTATGTTATGATTTTGTGCCGGATAAAATATCAGACTAGAATGCGTCAGAATATGTGTTATTTTACTTTACATATCATCATAACATTGACCTTTAGTATTATAATTCAAGAGATCACCCATGCAGCCTTTTTAATACCCCCCAAAACACAGGTTATGTTTATTTCCAGAGATAATTTTGTGTTTCCGCCTGAAACGGAGGTAAATGTGTAGAGATTGACTCTCGAAGAACAGATGGCACAAATCTAATAATTCTAATAATAATAATAGGTTTTGGTTCATGGGTGCCTTTCAGGACACTCAAGGTATATAAGGCATAAGTAAGAAGATATGCAATAAAAATAGATTTAAGAGAATTCTATGATTATCTCTTCATTTTGACTCGGAGTCAAGGAAAGAGCAATAGTCCGTAAAATTTTTTCTCTAGCTGAAAAGTAAATGAGTGTTGCACAATTCTAAGCAAACTAAAGAACAGCAATGTTTTTATTTATTTTTTAGAGCATGTTTCTATGTGTGGAAGTTATTGTGAAAACACCATCTTAAAAAGGTGTTAATAATCAATCATCGGTTTTGGGTCTTCTGGACATATCGTCTGTTTTTTATTTGTTTGTACTTCAAACAAGTTTCTATTTTCTTCAGGAGTTGTTTAGAAAATAGATATCCAGAAGTACCTTTTTTCAGGGGTTTTTTCCACAAAACATCTCCAGAAAATTTCTTCTTCTTCATCTCTACACTATTTAGTATCACTCACACTTTCACGTGTGCTCAGTCTTGATAGATCAGCTGTTCGTATCAGCCAGCCACACCGATCCAGTAACATGATAGTTGGCCATCACACATAACATCTTTCAGTTGACTTTGTAAATTCCTCTTTCTGTACATCCATTTTCGTTCATGGCCCTGTTACGCCAAAGACTTCCTGACTCTCACGCATCATCTGCTGGGATAAACAATCAGCTTTATTCATTCACTCATTTCTTCTGATTGAAATATCTTTTTCAAATCAGGCTTCCGGGCAATTATTATCATTAAGTACGAGCTGCGTGGACTTATTAAAACATTAATGTCCAATGTTTGGGTGACCACATTTGGAGTCTCTATTAAATATTGAAAAATGTGTCTGAAGCTGTTAATAATATGACCCAGTGGCAGCAAAAGCAAAAGAGTATGGGGCCGAGGACGGAGCCCTGGGGGACACCACAGGTCAAAGGAGCACCAAGGGGGAGGCATTAACCAGGACAATTGAGAATAATGAGGATAAGGAGGACTTTTTGACCCAAAATGCTTGTGAGAACTTAGTAAACGTAATTATGTAACTTGATACAACCGAAAAAAAAGTCTAATAGGGGTAAAAAAATTGGAAAATTCTTTACCAAAAAGTTGAGCTAATCTTTTTTAAAATCCACTATTTTCCATAAAAAGAAACATTTTATCACAAAGTCATTTTGTAATTCAGATTTTTTTTTTCACGGCTAAAAAACATGCTGTAATTAAAAAATGTGTCATATTAGAGTTCATTTTGACTGTCTAAGATATTAAAATAGTGAATGTTCCAAAGAAATAGAATATTTTAAAATTTAGAATAGCTTTTTTTTTGGCAAGTATATTAAAAGGCTAATTTTTTTCTTGGTTGTTTTTAAATTTTCAAAGAAGTCCCTATCATCATCATCTTCACTTTCTAATAAAAATGCTGCAGTGCTGTTTTGTGAACTGTGAAAATTAGCCTTATCATCCCCAAATGGTTAAGGATATTATGGAATCATCATCACCGCCGTCGCAGATCCTTCGTATTAAAAACTATGTCATAGATCCTTTTCAAGTTCTGTACCCACATCGACCTTAGTGAGAGGAAGAACTACAGTGTTCTTGGAAAGTTAGGTTTGTATTTTTCTGACAGTAGGGGGAGTTTTATCTCCAAAAGTGTCAGGCCATAATTTCTCAACCATTGGTCCAATTTAGTCCAAATTCAGTGCATATGAATGGACTTTAGGAGATCTATCTTCTTTACGTCATATTTTACCCATATTTTAATCTAATAGCTCATAATATACATAAGTTCATATTTATAAGTTAAGAAACTTTTTTACATTCCATCATTTGCACAACTTATTTTAATATGCATATAAATAACTAATGACTGGACTGGAAACATTAGAATATACCAAAAACTGTCACCTTAAAGGCAGCTACAGAGGTGAATCAATGCTTTAAAGTCTCTTTGTAGCTGTTTTATTAGAGATTGTTGTGTCTGAAAACAGACTGTCTCCTCGAGCAAAGTTCCTTAAGAGGGAACCGCAATCCCATCTCGCACTTACACATACTTCACACAGATTATCCGGTGCTGCAGCCGCCCCGCCATTATCTTATATAATGTGTTATTTAAATATTTTCTGCCCCATGTGGAGGGATTATCATGGCAGACATTCATTTAGGCTTTTAGGGGATTGGTAAAAACCCATATTAGACTACACAATCTGAGCGAGTGTCTTCTAGCGTGTGGATGAGGCTAAGTGGGTGGGTGGGTGTGTATAAGGGCATATAACAGGATTTTTTTATTTATTTTTTTGACAGAACCTGAAGCTTAGGACTTCCTGTCTGTAGAGACATCCAGCAGGATTGAAGGTAAGGCGGTCATTACTGAGGATTAACAGCCATCTGGGGTCAGATTAGACGGGCTCACCCTTTATAACAAGTCTGTGAAGAAGTAGACAAGCCGGTGTGTGAAGACAGTAAATACGGCAGCCGTGCCGAGAACCAAAACATTCTCATTTATAATTCTTCGTTATCTCCATCTTGATATGCTTTTAACTGAAAACACTCAAAGCGAAACAACTAATTGAAATCCAAATTCAAGGTCAGGTGATATTGTACTTTGGGAACCATGTGCCGCTTTTGGATTGCCGCATTTCAGCGGCACACAGAGTTTCCATGAAGTTACTTAATGCTACTTAATGGCTCTGACAAACTCCCTGAAATATACCCACTTAACTTCAGCTGTGGCAATTAAAAGCCCACGTGACATAATCACACACCATCTGTGACGATCGTTATCCGTGCCTGTTTTGTTTTGATTATTGCGCATCTGCTGCACGAGCATCCCGGCACAATTAGCTCCAGCCCCGGAGAAAAAACATTTAGATATCAACACTGATGTGAAAACGGCCGAAATCAGCGGCTACACATTCTTCCTGTTGGTCCAATCCGGAACAGAACCCACACTTCTCACATTGTCTTGGACTAAGAGCTCATGTCATTTGGTGCATGAGATCAACTGTTCCCAAAATGTGTCCCTTCTGACTCCGTTTACACGTCCCTGCAGACAGCAGGCCGCGGTCACAGTCACAGATGGGTCACAGACAGTTTGTCAGTAGCCGTATAAGACGACCTCTTCAATTGGATTTGAAAAATCTTTCTTTTGACATCCTTCATATAAGACCTGTCAGTCAAAGATCCATAATAGAAGAAGGTTTATCCAAGCACCAGCTTTAAGTTGTTTTGTGCACAAGGTTGTTACAGCTGTCGGTTTTCAATGTCTTCAGGTTTCCAAAGATGTTTGTCAAATAAGAGGGACATCTTTGAGATGCGTGCATGTTTTTCGAGTTTAACAGAATCTTTTGATCTTTTAATGGCTGTTATTTCTGCGGTTTGTCTTTGATGATGATGATTTTTAAAGGTTTAAAGTGAGATAATCCTGCGTGAAAAAAGGATCTCTGAGATGCTCTGCAGTGAGATGATCACACCCACAGAAGTTATCTGTGTTCGATTTAAAGGGAAAATCCACTCTTTAACCGTGGAAAAATGTCCCTGAATCTGAAATCACATTGGTATCATTATTGGTTGGAACAACGATGTTTCACAATAGAAGTTTTACAGCAGGATCTTTTTCCGTGGTTTGATATTTTTCCATGGCACACGACCCACCCCTTGATTCAGTTTCATGGCAAACTGTCAAATCAAAACTAGTTTATGAGAAACAGACGTCTTAAAAGTCTGATCTTATCACTGTAAACCAAAATGGTCCAATTCTTCTTTTTCTTTTTCTTCTTCTCCTTCTTCTTCTTCTTCTTCTTTGGGTTGTCCCTTTTAAGGGTCAACAAAGCGGGTCACCTGGTTCCTTCTTCCCCTTTCCTCTGCATCTTCCTCTGTCACACCAACAAACTGCATGTCCTCTCTCACCATATCCAGAAACCGCGTCTTTGGTCTTCTATTTTTTTTCTCCTGCCTGGCAGCTCCATCTCCAGCATTCTTCTACAAATATATCCACCATCCCTCCTCTTCACGTGTCCAAACCTCCTCAATCTGGTTTGTCTTACTTTTTCTCCAAGATGTTTAATCCGGCCATTGAAGGCCTGGTAAGATTCATTCATTCATTTAAAAAAAATCTGTAACCTGTTCAGGGTTGAGGGAGGCCTGTGCTTTAATCGCCCCAAATTATAAGAAAACCTTTTCTAGGAGCTCAGAACCGTCAAGATAAGACATACAACAGATTTTCGACCTGTTCTGTGGAGCAATGAAATCATTTTGAATTTCTGAGGTTGAGCAGTATATCTGGAGGAAGACGAGTAAAGCTTGCTGAAAAGATCAACCTGCTACAGTGAAAAATTGTTCCACAGAGTCTGGAAACCTGCAGCGCGTAGAATCTGCAGGTTTCTACGCCGTAGAAGGTAAAATGATTCCTTCAAAAAGGAAGAAATCCCAGATGGAAACATCTCACCATTAGTGAGGCTGGGTGTCAATGGACTTTCCATAAAGACAATGATCCAAAACAGAACTTTTATGATGCCTCCATGTTCCTCTAAACTCCTTCCTTTAAAAGGGCATTGAACTTGAATTTAAGATAGAATGATGAATGTGTGATTCCACCTCGGGGCTAATCGCCCTTTAATTTCCTCACCAGAAAAAAAAAAGAAATATTGATAAATTAATTCTTTGCATATTTGATTTCCATGAGGCATTTATTAATTTAATATCTTACACAGTCTAAATTTAACATGTAATGACAAATCATTTGGTCATAATGTTTTAAGTAGCTAAAAAATGATGATGAAACTTTGTATTTCACAGAAAAAAAAAATGTCAATTTTAATCAGATTAGCACCCCCTTTTGGTAAAGCATCTTTTAAGAAAATAATTTGACTTTTAATACTAATAATTGACTTTTTTTTTATGGTTACATAATTCTGTTAACAGAGTCCTGCACACGCTTTAATAAACCAAAAAAATAAATCCTACTTATTGAATACAACTTTCTCTATAGCAGTGGTTAATGCCTGCTCCTTGGTGACCCCTTAGACATGTGGTGTCCCTCAAGGGTCCATCCTTGACCCCTTACTCTTTAACATGTACCCATGTTTTGCGATTGGATCGTATTATAAACACTTTCAGTCAAGTGACACACGTTTTTCGAGAAGAAATAGAGACTCAAAATGTGCTCGACCAAACACATGGAACGGTAGATTAAAGGGAGAGAAGAGTTAACGCTTGAGTGATTTAATATGTAGCAATATTTTAATAATGTCAGTCGTTTTTTTACACACATACAAATGAGAGAAGAAAATATCGGTTCTTGTTCGGAACATCGTGAATTTAGACACTTTCCTGGACAATAATGAGACAGAAATGATCCAAAACTAGAAGAATACGTCGCAGTCATCATATGAATTTGCATCTATGCAGCAGCTTTTCATCCTCAGGAGCAGCCTTAAGCGTTCTGGAGCAGCGAGGCTCCTCTCTTGGCATTCACCGCGTGCCTTAATTGACTGATTTTAAATCAAGGTCCACTGTGAACACTGAGAGAGGAAGCCCACAGAGTCATAGCGGAAGACAGAGACAGTTTTCGCCGAGGTGAAACATCTTTAGTGTTCCTGGATAATGTGAATATTGCTCTGAGTAATGCACTGTCAGCTAAAAATCATAACAATACCGTAGATAACATTTTACTGGGGGAAAAATAAGTTCACACTTCCTTGCTGATACTAAAGGTCACACAAACACTCGGGGATCATTTTTACATTGGCTTTTGTAATCTCCAGCGCTCATGAAGTGTTTACATCTGCAAGCCCTAATGCAGTGTTCATGGGTAAAAACCAGGCCCATGATATTGGCTCTCTTTTTCATGACATGTCAAGGACACATCCAGCAGGCAGCCATTTCAGAGTGCAGCCAAGACTGCAGGGCTGAAAAGGAGGCTAAGACCAGATTTGAGTCTCACCAGAATGTAAACACGTCCAAACTGGACCACCTGAACCACTTAATCAGCGTTTTACGCACAGAAACGTGCCAAAAAGGGCGTTTTTACTGGGAGTCCCTTCTCTTTCTCGAGCAAAACGGTGACGTTCTCCACAGTAAAAACGCCACTAAAAGGACGCATTCGGCTCATACTGATAACATTATCGTGCTTAATGAGTGATTATATGGTACGACGGTAAATCCTCCGTTCTCCGCGGTACTGTAAACACACCACAGAAGGCACATTACAACGATTATTAATATTTAGATCAAAATCTAATCACAGGAAACTCAATAGTTACAAGCATACACTCAGAAAAAATTCCCTATCAGGAATATAAAGTTCAGGAGACTGAATTTTTTTATGTTCTACTCCGCCTCCAACATTAAATGGAGCATATATGACAGTATGTAGGCCGGGCCATGCAGAATTAGCCTTCACCGATGCCCGAACCACCGCTCTGCCAACAACAAGAAACCCAGTTATGGGGATAAATCGGAATGCATCAGATTTGAGTCCGGATAAGTCTTTGGATGCAGCTTCCATCAGTCTGTTTTACGCACAGGGGCTGCGTCTCGTTTAAATAGCCGGTCTGAGCTTCCTAAAGATGAAGAGCGTCGATTTCTGCAGCGTCTCCTTGTCGCATTATCTCCTCCAGAATCCCTCCGAAGCCTTCACCTCCTCCCTCTCCTCCTCTTCTTTTCTCCACATCCTTTATGCGGGACAAAAAGCCATCTCTGCTGCAGCAAATAAAAGGCGATCTATTTGCTCCTCTTCTTCTCCCTTCGCCGGCTCCTGGTTAACTGGTTTAGTATTGGATCTGTTGAACTGAATCAAAGTGTTCCGATTCATCCTCCCGGACAGTGCGCACGGGCGGGCGGTGGATTACGCACAAGAGAAGGCTTCGGCGGTTGGGGCGGGGTGACGTCACCATGCAGACAGATGCTCTCTCTCTCATCACCCACCACCACCAACACCCATCCCCCCTCTTCGCCCTTGAGACCAGGATCGGCCTGCTTTACAGCTGATGCTGATTATACACTACTTTGCTGTTTCCGTTGTTTGTCAGCAATTCACCTTAAAGAGTTTATGTCATGGGAGGAAATGATCATATCTCATTTTTCAGGGAGTCAAATGACTCATCAAGTATGGCGAGGTCAAAATGTGTACATTACTGTGATCTTCATATGTAAGGAAGAAAATGGACCTGAGATTCATTCGTAAGGCACGCACGGGGAATTCAGGAAGTAGCCAGACCCCTTTGCGTTTTCACATTTTGTTATTTTCTAGGCTTACGCTAAAATAATTTAAATAAATTTGCCGTGCGTTGCTCCATACCCCATACTGACAAAGCAAAAACAGAATTTCTGAAACGCTTGACATGTATTCAAAGCCTTCACTCAGTGTTAAATAGAACTATCCTCGGCAGCGATTACAGCCTCCAGGCTCCTTTGTACGACATGAGAGGCTTTGAAAACCAGGACATGGGATTTTCTTTTTGTTTTGCTGTCATTCTTCTCTGCAGATCCTCTCGACCTCTGTCAGACTGGACCAGGACAGTCGGTTGATGGTCCGTTTCAGGTTTGTCCAGAGACCTGGGTTCACGTCAGAGCTCTGGCTTGATCACTCAAGGTCATTCACAGGGTCGTGCCTAATCCACTCCAGAATTATCGTGTCTGTGTGCTCAGCTTCATTGTCCTGTTGGAAGGTGAACCTTCAGTCTAGTCTGAGTTCCAGAGCGGCTTGAACCCAGTTTGTACTTGGCCCCATTCAGCTTTTCCTACTGCCTACTGCTGAGACCACCATGCCTCACTGTTGCTGGTTTTCCTCCAGACACAATTCAGACACTGTTAAACACTTTCCCTTTAAAAACAAAAACTGTACCAGAAGAGGGCAATGGTGAGAGATATGGCAATACTAGCTGAGAGTAACATAAGAAAGAATTAGCTTTACTTTACTCGTAGAGTGTCAGGGTGCTGGACTTTGGGTGGAATCCTCCACGCTTGGTGACGTGCTTTCTTGTCTTGACATCAGTGGCTTCTATTTCCTCCTGAGGCCAGATTACTATTCCAGCTGGGTATCTGATGGTAGGGCATACGTGTTGATGGCCCGGATCTTATTTCTCCTCTTGAGCTGCCTTCTCTGCACCGGCCTTACCCTCTGGATGTATTTTGCTGAGACTGGCCTCCTTGCCTCTTCATCATTGTTTTCATTGGTCTGTGGGATTCCCAGGTACTCTGGCAGGTCCACCCCTTCAATTCTGGTTACCCTCCCTCTCTTTGCCACCGTACTGCCACACTTGTCCGGGCCGAATGTCATCCCACCATCTTTGCTACAGACCCTTGTTAGGTGGTGGTTCAGTGAATCAATGTCTCGTTCTTTTGGTGTACAGCTCAAGGTCATCCAAGTACAGGAGGTGGATGATGTTCATTCCACTCCTGCTCCTCTATCTATATCCAGTCTTTTCGATGATCTGACTTGGGAGGGTTCAGGCCCATCCAGAACGTCCATCTGGGACGGCGCATCACCTTGGTATATGCCGCACTTGATGGTGAGTTGTGCGATGACCTTAGAGTTGGCTTCTGGGTTGTTTTTCCACAGCCGTAAGGAGTTATTGATGAACGTTATCAGTTCACTGTTGGCTTTGTACAGTTCCTAACACTCCAGTATCCATCTGTGGGGCGTTGAGTCATAGGCTTGGTCTAGGTACCACTCTGTCAGAACAGCTGGTGCTGGACTCCTCTGGTTTTACTGCCAATTCCCTTCTGGGCCCTGCTCATATATTGATCCATCTCATCTTAGCCGCTATGATGTCAGACGGGGGTTTTCAAGTTGTGCAGAGGCAGGTTATTGGTCGGTAGTTGAACGGAACCACTCCTTTCTGGGGCTCCTTCATGATCAGGACAGTCCGGTCTTGGGTTAACCATTCTGGGTGGGCCCCATCCGTTAGCAGCATTGTTTCATGATGTAATCGTGATGTTTACTGGGTCTTGTTTTGGCAGATGGCTGTGGTCTGTTCTTAGACCCACCAGCCATTGAGCATCTATGTTATGTGATGCCTCCTGCTCCCATATGTTCCTCCAGTACTGTCCAGTCTCAGCCCTGGGTGGGTCTGTTGTTATCTTATTAATCCACCACTGAGAGTACAGTTTGGATTCTTTGACGGTGAACGTCCTGTTAATCCTCCTAGCTTCAAGGTCTCTTATGAACCTCTTCAGGTGAGTGGCTCCAGAGCCTCAGGTGTGGTTAGATTGTTGATAGGCATTCCCCTTTTCATCGCACCTTTTCATAGCTCTGATAATTTGCTAACTCTTGCTGCGTTGCCTGGATCTCGGCCTCCAACCATTTACTTTTGGGGGTACTGCTCCTTATAACTTATGGTGTTCTTCCTGACGCCGAGCATCTCCAGGATCTCTGTTGCTCTTGCGAATACGAGTGTGTTGGTCTCAGCGACGGTACATTGTTACAGCGGCATACAAGAGAATCAAGTAAACAAAAACATAATGGATGAAATGGAAACCTGAGATATAATACAGGAGATCCGTCAGAACACGAGTTTGTATATTTCAGTATAAATAGGAATCATGTCGCAGTAAAATCTCTGTGCAGTCCAGTCCAGTGATACATGATGGTGATTCTGTGTGCAGGATAAGATGCAGAAATGTCCAGTGTGAATGATGTCAGTGCAGGTGGAGATGAGTTAAAGTGCAGAGTCCTTGAACTTCAGAACTGATCCGGCCTTCCTGATGAGACCTTTGTGGTATCCTTGTCTTCAGGGCGGCCCCGAGCCAAAATGGTGCCGTAAGCGGAATTTGCTTATGGTACAGTGTTCCACAACCTCAGTCTGTTATGACTTGAACCAATCAACTGATATTATAATTTAAAAAGTACCCAATTATAGGCAAATATAAATTGATATTTGACCATTAATTCAAATGTTTATGACAGCAGCTGATCAGTTTGCTGCTCCTGTTCATCAAACAGGAATGCAGAGTGAAGGAGAACCTGTTAGAAGACTCTCTCTACTTGGGCTGTGTTGGAACCAGAGCTCACTCTCTCTCTATCTTCCTCTTTATCTCTCTCTCTCGTCGAATGGCTCGTTAACTGTCTTGGGTGCCTGCTGTCCTGCAATTCAAATTTTATTGACACTATGTGACCACTAGGCATGGCCCCCGGCTGATGGTTCTGTCAGTCAGGTAGGAGGGGATTCAGGAAACCAGGGCAGGGTACAAACTGTCCAGGGGTCAGATGCTGCTCCCACCTGTGGCATGAGATGTACAAATACAAGAAGCTCCATTAACTAAATCAGTTGAGACTCATCTCTTCATGTCTGTTATTATTATTATTATTATTATTAAGGTTAATTACAGGTCTGTTATTAACCTGGGGTTCTTGGTCTTTGGAAACAGGGACAATGTGGAAGTCTTCCAAAGCAGCGGGGCCGTCTGTAGTCAGAGGCTCAAGTTGTATGTGTTGCATAATGACTCTGCTCCACTGATCTGAGTCCTTCACCTCTTCACCTGTACAATCTGTACTTCAGACGGAACAATAGCATTACTTTTACGATAAAGACTTGCTTGTGATATTAGGGTTGGAGGTTTTTGTGACATTTGCTGTTAATTTTACCAAAAGTTTAAGTTTTACTTAATTTGTGCAAATTTACCGTATGTATTACTGTTTGAATTTAACCTCTTAATGTTCTTTTCAAGATGTACTTTTGTTTATCTAACTTTTTTTACCATCACATTTATTGAAAATGTTTAAAGTTTGGTATATCCATTACAATTTACAGTTAAAACCTAGTTAAAAGTGTATTACTGTGATATCCTGTTGATTTTAAAGTTAAAAGAAATCATATGTATGATATTTATTGATATTTGTATGTAATGTCCTCATACTGATAATGTTTACAGTAGATCTGCTGTTTAGTAATATTTTACTGTGATATTTTTGCACATAGTCACTGTATGTTTACGGTACAGTTACCATGGCATCTACAGCAGCTGGAATTTTACCGTGAATTATACAGAGTTGTAGAGTAGACTGGATTATCGATTTGGGAGATTTACTTTACCCAAGGTTGGTTTTAATTAGCCCGACGGTATGATCTTTAGTCAATCCATGTCTTCTTTTAAGTTAGGGTAGACATATCTTAACCAAGGATTCTTTCGTTAACAGTAGCGTAGCTTCAATGACCATCTGTACTTCAGCCTGTAGGATATCTTGCTTAAGTCTAGGGTAGGTTTAGTTAACCCCAGGATAGCCTTAGTTAACCCTGATATAGCTTTAGTTAACCCTGGGGCATTTGTGTTTAACTATACGATGTCTTTAGTTAATCCTAGGACATACTTATTTTACACTCTCACAGATGGTGGTGGTGATGAAGATGAGCAAACAGACACTCGGTGGTCAAGGGATATTTTTTTTCTGATTTGCTAATATGTAATCCAGCATGGATGAATTCTTCTTAAAGAAAATCCAGACTATGATATGAGAGTTTTAGGTAAAATATGTCTTATTACATTATCAATCCAGAGAATGTTGAACTGGTGAAAAAAGATGTGTCGTGTCTCATATCAACCAGCAGAGGGCAGCCTCTTCTCTTACAGGAGGGATAACTTGACGCGAGAAGCAACCTTCTTGTTATATCAACATATCATCTCGTCTAATGAGGAGAATTTGTTGCCTCAATTCCACATCTACATTACAAACTGTATCAACAGTTAATAAAAAGGCAAATGACAATGAAACATTTCAGACATGGATTATTATTTTTACATTATCCATTCTATATATGATGACCCCCACTCACTGTCCTTCCTTCCTTCTGTTAATCTTGCGTGTAATTGGCTCACCGGAGTAGAGGCAGCTAAGAACGAGAATAGGACCACAGGCGGCACAAAGATCTGTGACAGACAGGTTGGTGCAACATGACCAACATGATGGTAACATTTAGTTTTAGATCAAATTTGACAGGAATGGCCAACGTGTTGAAGTTACAATGAAATCATATCCACATCAAATGTGAACGACGAGGTTCAAAGTAGGCTACTTACAAATCTGCTGTGTAGCTGCACTAGAAACGGCAGGAATGTCACGGGTTATTGGGAACAATGACACAGGGATGGCATGTGATTTTCTCAAAACTTAATTTAAATGCTTTTTGGAAGCCCCGTCAATGTGTCTCATTACTTTCCCGCCATTTAACGAAACAAATTAACACAATAATGCTATCAGCTTCATGGGCTAAGGGAAAACGCTGGCATCAGTGTGAGAACACACTCACATGATCACAAAGAGTCTGTTCATGTCTGTTACTAACTTTTAGAGTGAAACTTAATATAAAAGATTGATTTCTTTGAGTGGATTCATATGCACCAAAGTTGGCCCAAAATGGAGGAACCTAGTTAGTAAAATATCACCTATTAAAGTAAAGCACAAAGTATACAAGATAGACCTCCTTCACCCGGTTCATATGCAGAAAAGTGTTTTTCGTTAAAATAAAGCTCCGCCTAGTGAGTAAAATATGAACTAACTTACTTAATGTATTAAAGACAAAGTTTTCATTGGGCAGGAGAATTATCCTTATAATCTTCTACTACTATAAGATGTATTTGGATTAATATTACTATTACTACTACTTAGTACCGCTGTAGAGGCTGAGGTCATCAAACTACTTTATCTACTATTAAGGAGTTGATTCTACAACATTATTAGGATCGTTTTATGAAACTACTGTCCTCTGAAAACCACATAAAAAGTCAACTTATCATGCAATTTTAATATTTCTGCAATCATTTAAAAAAAAATGGAATTATCAAGACAGTAGAGAGAAACTTCTCCAGCCATAAAGAAATATAATATACATGAAATTCAAAATCAATAGTTAGCAAGAGCATATCTCTGAAATACACACAATCCCTTTTTTTTTTTAAATTTGGCCAACGATGAGAAAGTTATGATTTTTGTAAAAAAAAAAAAAAAAACTCCTTTAGTGCGTAAAATATGAACAATTTCAGTAAAATACAATATAAACAAGATAAATCTCCTCGTTTGGATTGATAAACACCAGATTTGGACAAAATTTGGACCAACTGTTGAGGAATTATATCCTGAAAAACCTTTATAGATAAAGCTCCCCCTAGTGTTGGAAATATGCAACCGACCTTTCCAAGAATGAATCCAGTTCTTCCTCACACTAAGGTCTATGAGGCCTTAAATTTGCAAATTGATCCATGAATTAGTTTTTGGAGTTATGGCATGATGATTCCATATAATCCCAAATTTTTTCAGTAACATACATTTTCCCCACACAGATACAGTGGAGTAAAATCATCAAGTAGCATTAAAGAGAGATAATCAAGTGAAGCACAAATACCTCAAAGTTTGTACTGAAGTAGATACTTATTCCCCCCTTTCTGTAACAAACCATTCATCACCATCTCAAACACAGCAGAGTGTTGAGAGCAGATTTTGTTGTCTCCACATGAGAGCATCAGCTCAGCCAGGCGGTCAGGGAGCTCAGACATTTGGCACTTAGAGTGGGACTCTGCACCCTTTGGTGACAGGAACAAGCTACATTCCCGGCCATGACACAGCTTCATTCTTCAAGGCAAATCTAACTACAATATATTTACAGGAAAATGTATGTATGAAGAGTTGGGCATAGACTATTATAGACAACAATAAATGTTAGAAAATAAATTAGTGGTACATTCACAGTGGAAGACATGAAAACATAATTAAGATTTATGGATGTAAGTGGATTAATAAAGTGTATTATGTAAATGAACTGTAGAGGAACTGGGGGATTATTGGAGGTGCCGTTTCAGCCTCCGCTTTAGCGCGTTGTTTGTGCGCTCAGGGTCGGCGCATGCGCAGTGCAGCAGGGGGATTAACGTGCTCTCTGCGTGGCTTGGTGCGCGTCCTCAGCCCTCTCAGAGTATGCTGGAATATTCCGGGAAATGTGTTAATTCAGACATGGAAGGACTGCATATGTGTCAGAAACTATTTCAAACAGTGTCAGAAGAAATCTGACGAAGATGAGGATGGGCGAGCTCTTTTTTTTTCAGCTTTGGAGACTCTGATCACCTGGGAACATCTCCTGTCTGTCGCTCAGAGAGAGTCAAGCTTGTCGACTTTGAGTTTAACATTTTAACTGATTGGCCGAAGCTGAACTTGGATGAATGAGATTTTACACAGAGCTTACGGTTTTCTGGACATATCTCTAGTGGTTGCTGAAGAGATAACCCAGAGAAAAGTATTTTTAGATTTTTAGTTTCTATTGATTACAAAAGTTGCTTCATTTATTTTTATTTTTATTAAACAAAGATTTTTGCAAGAATCACTTGCCAGTGAGTCAAATGGCAGAGGAATATGACCAGTCTGCTGCATCAGAATTTATTAAAGGTAAGTTAGACATTATAACTAACATTTAATATTTTGCTGACAAAGCAGGATCAATTCTAAGGAGCTTTGAATTAATTATAAATCCAGACAGAAACTTCAATTGGAGCCATTCTTTAAAAAAGTAATGTAAGTAAGTAATGACAACAAGATCTATGCTGTCGCCCCCAACATCAAGGGTATATAACCAGACCGCCCCAATCCCCCTGTTCAAACTCCTCATGTTAAATATGAAGTTTGTCCATTGTATTTGTTGTAAGAAAAAGCTCCCCCACGGGAGTAAAATATGAACTATAAGAGTAAAAACTGTTAAAAAAGTATATTATATAGAAAATAATACAAGATCTCATCTAGGCGATTCACACACACCAAATATGGACTAAATTAGATCAACGGTTGAGAAATTACGGCCCGAAAACCGTCAGAGATAAAGTTCCCCCTTGTGTCATAAATATACTACGGATCTATAAACTGACTATAATGGTTTAAAATTTGAAAATAATCCATGAAATCATTTTTGAGTTACTGCATGTTGATTTCAAAATACTCCAGTATTTTCAGGAATATACTTCTTTTTTTATACTTCTTTTTTTTTTTAAAGGCTCCCCTTAGTGAGAAATGAACTACTAGAATAAGCTATGGTATTTATTAGATATATCTCATCGAGTCGATTCATAAGCACCAAATTTGGACTAAATCGGACCAACGGTTGCAAAATAATGGCCCTAAAACTTATGGACACAAAGTCCCCCCTAACGATGGAAATATATATAACAGACCTTTTTCAAAATCCTTGCAGCTCCGAGGATTCCCTCACAATAACCAGAGTTGCAGTCACCGGAGTGAACACTTGAATCCTAACTCACACTCACAGCGCCGTGAAAGCTGAAGGTTATTTGTAAAAACCAAACGTTTGAATCCGAAGCATTCAGATCTTCATTCTCGGCATGATTCTCTCACACAGGGCCTCTCAACGTACCTCACGCAGATGAAATAATTCTTCTATTTCTGTTATCTGACAGAGGTTTGCATCTTTGGCACAAGACACAACCCTTATTTAAACTCAGTGTTCCCACCTGAGCGGAGCACAGGTGCCACGATGGCTCAGAAAGCTCACATATGAAGCTGTTTGATAGGACTTTCTCTAAAACCCTGTTTAATGCCTCCTCCTCAGTGGCCCCTTTGACCAATGGTGACCCCCAGAGCTTTGTACTTAGCCCCCCCCCCTCTTTAGTATGTACATGCTGCCACTGGGTCATATAGTCAACGGGTCCAGTCAGGTGGGACACATTTTTAAGATAAGCAGATAATGAGAAATAGTGACTCAGAATGAGCTCAACCTAACAAACCTAACCTTTTCTTTCTGAAAAATACAGTTGACATAATTTAACACTTAATTTGAGGAGTTCAGGGGCTTGAGTGTTTTTTGTTTCAAGCTTGCCAACAAACGGAAGAAACAGCCTTTCTCACTCACACAAGGGCAATCAATAAACACTAAACAATAAACACTAAACAATAAACACTAAACAATAAACACTAAACAATAAACACTAAACAATAAACACTAAACAATAAACACTAAAGGACCGTTTGAAAAAAGAACCAGAGAGACGAACCACAGAATGTTAGTCATGTTTAGGATCTCAGAAACATTCTGTATCCAAGTACCCCAACCCTGAATATTAGATTTTGTGATCATTTCAAAGACTGCCATGTTACTTTGTTATGAAATAATAGTACTAGGGTGGCACAGAAGGAAAATGTAGATTACTTCATCTGTCATGAAGCTCCGATCATCAGATTTCCAGCAGAGAAAAGCTTCACTGAGGTGATTTTATTTAATCTTTAGAACAAATCAGGAACCTTTTTTGTCAGGTTTGGCCTTTCCTTTGATTGTAAGTGGTTTAATCGACTCCAGGATATTATTTATAATGTATTTTCTCCACTAGAACATACATTTTTTTTCCTCAGGGAAGCTTTTCTTTTTTCTTTTGAAATTGTAGCATTACAGTCCAGAGCTTCGTTTTCACTATGCAGGGGGTTGGGGGATTTTTCAGGGATGTAACCTTGCTGTCGGGTTCAACAGGGTCGGCTTAGTTATTATGCTTTTAATTCGGCGGTTTATTTCTTTATCTCACCATATTGGTTGTATTTTGTTATCGGCATATTCAATATACAACAGCTGGACGATAAGAATATCTGAAAGAGAAATTAGTTTTGCTTTACCAAATATTTGTGATGAAATAATCACAATGTTTGGCCCGTGAGTGTAACTCTGTTTTTTGTGCTTATTCAACACTATGGTTTGGTTCATCTTCTCAACAACTATTAATATTTCTCTTAATGTCTTAGACACTCCAAATTTACCATTAAGTGTCAAATTGTAGGGCAAGTGTGTTTTTAACAGTTATATAATCACAGTTATATAATCACAGTTAAAAAGTTAATTTTCAGTCAGTTTTTATCGGTTTAGTTAAACCTTTTGGTAAAACTTGTATGCAGCATTACATGTTTTTGGTTGTGTCGACTTACACTATTAGTTTTATTAAGTTCTTGCATTGTTTAATTTGCCCCCCCAAAAAATATTTCTTAGTAAAATAGGACTTTCTAGAAAGCCATAGTTAATGCCTCCTCCTCGGTGGTCCCTTTGACCTGTGGTGTCCCCCAGGGCTCCATCCGTGGCCCCTTACTGCGATCCCTGAACACACAACACTCATCAACAAGATAAAATATGTCTGATGTCCTCCCGATTGTTTGTGTGTCTCTGTGTGCTTCACAACAGACCGGCTGTACTTCACCGCGCTCCGCGTCAAACCAAAGAATACCGGCATCACACACTTCTTCAGCACCGACGAGGAGTTCGTCTATGAGAGGTGAGCAACTGGATCCCATTAACGTGTCTCAGTTCCAGAGATCCTGAGAAGGACCTTCCAGATACTGGATGTAGATACTGGATATTCTTCAGTTAGCCTGCTGCCCTCAATTTAACAGTAAAGATGAAGAATGGTTCCTTAAAAGAGTGAGTGCCACTGGTTTAATTGAAAAAATATATATAGTACTTTTCCCCTTAATAATGGAAAATGTCAAAAACTGCCAATTCTGCAATGATAAAGAGGGTAGAGAAATGTTCCGGTTGCAACCTTGATCTGGATCTAAGACAAAACGCTGTATTTTCTTTCCTGGAACACACTCCATCCTTCCTCCAAGGATTGTAGGAACACATCCACTGGTTTTACATAGTCCTACAGATGAAAAAGTAGAATAAAAAAACACTTGGAAAGCACCTGACTCCACCAAGTCTGGAAAAAACTACAAATGTATCTAAACCTAACCTCAGGACTTTATAGGCTACAAAATATGGTTTTAGATGATGACGTTTTGACACGTGAGGGCTGCTTTGGATTTTCCTGCAGGCTTGGATAGTTCTACTGGTTACAATCTGGAACCTCGCCTCCAGCACATGTGATCGGAATCTACCACAAGACAACAGAAACCCAGGAAGTGTTATTCCAAAAACTTTGATGTCAAATCTACCAATTCTTGCATCCAGAACAGTATTCTGAAAGAAGAACTAATACACTGAATATAAATACAGAATCATTCACAATGGAAGAATGAAGGGAGTCGTTTTCTTTTAGCCAAACTCGGTCCTGATCATAACTATCAAATACCGATTTATTCTCTGGAATTTAAATTCTTTGAATGTCAGTTGTCTTCAGATGACGCCTCCGCTTTTAATTCAAAAATACAAACAATTTATTATATTCCATCTGTAAATGGAAGTGGATTTTCTTTGTGTACATTAATTTCATTAACTGATAAACTGATAATTTTGGATTTCAAAGCATTATTAGGTGTCCAATAATCCATTTATCGTTCCTGGTCATAACTATGAAATATGATTCATTTCATTTCAAATCTTTATCCCTTTAAATTAATCTATGTTGTAAAGCCCCTGTTAAAAATGTAAAAGCACGCACACGCACTCACGCACTCACGCACGCACGCACGCACGCACACACACACACACACACACACACACACACACACACACACACACTATCACACACAGTAAGCTCAATATACCGTAAGGCACAGAAACCATTGAGATTTAATGTGTCATATTGTTGCGTATGAAAACGCATTCTTGCATGTGTATGTGTGTGTGTGTGTGTGTGTGTGTGTATGTGTGTGCGTGCGGTTGTGGTATCATGGTCAAATGATTCATAGGAGAACGTTATACTATTATATTATTATTATAGCACCTTTTTATATAGTTAGAGTTGAGCAGAACATGGGCACAGACACAAAATATATGTTTATATTTTACTATTGAAATGAAATATTATACAGAATACTGATATTCAATGGATTTGATTTTTATAACTTCATAGAGTAATGATAAACAAACTGACAAATTAGACCTAATTGAGGTTGATTGTATGAAGCAGGAGCTGAAGGAGCTGTGGAGTCAGAATGTTTTTATACATAATTTATGTATTGAAGGTACAATTGAAAATTATTGTTAGTGAAGGTCTAATATATTACTCTTTTTTTTAATTAAATAACAAAAAGTTTTGCTGGGAGACGTGAACTGTATTCCCAATTCTAGAATGAAGCATGTGTGAGTGGGCGGATGGGTGATAGTGTGTGAACGGGTGTTAGAGAGAGAGAGAGAGGTGGAGAGGTGGAGACGGAGGAGTTTTAACTGATTCATAATATGAATTATACATATAAATGATATCTTATCACAATTACAATTATATCTATTTTGTATTTATGTTTACACAGACCGCACTCTGACCTTCATATCAACATAGGCACATTCATTTATTTTATTTCTGAGTAATTAATAAGTCACAAATAGTGAAATATTGTCTTGTCTGGCTGAACGATGCAGCAACGCGGCTGCTGAAGAAAAGGACATTTTCCCAAAATGCCAAACAATGGAGAATGGTGTCACCTGATGTAAACAAGTAGGAAACCACAATCTTAAAGTCATGAAAGCATCATGACGCGTAGAATACATGACTGTAAACCAATATGTTAATGCTTCCTGATGCCAGCGCGATCGGAGAGTGTTTATGTGATGGGCAAATTCTTGCCTCCGACATGTTGGGTGGAACAGGATCAATGAGCAGAGGGAGAATAAAAACTCCACTAGAGATTAGGAGGTCGCTGAATGGTCTGGTGAGGAGAGCAGCTTGAAGGATTGAAGACAGGACTGGATGCCAGACCAGCTGACCCGTAGAGACCGAGAGAGAGAGACATAGAAAGAAAGAGAGAGACATAGACAGAGAGAGAGACATAGAGAGAAAGAGAGAGACGTAGAGAGAGAGAGAGACATAGAGAGTGAGAGAGACATAGACAGAGAGAGAGAGAGAGAGAGAGAGAGACATACAGAGAGAGAGACATACAGAGAAAGAGAGAGACATAGAGAGAGAGAGAGACATAGAGAGAGAGAGAGACATAGAGAGAGAGAGAGACATTGAGAGAAAGAGAGAGACATAGAGAGAGAGAGAGAGACATAGAGAGAGAGAGATACAGAGAGAGAGACATTGACTTTCAACACAACTTTATTTAATATGTATATATAATATAATATTTAATATGCGTGAACACCGTGGAGAGAGGGAGAACTACGACCAACGGCAGAGTCTTAATGTTAACATAATGTCCTACTGAACAATCCTCCCCCTTGCCTTTCTTTATGATGTATAAAAAATACTGTATTCATACTTCCTTCTGATACGAATGATAACATTTCATCCAAAAACAATCAAAATGCCTGCGTATCAGATTAACCGGTACAACCCCCATCAATATCGGATCAGTAATGCAGGAAGATCATCATCATCATCATCATCACGAGATGATCACATGGATCCCTCCCCATTCATCCCTGTGAGCATCCAACCGGTGGTTGTGATTCCACAGCAGAATACGGGTCGAGATGAGATCAGTGGCGCTGTCCTGGAGATTGACGGGGATTGGGGTCAAACGCTGGGCCAAATCATTGGGACTGGATTCCTAATCTTTCCATTATACCACGTGTACATCTGATGAAGACAGTAAATCCTGTTTACTTAATTCATTAGCAGGAAGCTTTACAAGACATGGACGGAGTTCATGTTCAGAGTCAGGGAAAGCATTCTATAAAGACTGGAGGAAGAGGGAGAAGTGACTCAGGTCCGAGATGCTGATGTCATTTCTCTACTTGTGACCTCCGCGGTTTCTTTCTTAATCTCCTTAGCCTTTTCATAAGAGTGCGGGATTAAGAGTAAAAAGAACATAGTGCCCACAACAAAAAGCCAAATCCCTCGTTGCATTTGTCATTTGTTCTCATAAAAACATAGTTAAAAGAGCTGACATAGTTTTAAATGATGTCATCGTAGGTTTCTCACCTCAGAGGGATGAACTCCAGCTTATTCACCCTCCTCTAATCTCTGATGGTGACTGTGTCACGGAGGTTCATAAACCCTCGTGGCCTTTAAGCAGAAAGAAAGACGGAAAAAAAACTTCAGCCAGCGTTCAGCTTGGCTGCAGGATTTATTCTGCAGCCAGCTGCATCTTCAGGGTATTTAGTTCCTCCAAACTGCGTTGCGCCCTCTGCTGACAGGTTTCAGAACTGCACCCACAAGTACAGCTTATTGGAATTGTCGTTCAACCACAAAGCCTCAATGGAATAAAAAATAAAGGGATATCTAATTTTGTCCATTTTTAACTACGCTGTTTCTTCTCAAGTTCTTTTAACTTATTATTTCAGGCATAAACGTAACTATTTATTGTCTTAGTGACCTTATTTTATAATCAATTTTAAATACCGTGTATACACATTTTATCAACACTTCACATCACACACACACGTGCACACACACACACGTACACACACACACACACACACACACACAGGTTTCAATGATAGGACAAGATTAATATACTGACGGTATTCACAAATTAACTATCCAGGTTAAGTCCAGAAAACGTTTCTGGGGCATCTTGGCAAAATAGAGTTGCAATATTATTTTCCTACAAATGAATATGATAGGACAACAAATGAAAAAACAAACAAAAACATTCCGTAAATTAGGCCTACGCTGTCCTCCCTGACAATCCCCCAATCCCTTGCGCTGTACAAGCAATCCCCCCGATTGAACTACTAAAATTAAAGGATTTTATGTTAGAAAAAAGTGTTTTTTCATATAAAAAGCTCCCCTCAGTTAATAAAATATTAACTGTTAGCGTAAAATATGATATATACAAGATAAATCTCCTCAAGTCCATTCATACGAACCAAATTTGGACTAAATGAATCGAATAGTTGAGAAATAAAAAAAAAGCTCCTCCTAGTGAACTTCCCCAAATATAGTTTTTCCTCGCACTAAGGTGTATTTGGAAATAAAATTGGAAAATGATCAATGAAACTTATAGAATAGCCACAAGAGAAATTAACCTTCAAACTAGTACTAGGAGGCAGAGAATGTATTTATTGTATTTACACAATCTAAACCATAGTTCCCGAATGAATGCATTAAAAGGAGTTATATAAACTTAAAAAATTTGTTTAGAATTTCTCTTAACTTGAAAAAAGTTGAGTGGCGGTTCCATTTAGCCTCCATTTGTGTTTATCTAACTCATACACTTTGATTAACTTATAGACTTGTTTGTAAATGATGTAACTGGTACTTAAAGTTCTAAATTTAAGGGTAATTAAAACACAGTGTGCTTTTGGGGGAACTATTACGTTAAGATAATCCTGTTAATTCTTCCCAAGCTCATTTGTTATGTAAGAACATGAAGTTAAGCTGAAGAAAAATGTGTTCTCGTTATGAAACATTGATGAAATGAGAAGAGGGTTGAAAACATGATTTGCACTGCCTGTGTTCTGACAGTGCAGTTAGTGTAGTAGGAATTCTCCCAGCATGCACTTGACTAACACATTGATGAGTTTAAGTCATATTTAATGTGTTTCTGCTGTTATTCTGTTCTACATGATGCGTCGTTGATCAGAGGTATGTTAATGCTCCATTGATGAGCTTCTATTAATTATTTAGCTGAAAATAGGACTTTTGTCTTAGTAATAACATGGTAATAATATAGTAATTACATAGTCTTCATAGGTTATGTTTTAATTTGGTGTTTATCTGTCTGTCAGCAGGATCAGTCAAATCTAACTGACAGATTTAAAGAGATTTGATGTGTGAGTTGTAAATGGGAACATTTTAATGTTGGAAATAAGTCCGGATAAAGTGGCTGGTTCGAGAATTGTTTTTAATTTTTTTCAACATTGTGAGAATTCTTTTCACCTCTATTGTACATAAACTGCTTGATGAATGTTGATGAATGTAGCAACTCCACCGAAATTGTACTTTTTAAAAATAAAGTTCTACTTCTAATTTTTTACTCAATGAGAAATCCAGCTTTTTTTTCATTACCGTAGCAAGGTTGTGCCCAACCATATCCTGTCTCTGACTTAACTTGGTATGAAGATGATGTTTCTCACTGGTTCCTTCTGTGAGGAGCTACATGAGAAACCGTTTAACATCATTATACCGGACCAATCAGTGGCAGAGTAGAGCGAGTCACAGCAGGATACTTGGATTCATCTGATTCTCTGAAGTAAGACCTCTCCATATGTCCTCTAGTTTAAGTCATGATATAGAGCTTTTCCAGCATTTTTATAAAATTTGCATGATTTTCTTGAAACATGTCGGTAGAGTGGGGCCAAAGCAGGTACGAGTGGATTTTGAACTGGATCTGGACGAAGTGGCAGACTCAAACATTTTTCTCTTTATCAAGCTTGCTGATAACCGCAGCCAGAGTTTAATTAAATTAAAGGGACTGTGTTCTTTCTACTGATCTCTTGTTTGGTTTTCCTCTCTTTCTCATAATGTTGCAGCTTCTATGCAGACTTTGGGCCCTTCAACCTGGCCAAGCTGTACAGATACTGCTGCAAGCTCAACAAGAAGCTCAAGGTAGGAGACAGTACTCTGCACTGGACCTGCAGGCGAGTTATGATTCCTCAGTTACCAGAGACTCTCGGATCTTTGGTGTAAATGAATGTGTGTGCTGCAGGTGTGTGTTTATAACTGATGGTGGATGAACTGCTGACTGTTGTCTCTTCAGTCCTTCACTATATCTAGGAAGAAGCTGGTCCACTACACCAGCTATGACCAGAAGAAAAGAGCCAACGATGCGGTCCTCATTGGTGCCTACGCCGTAAATACTTCTTTACTCTTCCATCCATTCGCCCCCATCCCATGATCCGTAACTAGCTTAACATAACTGATAGTAATGCGTGATCTCTTCCTTAAAGGTAATCTATTTGAAAAGAAGCCCGGAAGAAGCTTACAGGACTCTGATCTCAGGAAACAACGCGGGCTACCTGCCTTTTAGGTGGGCCGAGACACATCCTCCCAAACACACACTTCCCCTAATCAGTGGATTCACTGAAGTTACACCCATTATTCAGTGAGGTGCACTCCTTCAAAAGCACGCCGTTTTTTACCTGGGCCCTGAAGGATCGATCATCAACCATATCCCAAGATTCAAAAGTGAAAAGTGACTGCAGTACTTTCATTACTACCACTACTACACATCTTTGCTCCAGCTTCTTTAACTCTAGATAAACAGACACTCTTACCGCTTCTTATTGTTGTTGTTGCCTTCTGCCAAATACAAAAGGATGCAGTGACAGCCTGAACAATCTGACCATCCTCTGCTAGCAGCAGTAACACTCACTCGGATGAAAGACGGAGAACAACTGTACGAATTAACGATGTATCACATCACCACCTTTTTAATCTGGATAATTCAGTGAATCCAGCTAGAAAAGACGGCTCTGTGAGTTCAAAGCCTTTACACAGCACACCCGCCCTAAGACAAAACTCACGTGACATCACAAGAAGGATACGATATTCCAAATATTTAAACCCGGAATGTCATTCAGTGGAGAGTATACCTTCACCACCGCCTGTTGGTCCCCTTTTATTCCGTCAAGCTTGATCCAAAACCAGACTCACAGCTCTGTCAGCATAATTTAATATACATATATATACATATATAGATCGATAGATATCACCTTCTAAAATGTACCTGATTTCTTCCGTTTCACCGAGAGAAAGAAAATTGGACTAATTTGGGGTCTGACCATTTAAGCGGATACACACCAAAATTTAACGGGATACAAGTAATTCACTTTTACTCAAGATTTATCTGATCGTTATGAATGAACGCCGCTGAGAATGTGATTTTTCAGCAAAAAATGTCAGGACAGATGACCGATTTGCATGTCGGGACTTGTGTGGGCGTCCAACAGCGCTTCATCCTGGCCCGGCCGTTAACTCTCATCATCTACCTCAGCTGGAGCAGCACAGGAAATACTACCGCTGCACATGCTAGCCAATGAACAGAATAATTGAATAGTAATTTTGCTTATTAATGTTTTGCCTCCTCTGTATGACCTATTTGTATGTGTGTGTGTGTGTGTCGTGTGTATTTCCCACAGGGATGCAGCGGTGGGGGAATGCTCCTTCAACCTCACTGTCCTGGACTGCTTGCAGGGAATACGCAAGGTATGTAATAGATACCATCCAGCTTTAAGCATTTAGCAGGAACACGCAGACAGAAATCAGAGGAGGGTGAATCAGCTGGAGTTCATCCAGTCATCGTCGATGACATCATATAAAAGGATGTCAGATGTTTTCTCTGTGTGATTTTACCAGAACAAATGCTACCACTGATTCGGCTTCTGTCTTAGACACTGTGTTCTTCTCGCTCTTAATCCTACACTCTTATGAAAAGGTTAAGGAGAATAGGAAGGAAGCAGCCGAGGTCATTAGTCGAGAAATGACATCAGCGTTTCAGACCTGATTCACCTCTCTCTCTTCCTCCAGGCTTTACAGCACGCTTTCCTCGACTTTGAACATTTCCACGTTGACCAGTATGAGCATTACGAGGTGAGGCACACACTGGGTAATAACTATCGTGACTCCATCACCTTCTCTCCTACATTACAGCAGCCATGCTTTAAGATGATACATGATAAACCAACGTCCAAGTCAGTGCGGTTAAAAGGTGAGAGAACAATGTGGAGACAAAGAAACTCAAAGAGCAAAGCGTTCCTCTCAGGCGGCCTTCTGCCCCGCAAACACACTGCATGCTTTAACATGTGCATGGATGGATGGATGGATGAAAGCACGGAAGAATGATTACGTGGGTGTATGAATGAACGCATGGATGGATGGATGAATGTATGGCTAGATTGATTGATGGATGAATGCTCGGATGGATGGATGAAAGCACGGAAGGATAAATGCGTGGATGGATGGATGAACGCATTGATGGATGGATGGATGAATGTATGGCTAGATGGATGGATGGATGAATGCTTGGATGGATGACGCATTGGATGGATGATTGAATGGATGGATGGATGGATGGATGGCTGAATGCATGGATGGATGGATGGATAAAAGCACGGAAGGAGTGTGTTGTGTTCTGATTTCACTTGGAAAAGCAGAAGACATGGTTTAACATGGAGGTGGATCTACATGAATATGTTGGTTTCTGGATTTGCTTTCTCTCTACAGGTGTACCTCCGTTTATGAGCTTATTTCGTTCCTTGACCTTTCTTCGCAAACCAAACAACTCATTTGCCTATTCGTCACATTCTGCTGCTTCAAATGTTGGAGAAGCTCAGTCAGTCTCAGCGCGCCTGTCTTTTCTCTCTGTGTTTAGCGAGTTGAGAACGGCGATATGAACTGGATCGTTCCCGGGAAAGTTCTGGCATTCAGCAGCCCTCACCATCGCAGTAAGGTAGAGAACGGTGAGTCAGGTTCTGACCCTAAACCGGTGTCTTTCAAGTCGGTTCCCGTGAATTAAGCGCCTAAGACTGATGACTCATTTATTTACAGGTTATCCTTTTCATGCGCCAGAAGCATATTTTGCGTACTTTCGCCAAAATGACATCACAGCAGTGGTCCGACTGAACAGGAGACTGTACGACAGCAGGCGCTTCGAGGATGCCGGGTTTGAGCATTATGACCTCTTTTTCATGGATGGGACCACGCCCTCTGACCTCATCATCAGGCGCTTCCTGCATGTTTGTGAAAGCACCGAGGGAGCGGTGGCTGTGCACTGTAAAGGTGGGGGTGACTTTATGTCCGTAATGACTTTGTCCTCGGTTTGATGTTGAAGGTAACTCTGTCATATCCTGCTTCAAACACAGCCGGTTTGGGCCGCACAGGCACTCTGATCGGCTGCTACCTGATGAAGCACTTCAGATTCACTGCAGCTGAAGCCATCGCTTGGATTAGAATTTGTCGGCCTGGATCCGTCATTGGACCCCAGCAGAACTTCTTGGAGGAGTAAGTTTTATTATGTCACCAAAAAGTCTGAGATATTATGAAAACGTAATTTCTGCATCTGCAACTGCATCCGCCGCTGCTGATCCATGGCATTAAGTGTGTGTGTGCATGTCTGTGTGTTTGTCTTTGTAGGAAGCAGCACAGTCTGTGGGTCCAGGGTGACGTCCATCGCTCCAAAATGCAGATTGCTCAGCAGAGGCTGAGACGACACCATCAGCTCCACAGCCGTGAGGCTGAGGGGGGGAAACAGGAAGTCATGTCGCACCTTCTCTCCAGGATGGATGACCTGTCAATCAATACCAGCCTTAACAAATCATACAGCCTGGATGAGGTGAGGGGCGGGACATTCTGGCATCCTCTCATCTTCAGAAACCAGGATTTCCTGTACTTGAAACTGTAAAGGATATTTTTTTATTTGTTTCTGATGTGAGCGAAACAAACGACAAGTTGAATATGGACAACTGCTTAATATATTTGTGCAAAAATAATGTGTGCAGAGCGACTACAAGGAAGGATGTCTGACTCAGGGGGACAGACTGAGAGCTCTGAAGGGAAAACGACCACTGAGATCTGCCTCCTCCTCCTCAAAGTATGACATGGTCATTCATTTTAACAGTGACAGTGATTCATTTTTAAAGCCAAAACCACACAAGAGAACTGTTCTGTGTTCTGTTACCTCACAATGTGGTGTAACTTTACTTTGAGAGTGCTGATAGAGAAGTACAGAGAAGGTCAGATGGAGCTGCACTCTATCTTTGTGGATTAAGAGAAAGGGTACGACAGAGGGCCGAGGGAGGAATTGTGGGATTGCACGAGACAGTCTGGAGTGACGGAGAAGTATTTTACAGTTATACAGGATGTGTATGAGAGCAGCATGACAGGGGTGATGTGTGAAGTAGGAGTGACAGATGAATTCAAGGTGGAGGGGGGACTGCATCAAGGTCGGCTCTGAGCTCCTTCTCCTTTGTTGTGGCGTTGGACATGCTGACAGATGAGGTCAGAGTCTCTGTGGACTATGATGTTGGTGGATGACATTGTGATCTGCTGTGAGAGCAGGGAGCAGGCGAAGAAAACCTGGAGAGGTGGAGGTATGCGCTGGAGTGAAGAGGTATGACAGTCAGTAGCGGCAAGACAGAATACGTGTGTGTGAATGAAAGGTAGGCAGGAGGAAGGTGAGGATAAAGGTGGTAAAGTAGAGGTGGAGGAGGTACACAAGTTTAAGTACTTGGGGTAAACTGCTCAGATCAACGGGGAGTGTGGTAAAGAGGTGAAGAAGTGAGTGTGGGCAGGGTTAAGTGGGTGGAGAAGAGTGTCAGGAGTTATCTGTGACAGAAGTGTATCAACAAGAGTGAAGGGAAGGGTTTGCAGGATGGTGGTGAAAGAAGCTCTGGGGGATGGTTTAAAGATGGCCGCTCTGACCAAACAGACAGACGGAAGGCAGAGCTCAGAGTACTTTGTTCTTTGGGAGTGACGAGGATGGACAGGATTAGAAAGGAGAACATCGGGGGAACAAGCCCAGGTCAGACATCTTGAAGACAAAGTCAGAGAGGCCAGATTGAGATGGTTTGGACCCGTGAAGAGGAGGGATAGTGGATAGATGAAGCTGCCAGGCGGGAGAAAAAAGGGAAGACCAAAGAGCAGGTTTCTGGATGTGATGAGAGAGAGGACATGCAGTTGGTTAATGTGACAGAGGAAGATGTAGAGAGGACAAGATTTAAAATAGATTATCCACTTTAGCTAACCCTAAAGAGAGCTGAGAGCTGAGAAGAAGAAGAAGAAGAAGAAGAAGAAGAAGAAGAGATTACTGCATTACCTGTTTGATAAAAGCAGACTCTTTGTGCAGATGTCACACTGAACTGTATTTACTTTACAAAGGATTTGCAGATCATTGCAACTGATTTTTATATCAAACATGCAAACGTTGTGTTTGTGTTTCTTATGCAGGTTAAACTTACTCAAGGTGTCTCCCTGCTCCATTCAACCCCCCCCAAAGCCGGCTAGAGTTCCCCTCTCCTTCTCCCCCGCCGTCCCCACTTATAAGAGTTTGTTGCGAAGCTCCTCCTCCTCAGCTGCACAGATCAAGAGGTGAGTGTTTGTTTTTTTCTTATTCTCTCGATGCGCTCCGTCCGATTGAAACGACAGAAATGAATCATCTAATCGTGTGTCTCTCTCTCTCCAGCCCCTTCAGCCTCAGTCTGTTCACCACCCGGCCTGCCGTCATACACTGACCACACACCTCAGAACCTTCAACAGCAGCTGACTAATGAAGAGGTCAAAAACTGGACCATCGACAAAAGTTGTGAGAAAAGGAAAAAGTGATGAGATTATCACTTTTATCCATTTACAATGGCAACCGGTCAGCTGGGTGGGATGTATAAGACAGCGACAACAGGAAGCATAAAGATCTGAGCGACTTTGACTCTAGCCATATTGTGATGGCTAGAGTCCAGAGCACATCCAGAACTGTTTTTTTGTGTGGTGTTCCCGATCTGCAGTGGTTAGTTTGAACATAGGACCTGGTGAACCAGCAAGGCTCATAGTCTAATCCCACGGAATGTACCAGGATAAAAAGTTAATTCTCGTTCTGATGGAAAGGTGTCAGAACACACGGTGCACAGTAGAGAAATCTAAGTGGTAAACAGGGGACAAACAAAATATTAGGCAGGCGGTTTTTAATGTTATGGCTTATCATTTAGTCACATAAATGGCTCAAGGCCAGCATCAAAAATCATCTCTGGGGTTCCAGCAGTCAGTCAGCAAATGATATTGGAAAATTCCATCACATAGTGTAATTTCAGAGGACTTATTAGCACTATCATTCATTTGTAAACATTTTTTCTTGATTCCTTAATGGCTGTTTACAGCGGGGTTTTGTGGGTAAAACTAACATTCGGTTGCGGTCTGAGATTTCGTTTGTAATCTTGCAAATGTCAAGAAAAACGAGAAAACAGTCACACAAAAAAAAATCGAGAACTGCATTAAATTTAATGGGTTCTTACTTGACTGATGTCCGACTCCCTCCACTCCACAGAATTTTAGTAGAAGTCAGTCCATTATTTTAAAGAATAAAGCGAGTAAACAGTAAACTTTCTGTCAGCTAGTAATAATACATCGGATTTTTGACGCCCTGACGTGTCTGAAGGCTATTTCAAAAACATGGATGGCCGACTCCAACTGGAGGATCTTTTAACGAGTCCTGATTATTGAACATAATCACACTGGACGGCTACTTCAGAAGTCGAGATGGAGAGATTAGAACGGAGGTCTGGGAGGGCTGTGTGCAAACTCTCAGATCTCGTCTGATCCCTTCTGACATTTATCATACTTATGGTTAGAAGTTAAAAAAAACAATACCTATGGAAAAGGTGAGGGACAATAGGACTAATAATTCAAAATGAACAATGTTTTATTAAAAAAAAAATACAAAAAAAACTCATTAATCACTAATTGACTAAAAGGCTGGTCACATGACATTTTTTGTGCGTGAACCTCATGCAAGGTCAGCGTAATTGCAAACCTTTTCAATCTTCTGAAAACACCCCACTTAGAGTCTTTAAGAGTCTTTCAGAGTCAAACACAGTATTTGCGAAAACTGTAACGGCATGGCCCCACAACATGTACGGCTGTTAAGTTTCAGCCTAATAGTCATGCATGAACAGAACAAAAACAATGGTGGATTATCAAGTTTTGATTGTGCTGACTTTATTAACGCTACTCCTGAGTTAAAAACCCCTCTCGGGTCACCATCATCTATTTGCTTTCTATTGACTGCAGCATTAGAAATATTTGTAGGAGCATTGCGAGGAAATTAAGCATTGGTTACCTCATGGTGAGCAGTGATTGGAAGTCTGGGTGTAAACCATGTACTGCAACATTGATTTCATCAAGAATCTGATAAATGAGTGTGACAGGTTTTGGTGTTCCATCTGCATCCCCCTTTTAATTTAACAACATTTCAATAAGAGAAAACAGAGAATGAAGAAAAGGATTCATAAATACTGGTGGAGGGGGCTGATGACGCTGCTGAGGCTGATGTATATGTGAGGACTAGGCAGAGATGGGGAAGTGGAAGGCTCAAGAACCAGCAGCAAGAAAGAACGGAGAAAGTTGTATTTAAAGCCAGCAGCTGATGGTGAGAAGTTAATTATGCAGGTGTGACGCAGTGATTGGATGAATGATGCTGCCTGAATGATTGCAGCTGACATCAAACAAGCTGACCATGAGGCAGGTACCTGGGACAGAAAATATATGTGAAAGGTGAGAATAATAAGAGTGGAATGAGCAGTAACGGTGGCACAAGTGTGCAAGAACAGAGTCTTTCTGGTTGAACTTTCAATAGATTTCTATGGTAAAAAGATTTAGAAAAGAAGCGAAAACAGTTATTTTCATGTGACACTCAACTACAACAAATCTAAACAAGGCAGGTGAGTTGTGGCTCATAGACGTGCAGGGAAAAAAGGGATATATTGTATTTATGTTTTTACTTCATGCACTGAATGTTTGTCTTAGATAAAAAAAATTCTGTCACTTAAAACTTGCTGCTGCTGCTACTACTACTCTGAAACGTTCAGGCAGTCATCAAATAAGTGCCACCATAATCGCAGATTTATGAATGTATTATCTGATCACTGACTGATTCAAAAGGAAGAAACTCGATGATTTGATAAACTAGTTGATCCTAGTCTTGCTGTAGATATTTTTAAAATGAAGAATAAACTTTGATGATGATATAAGAAAATGACTCCTCTGATTTAACCATTAAATATAAGGGGCCCGTAGCAAAGCAAGATGGCGATTAGGCCTACGCTGTCTTCCCTGGCAGCAAGGGAATATCCCTGAAAAGCCCCCAATCCCCTGCGTTGTACAAGTAGCTCCCCCTGGTTGAGCTCCTCATATTCAAATTTGATAATAACTTATTTCAAAGTAGTCAGCAATGCGCTCTGGGATCAGATCCCAGAAGGACTCAATAATGAAGATAAATACTGTTAACCATTTTTTCTGAGTTCATTGAAAAACAAGGCAGATTTCCTTTTTATCAATTCATACAAGTAAAATATGGACAATTACAGACAACTATGACAAATACCAGTTAGATCTCGTTATGGCGGTTCATGAGGTAAGTTTGGCCCTAATCAGATCAAGGTTTAGGAAGTTATGTCAAAGTTATGTATAACAATGATTCTTGTAAAAAGTGCTCCCTTAATGAGTAATATATAAAGTATTACAGTTAAATATGATGTGTACGAGAAGAACCTCCTCGAGTCGATTCATATACACCATATTTGACGAAATCGGTCCAACAGTCAAGATATTATTGCCCTTAAACGTTTGGAGATGAAACTCCCTCGAGTGTCGGTAATATACACCAGACCTTTCCCAAAATCAATCCAGTTGTTCCCACATATATATATACAATTTGAAAATGTACCAAATCAACATATGATATGTATAGATATGCACAATTACTGGAGACTCATCTCACACTTTGTCAGTTTAGAACTTTTCAGTGTACTTAAATATGGTTATGAAAAGGTTAATTCATTTAGAACTAGGCTATGAAGTGACAGAATCTTGGCCTGATTACAGTCTGAGTTTTACTGAGCCTCTGTTTCAAAGTAGGACACAACACTGTAACCAAGTCTTCATGAATTCAGCTCAACCCAGAAAAGAACAATGGCAGCACTTCCCCCACGTCGATACATCACTGCTCTACAAGGCATTTTACTTTATTTGACTTCAAATGCTAAAAAACTGGGAATGTTATCAGAATTAAATCAGCTGTTGGGTTACGCCAAAACCTACCTCTGGGTGAAATTTCATCCAAATCCGTCCATTAGTTTTTCCATAGTCTTACAAACAGACCGACATAGAGACAGACAGATAAACAATCATGGCTGAAAATACCCCCCTGGTGGAGGTAACAACACAATTGAACACAACATACAAAACTTAATGACGATTTTATTTTATTAACAAGACATTATTATTTGATATATTAATATATAAATATATAAGACAACATAGTGAAGTTATTTCTCTGCATTTGACCGATCCCTGACCGAGCAGTGGGCAGTCCCTTAGAAGCACCTAGGGAACTAGGGTTTCAGGGACTTGCTCATGGACACTACGACAAGTAGACCCTTTTGGAGCTCGAACCAGCTACCTTCGGATCTTCCGATTGGGAGACTGAGCCACACCCGCCCATATATATAAATATATATATATGTATTTAAATAAATGTTTTTTCTTCTTACTGTTTGTTTTTTTGCAGGCAGAAATCGATGAAGGTTGGGTAAACACCTAAGTCCTATTTGAGCGGATGATGCCGTCCAGAACATCGATCTGAAAGAAAAGATCCACAGAAACGGTCTTAGTTTATGTTCATGTGATCACCAAGTATCTCCTGACTGCGTGAGGACAGAAGCTTCTAGATGAATCATGAAATATGCGACAGCTACACAACACATGAACACAAACAGGAATCAGTAAACATTCCATTGGGTCATGAGGATGAAGTCCACAACTCTGGAAACTATCCCTTTATTCTAAAATGACTACAGTCAACTGTTGTCTGTCAGATGTTTACTTCTTGTATTGTTATCCAGTTGTGCCTTCACACAAGACCCAATCATAGTTCAACAGAGGGAAAGTCAAATAAATTATCAGAGAGGATTCTAATGTGTAAAATCCATGTATTGTACTTTCAAGTGGGGATCGGCACCTTTGGTTTCTCCAAAAGATCTGCTCCAGATTTGCGCAAAGCTTTTTCCAGTCCAGCTGAATTTCTGAGTGGACTGAGAGCATCTTCTGCTAGGAGCAGCCATTCCAAGGAGAACATACACCGACAGCAGCTGTTATCTCTCAGCCTCCTCAGCTGGTATTGCCCCTACCTGCAGTTAATCTTTCATCTTCAGCAGTTGATTTGCTTAATTCCTCTCTTGGGTTTCTTCCTTCCTTCCATCCATCCATCCATCCATCCATCCATCCACCAACTTCCAGTAGCTGCAGATCGACCACCCCCTCCCCTTACTGTCCTTTAGGTGTGGATCTCACTAAATGGTTATTTCGTTCTTCAGTACCACCAGCAACCCGATCCTATTCCTTACACCAGAGCTTTGCTCGCCCTGCAGCAGAGGCATGGCCAGCCAGAGCAGTTGGTACTGAAATTACAATCATCCTGAATCTTCCCTATGCTTATCATGGTGATTCCAAAATACTCAGTGACTTTTCCATCAGAGTCAGAGCTCTTACGGGAATACAGCAGTATTTGGAGAATTGTGCAGGAGTTGTAGATTTGGCTAAAAGGCGAAGCCTAACATCCACCAATCCATCCATGACCTTATCCTTTCACTCACTACCTAGAGTTCATGACCACAGGTGGGAGTTAGAAGGTAGATGGACCGGTAATTTGAGAGTTTTGCGTAATGACACAGCTCTTTCCGAGAGACAGACCGATACAACACCGCATTACTGACGAAGCCGTACCGATTCACCTGTCCATCTCCCGGTCCATTTTCTCATCATTCCAGAACAAAACACCAAAATACTTAAACGTCTTCATTGTGGGAGAAAACCTCTGGGGAGCTTAGAATTGCAAAGATGCAATTCTAAGCTCCCCAAACTTGACACTCTCTTCAACTCAACTGCACATTGAGATCCTGTCCATGAATATCAAGAACAGAATCTGAAACAAGGGACAATGCAAGCAAGCCAATCAAGAGTTAAAAGTTTTGTCCACCATTGCACAGCCAAGACGGAATCCAAAACTGAAACTCAGGTTCCACAATCAGCCAGAGCCTCCTATCTACAACCCTGGAATTAACTTTCCAAAGAAGGTTGAGATGTGTGATCCCAGTATAATTGGACACTCCTTCTGGTCCCATTTGTAAAAAAATGGAACCAGATTTTTTTTTAAATGGGACCATCCTAGCATCCCAGTCCCAAAATCCCAGTGTGCCACTCAACAGGTACTGAACCCATCTGTCACGTGACATTGGATAGGCTTATCAACCCTGACAACCCACCAAAGTCCAAAGCCTTCAGAGACTCAGGGTGAATCTCATCCACCCCTGGAGCCATGCCACTGTGTAGCTCTCTAAAGACCTCCGAAGCCTCTGCCAGGGAAATGTAATGGAAATCTGCATGTCTCTGCCTGTCCAAAAAACACGGCTGAATATCTGATGATGAAGTCGATCATACATCTTTGGCCCCAAGTGGGCTGGTAAAAACGACAATTATTGGGCAATCTTATTCTCGAACGTGGTGTTAATGGACAGTCCACGACTAGCGTGCAATTCCAGTAACAAAGCACTATTCTGGTTTTAATTAGGCAGAAAATTCCTCCGAGGGAGGATAGCCACTGCACAGAAAACTCAACCACCGAGGCGCTGAGAAATCCAGCCTTTCTCCAGGATTTTGGTTCCGGAACCAATGTTGTTGTAGAGGAGAGCCCAAATAAATCTAGCTGGTAATTTTCCATCTCCCGCACAAGCTCTTTCCCCACCTGAGAGGTGACATTCCACCTACCAAAAGACACGCCCCGAGGTTTTCCGTCGCATGCTATCCATAGAGCTTGGCACCCGACCCCAACGCCCATCCCTGCAGTTGGTGAACCCATAGGGTCGAATGTAAAGCTATGGCCACTCAAACGTCAGATAGCCGAAAAAGATACATAGAGAAACCTATGTGGTCCAGTCAGTTATACGAAGTCCAGCGTCCAGTGACTCCTGTGCCTCATAGAAGTCGCCAAAATTCAAATTCAACCTAAGCAATCTATGATGAAGTCCGCTACTGGTAGACATGTCCATTTTGTGATGTCCATAAAAACCTTGGTGTCCTCCATGATGTGGAATAGTCACAGCCTTTGGATTGTTGTTCGGTTTAAACTGAAGTCTATGTTTGAGTTTAAGCTGTGTCATATTAGCCCTAGGATATTTAGTATGTATGTGTTTCTCTACTTCCTGACCAGTTCATAGCTTTACCTTGTATCATTTTCCTGTACGTTATTTTAATTATTTGATTTTTTCCATAGACGTTTTGTTTAAGAATTTTACTTTTGGATCATGTCCCGTCCCAGATCCTTTCTGTGTTGAGTTTGCATGTTCTCTCCGGGCTTGTGTGGGTTTCCTCCTGGTTCTCCGGTTTCCTCCCAGCATTAAAAAACATGTTTGCTATGAATCGGGTCAAGTTGGCCCATAGTGGCGGCATGCTTAATCGCAGCGGCTCAGGACTGACCTTCGATCTGACCATCGTAATTTCGTTATACACTGTATAATGACAAAAATAAAGATCTTATCTTATCTTGTTTATTTTATTGCACTAATCTGCCTTCTATAGTCTACATCATTCTTCTATAGTCTACATCAGTCTTCTATAGTCTACATCAGTCTTCTATAATCTATACCAGTCTATATAATTTCCTCTTGAACTGCACCTGTAGTTGGAACCTTTATCTGCATTTGGAATATTTATCTGAATTGAACAATAAAACCACCAAGAGGTCTTTTTCCTTCGTCTTTGTATTACCAAATACGTGACACACTTTGAATCCACTGCTAAAGGTGCAGCTAATCAAGGAAAGACCGTAAGACAGAAGTTTATTCAGTTGTCTGTGTATCCGCTAAAAAAAAATCTTAAATAAAAAAAAAATATATGTAATGCTTTCAAAAAAAAAGAAAAATATGAAAAGGTGCATATTAAAGGGTCAAAAGTAATTAACTATACAGATATACACTTTCCCCACAGTTGCCTGGGCCTCTAGTATTAGCCTGAACCCCCCCAGCACGGAGCAGACAACTTGTCTCTCAGGTTTACCAGATTGCTCTCTCCCACTGTGAGGTCCTTCAGCTGGTAGACGGTCACTTGTCCGTTGCTGTCTCCCACCAGGACACAGTCTGTCTGCGAGGCAAACAGAAGGGACGTCAGCTTCACGTCGGGGGCAGCAGGCTCCACAATGATTGGATCAAAGCTGAAAGAGAGGCATGCAGCATCAGACACGCAGATCGGGTCGGATAGAACCATCATGGACAGATCCAGCCCTCAGTCTGACTCACATGCTGGATTTCAGGTCCCAGATCTCCAGCTGGTCCTCATTTACAACTCCAAATACTGTGGCCCATCTCGGGGACCACCTGACGTCATTCACAGGTCTACGGATGGAGGTGAAACTTATAACGGGTCTGACGTGGCCCTGCTTCCACAGCTGGACGGTCCAGTCAGAGGAGCAGCTCAGGAACAAATCAGGACTGAAGGGACTCCATGTGACGGAGCTGACAGGACACTGAGGGACAGAAAAGTTCTGTCTGATTACTGTGATGATTCAATAGCATTCATCTGACCTGTATGTGGAATTCAATCCTGTTCATCAAACATCTCTACAGCTCTACGATTTGAAGACTGCACAGGAAGCTAGTCAACGAAACTTTTGTTAATAGTAGGGCTGAAAAATATTGACCGCATTTTTACGGGAACCATCTGTGGGATAGCAAGCAATGCCTAAGAAATGGAAAAGAGCATTATTGCATTTGACGAGGTCACGCCTGTTTTTTGTGAACTCAGATGATGACTATTGTCCTGTAGACTCACGAGATGTTCCTTGTAACTGTCCAGAAAGTGCTGACTGGAAATGGAGCATCTGTGTATGAGACCTTCCCATGTTCCTACCAAGTAGATACTGGAATCCTGGAAGACCGACAGAAAACAGGAGAGGGGTAAGAGGCACCATTGTCACTTAGAAAGTCAACAATTAAAAATATTGACTGACAATGATACTAAAACCTAAAACCCACACTGTGTGAGTACATTTGCCCCCACAGGTAACACAAGTCCAAGTCAAAATGTTTTTTAAGTTAGGTTTCTGGCTTGATGTTTAAGATAAATAAGCGATGACCATTTGTGAATATTGTTAAACAAAACTATCTGTATTAAAAATCTCCCTCTCTCTTTCGCAACCCCCCAAATCTGCGAGAAGCTCACAGCAGCACAGGGGCCAGGTACAACAAACTCAGCACCCAGGAAGCACCCTGACCAGCACTGCCAGAATGAATAGACACACCCCCAGGGCTCATTGTGTATGTTTGTAATGGGCGGGATATGTGGTCATGTACATGTTGACATTGGATCTAATAATTGATTTTATTTTAGAGAATAAATTTAAGTTAGTCTCCGTTTTCAATATCCTGTGTGGAGTGCTTATCCACCAACTTGAAGAAAATCCATGCCATCTGTTACATTTAAAAACAAAAAAGCTTTTATTCTTACATGGCTATACAGGCACTAAAAACGTCTTAGTTCTTGTTTCAGCTCCGAGAGTTTTCATCAGGGTGTCAGGAAAAAATGACAGCAGAAACGTCATTAAGTAATAACATCAATCATCGCTCAGTATTCGCGGATAAACACTCCACACGAGTATTTAAAACGGAGACGTACTTGAATATATTCTCTAAATGAACAATGAGCACCTGAACCTTAGTCACGCTTCACTAATGAACCAGACAAGAAATGCAGGTCTGATACGGAGGTAGTTTTATTGTGCTGTTGTTCAAATTCTAGCCAGAGATGGTTGTAGTTGCATTTCTGGGTCCACTTGATTATTCAACATTTATTTTTTCCAAAAAGAAGTATACAGGAAGTCACCGGCTTGGAGTCCACATGGTTATTTTGCATTTTCTAGGGTTGGTAAAACCTTGGTAAAATTATGGGGTTTTTATCTTTCCAACAACATTGGTTGATTAATGAATATAGTGATTGGTACCATTTTTCTGAAGATGTGGTCAGGAGTATTGGAAATATGATATTTATTTGAGGTAGAGTTTTCATTTCGACAACAGTGAAGCGTTCAAGCAATGTGAGTGGGAGATTAGTCCAGCATTTAAATCTTGATTTTTTCCTTTTTTAGAAGTGGGGTATAGTTTTTCCAGTTCATTGTGTATTGTGAGATTGTTGGGCCACTGTTGATAGTGGTGAAGTTTTTTAGTAATGATGTAGGAAGGTTCGGTAAGTATAATATATATAATCTGCACATGGACTTATTTCATCTATGTGGGTTAAAACTGAAGAAGCTTCTTGGATCAGAGGTGATGAGTCTTCAAGCCAAATCCAAAGTCCAGTTGCTTTGGATTCAACCCACATGGATTACCATGAGCTGGATTAATGAGAATCTACACAGATATGGACTGATTTTAAGATCTGAATTGGTCCGGAATTCCTCAAATTTTATTGTTTTGTCTTATTGCTGCTGTGATTGGTTCAAACAGAGATAGTTAGAGCAGACATTCCATCCTGGTGAGGTCATCAAATGTGTGGTTACTGTGGCCCGAGGTAAAGTATACACTGTTTTAATCCAATAAATGAAAATCTTGTTTATAGTGCCAAATAAAAAGGTCCAGTTTACTTGCTCAAATGCTTATTCAGTAGCCACTCATACAACAATGGTTTTACTTTTGGATATTGATTAAATTCAAAAGTCTACGGATGTTATCTGATACATGTCGGTTTTTTATGAAGCCTGTCTGTTCAGAGTGAATAAGTGAGGGCGTGATCTTATCAATCCATTACAATTTCATTTTAAGATTTCTTCTTTGTGTTTTTACATTTTGAGTCCTTTTCAAATATTTGAAATGCAGCAACTAAATTCTTCTGTTAATCTACAGAAATGTTTTTTGGACTTGAGTAAACTTCCCATGCTTGCTTGCTTTCCTACAAAGTCAAACTACAGACAATATACAGACCTTTCAATTGGGGAAAGTTTGAAAAAAAGACATTGCACTAGGGAGCAGAGAATAACTGACCTTATTTCATTTTTTATATATTCTTTTGATGAACTTTTTCATACAAAGAAAGGATCTGGAAATACAGGAGCTGAAACCAGCCAATGCTTCAATGATTTTCTGATGGCAATTTACCGTTGGGTGGAAGTCAAAACAAAGACCAGGAGTCAGCGTTGCCTGAAGGGTCTCTGTCTTCTTCTCTGTCTTTTTCCCTCCAGTCTTCTTCCTAGCGTTGAGTATCTTCTTAAGCTTTATAACTTCTGAGATAAGAGACACACATAGTATCGTTTTAAAGTTAAACAATTGAAAAAGGTCTAGTGTACTGGACAATTGGACTGTTAGAGAGATGACATGCTGCTGCTGCTGGTAGCTGTACCTGTGCAGTCGAGGTTATTGTTACCGACAAACCACTCACAGACTCTGCCATCTGCAGCTACAGAAAAGAGAGATTCCACCTTTTCACCCCTTGTTGATCTCAGCTCCTGTTGGTTCCACCTGAGCTGCCACACCGGAGCAAAGTGCTTGTTGGGACATCCACTGCATAGAAAATTCAAGGACGATAAGATGAGTAGCAGCATGATGTACTTGAAAAGTCGGGGATATAATGGAATAGTCATTGCATACGCCGCTGTCACTCCCTTTCAGATCTATCGTCCAACCAGACAACGAGATACTAAAACTCCTTTGCTTGAGGCTGCAACTCTACTCCAACCCGAGGTGGAAGGTCCACCATATGCCGGCGGAAAACCATGGTCTCAGATTTGGAGGTGCTGATTTTCATACAAGCCACTTCACACTCATCTGAAAACCACTCAAGTGCACGCTGGAGGTTACGGACTGATGAAGTCAACAGGACCACTTCATCTTCATACAGCAGAGACGCAATTCTAAGCTCCCAAACCGGACGTTCTCCTCACCTGGACTGCACTTTGAGATCCTGTCCATGAATATCAAGGACATAATCAGGGACAAGAGCAGAGTCCAAAGCTCATTGAAAACATGCCTGAATTTTTGCAGAGAATATGGACACAACGTGCACAAAACTGGGGGGCGGTGGAGAAGTTAGTAGACCGGTTGTCCACTTATCTGAAGGTCGGTGAATGAATCCTTTGCCACTGCAGTCCAATTGTCGAAATCACCTTGAGCAAGATACTGAATCCCAATTCTCTCCTGACAGCTGTTCCATTGGTGTGTGAATGTTGGCGTGAATGGTTACCGCTCCTGATGCTTGCTGATTGCATGGCAGCCTCTATCATAACTGTAGGAATGTTTTTGTGAATGGGTCGCACTTTAAGTTCTCTCGGCAAAACTACCAACACCGAGGCGACTTATGAGTATTCCCACACCCGCCCAACGTCTTTCACCGACTCCGGAAAAGGACAGACAATTAAATATTATTTTCATTCTATTAGAGACGCTTTGTCCAAACAGACACACAGTCCTCACCTGCTGCTGATGACACATGACTTGTTGTCTTTATTCTGTACATTGTAGACAGCAATAATACCATCCACCATGCCCACAGCCAGCTGACAGGGGATGTTGGAGGAGAAGTCCAGGGACGTGACAATGCTGTCACAGTGGATGACTCGATCAGGCCACTGCAGAAAGGAGACATGACCTCTGTGCATGACTATCTGTGATGGACATCTGGCACAGGCACATGAACTCAACGCTCGAACATCATGCTGCTGAGGAGACACTGAGCACCATAACTTCCAGGAGGACGTCTGGAAGTTAGTGAAGGAAAGTACAGATTTAAATCATGTCATACCGTGATGTTTTTGAGGGACCAGCAGCACACCAGGCCAGGTTTACCATTACCAAACTCACCATAGCCCACAGCCAGGAGGTCCTACCAGAGAAGGAGAACAGGAGCAGATGTGTCTTTGTGAAGAGGAATACATTTTATATATATAATATATCGAAAAAATTAAATGAGCAGTGTTCCTCTAAGGATTTGAGCATTGTATATCGCACATATTTACACGGCATGAATCCACAAATACCAATGAAGGAACACGTTTAGAGCTATATTTAAACCACAAAAAGAAAAAAATGAAGGAATGATCTCCCGGTGGAAAACTTTAAAATGTGGCCCGATGTGGTATATTATTATTATTGAGCAGCGATATTATCAGTGCCAAGAAGATATAACCCAAACTGACAGCTGTCACTTGATTAGATTGCCTAATCAATCTAATCTAAGTTTTGTTGTTTATCGGTGAACACTATTAAATGGATATCCCATGGTGCTCAAGTGTGAACATCACAAAACACCTCCACAAAAGGAGATGCGACAGAGGACAGGTGGTTTGTTACCGCGTTCTTTTTGTTCCAGGCTGTGATGTTGACACTGCGTCCTCTGGTGAGATCACAGCTGAATGCCCAGAGATGTTCCACAGCTGGAGATGAAGGGCTGCAAGCCTCCTCCATCTGTTCCTCCATCTCAGGCTCCAAAGGTCTGTCTGGTTCTGACACAGCTGACACAATTTATACTCACCAGAGAGCATCAGGACTCATCTGTTTTATCACTAGTGTGTCAGAACCGATGTAATATTGAGCCCGGTTTACCTTCTAGTTCAGGAAGCTGCCTGTAGGCAGCTAGCTTGGGTTGGAAGATGTTTAGCACGATGTTCCTCTCCATTATTAGTAAGGAGTTTTGGATTTTCTCTGCCAACATGGTCAGCTGATCAACATTGCCAAACACTTCCTCTTCGATTAGTTGGAGTGTAATACTGTCTGAGGATAGACAAATACTAATCATACTTACGAGTTGTAGCAAAACTACCCTAAATTATGAACAAGTATTTTAAATCTCCAAAATTCATACTACATGGGCTCTGAGTCCAGTAGTTTTTCAACACAATGAGAGCATTCTTGGCTAATTGTAAGGTGGTCCACACGAGCCGACGCAGAGCATCGTCTTCATTGTCCCTTATTGTTACCTGCACTGTCCGTGCTGTCCACTGAAACATTGATGTCCCCAACAGCATCTGGAGAGTCATCCATCTGTGGGTCACCCCTACCGTCAGTTTGTCTCTGCTCTGGGACGATCACATCATTATACATGTCCCAGGCGGTAACATTTGTGGCTGTCAACAAGGAAAGAGAAAGATAATCCGCCTTGCTTACTGTGAATTTGTTGACACACACAATAATCAGACAGTCATAAGTAACGTTCGTGGTCTGAGGTCTGATTGCTCTGGACCGTTCAGCTATCCCAGTCCCTGCTACTGAAAAACGTCCCTCAGCTTGATGGTGCACCACCATGCTTCACTGTTAGGATGGTAGTGGGGAGCCGATGGGATGTGCCTGTTTTCCACCACACATGATGCTTGGAAATGAGGCCCAACATCAGACCAGAGAATCTGGTTTCTCACAGTCGACGAACCTATTAGCCGCTATTCAGCATATTCCAGCGGACTTTGCTATTTCTTCCACTGAGGAGAGGCTTCCCTCTGGCCTCTCTGCTTCAAAGCCCAGATCAGTGGTGTTGGACTGATGATTGACATTCTGCACACAGGATCTCTGAGATTAGTATGACATCTTATTCTCAAATACAAACCCTACCTAGAGTCTCTTCCTACCTTTCTTCCTCTATGGCCACACCATGACTCAGGTCTACTTCTGTTCATCCCTTTGTAATCAGCCTCCCTTCCTACTGAACATGACCTTCAAGCTATCTGAATTCCAAATAAATACATATGTATTATACAGTATAATGGCACCCTGTTCTTTAAAAATATATTAATATAGTATATCAGTTTGTCTTCAGCTTGACTTGCTGCCCAATGTGAGGAAGGGCATGTTTTCCCCCTTGTCTTCCCTTGTTTCACCTTCTTTGCTTTGTATATGTCTCAACATGTCTTTCTTTACACATTGCTGTTGGGTGCGGTGAACTGGTTCCTGCCTCATGCCGTCACGCCTGTGCAACAGACCTGCATCAACCTTATCTACAATCAGCAGCAGTATAAGACACTGTTCTGTATCACCAGACCAGATTGCTCATTCTCCCATACAATTTGGCCAAAATCCAGCTCTATGCTTTTGGAGTAGTTTTTGATCAGTTTTTCATCCCGGTTCTCTTTTGCGCCTTAGAATCAGAGTCACCTGTCAGCCCGTTGCACTGTATCCAGACTGCTGACCTTTCTCTGTGTTTTATCGGTATTTTCCATTGGTTCTCTAGACTTTCTTCCCCTCACGCAATCCTTATACCTAAATATTGACCCATGGGGCACAACATCGGATTCCCCCCACCAGGGGAGCAGTTTTAGCTTTTGTGGCGCCCTGGGCGAACCTCCCTTTCAACCCGCCCAATCAATTTGCTCAGATAAAGATCCCATTTGTTGAACTGACACATACTACCAAACCAAGCTCCGCCTTTTCCCTCATAACCCAAATGATTAATTAGTTAATTAATCAGAACAAGATCGAAACTAAAAGCCTTAGCAGATTTTGGAGCAGATGATCATTTCACCGATGAAAACCTTACTACCCATTCTATTTTCTTCCCACTAAAGGTCCCCATTATAGCCAATGCTATTGATGGCAGACTATTAGCAAAGATTACCCAACATACCCTGTGCCTTGCCCTTTCTGTCAACCATCATGACATAACATTTCTTTTCTCCTTAGACCCACTTACTTCTCAGCCATCCCTGACTCGGCCAACACAGCCCTCACATTGGCTGGGCGCCTGGGAGAATGCTGGGCTGGAGTTCATTTGATCATAAAACTTGTTTGCAATTAATGGACCAGCATGACAATGTGAAAATCAAACCCAGTGATCTCACTAACATCCTTAAGGAATATTATGACCTTCAGGAGGTATTCAGCAAGGACGGAGCTGCTTCTGCCTCCTCACCGCCCATACGACTGCGCTATAGATCTACTGCTCAGTTTCCCAATACCCATCAGCCGCCTTCAACCTCTCCCGGACGGAACACAAGGCTATTGAGGCATACATTTGTGACTCTGGCTGCCAGTATCATCCACCAGCCTCGTCCCACCTCGTTGCTGTTTTTTTCCACGTTGAGAAGAAGAACAAGACACTGCCCCTGCATCGACTATCGAAGTTTGAATAATATAACTCTTATGAACTAGTACCCTCTTCCTTTGATCTTGGCTGCTGCTTTGGCAGACCTATTCACAATGTGTCTGACTGGGGTCCACAATTCATCTCCCAAGTTTGGAAAGCTCTTTTGTAATGCTCTGAGAGCCTCTGTCAGTCTTTTTCTTCTGGTTTTCATCCTCAGACTAATGACCAGAAAGAGTGAATCAGGACCTAGAGGCAGTATTTGTTGTGTTTCGGAGGCTAGCGCTTAACACACCATAATCATAAAAACAAATTTATGCAGTTTTGACAGCGTACTTACTGAAAGAAAACAATAAACTTCACCAACCTGAGTCCACCATCAACACAAAGTTAGTCTGGACATGTTTATTTTTTGCGGCTCCGTTCAGTGTTTGCATGGATCGATCCACGTACTTATCATTGCCCATTCTGTTTCTGCAAACCTCGGCATAACTACTGTTTTTCTTTCTGTGAAAACAAGACAACTGTTCTTAAAACCAGAATTAGTAGTAACAGACATTTTACACATCTACAAATTGATGCATATTTCACATCTTGTGCAAATTTTTAGAATCAGGAAAAAGAGGACTTGACTGACCTTATGGCAACAGCGTCAGCATCATCCACTGACACCATGGTAGAGGGTTTGTCCAGCAGTGAAATGGTGTCTGTCTCCGTGAGGACCACATGTATGATCTCAGTCAATATGTCTTCTACCAAGTCTTCTTTCACAGGTTCTTCTTCCTCATCAATATCTGGCAGAGAATAAAACATCAGAAACTTCCAATAAATAGCACAAAATACTCAAAATTCCTTTGACACCTTTTACTTTTTTATCATCTATCAATATTAGAGATGGAGCTCAAAAAAGGGAAGTAGAATGATACTCAAAGAGAAAACATGGTTGGGGGGGCGATAAAATTATATTTTGGACGAATTATAATGTATGTACCTGGGACGCAGATGGGAAAGTCCCGTTCAGAAAATTTATCCCCAATATCCTCGATCAGCGATTCTATTGTGGACTGGCTGGATTTTATGCTGCTTCCTAATACGGACCTACAGAGCATATTTTCTCAGGGTGGAAATATGTGATAAGACTGTGAACAAATAGAATATCATACACTGTTATTCTACACCAGATAGACATTACATTAAACCACTTGCCTTATCCCCCCTTAGATCCTATATAGTTGCCAACACAGTGTTGGCATGCGTGATGAGTTCCGACACCTTTCTATAAGGTTCAGCATTAACTTTTCCAGCAAGTTGTGCAAAAGTAACTCAACTATGGAATTCTAAGACAGGAGCTTGCCTTCATTCCAAACATGCATGATTGAGACTTCAGTGCCCCTGACCCTGTGGCTGGTTCAACGGTTGTCCTTCCTTGGACACTTTCGTAAGCACTCATCAGTGTAGACCTGGAAATCCCAAGAATACTTGTAGTTCTGGAGACTTACTCCAACACATCACCTTGTGAGCAAACGTTAACTCACAGAATAATATATCCCACACAGTACAAGCTGCCATTGTAACAACATAGCCTTTGTTGTTCACTTCACTTGCCAATATCTGTAGCGTTATGATAAGTGTATATGTTTGGGTGTCACCTGTCGTAGTTCATGCATTAACATCTATGGACTGCAGGTTGAACTAAAAGATTTCTTATCTGCAAGTGAATAAATATGCTTGAGATTGATGCTCCTGCTTAGACACAGCAGGGCGGCCAGACCTTTTTCTACAATGACTCTCTCACTGTTGACTGTTGTCTTTTTGAATACTGCTATACATAGCCAACAGATTTAAGGAAATTAATCCCAAGCATATATCCTCAGATAATTAGCTGGAAAGCACATTAAACAACTCCTTTGAATATTTTTCCAACTTTACTGAAGACATAAAACAATGGCCCACTCTGCCAGTAAAAAATAAATGTAATAAAAAATAATTACTAAGATTGTGACATCTCACAAGTCCCTGGGTATTCACCTGAAGTCCCTGGGTATTCACCTGAACGATAAACTGGACTGGACTGAAACACAACTGCACTTTATAAGAAAGGCCAGAGCAGACTCTATTTGGTCAGGGGATTGAGATCTTTTGGAGTGCAGAGGGCACTCCTGAAGACGCCGTAGTGGCATCAGCCATCTCCTACGGAGTGGTCTGCATGGGCAGCGGCATCTCAGTGGCAGACCCGAAAATACTTGGCAAAATTATTAAGGAGCTCAGGCCTATCATGGGATGCCCCCTATCCCTGCTGGAGGTGGTGGGAGAAAGGAGAATGATGGAAAAAATGTAATCCATGCTGGAAAATGACTCCCACTTCACGCAGGACACCTTGACAGCAATGGAGTTTCTTCAGCGACAGGCTGCTTCAGACTAAGTGTGAGAAGGTGTGTCATCGTAGATCTTCTCTTCCTGCAGCTGTCACTGATGCATCCATGACAACGCACCCCCCTACCTAAATGAACTACTCACCCCATTGACCTCAACACGATCCCTCCGTTCTACCCACTCATACCGCCTCCTCCTTCCCCGGACTAAGCTCAGCACGATGGGTAATCGGGCCTTCTGTCCTGCTGGAATACCCTACCTGACCATCCGAGGGCTCCACAGACGACTGAAACATTTAAAAAAGGACTTAAAACTTTCCTTTTTAGCAGAACCTATAACTTTTAATTAAAATTGCTGCTTTTTGGTCATATTTGTATATAATTATTATTATATTTTTAATTGATGCTTTTATTTGCTTTTACCTTGTAGCACTTTGAAATTTGATCCAAATTTAAAGTACGTTATAAATACTTGTTACTTATTACTCTCATTTTTCACAATTGTTTCTGCCTACTTTAGTTTGTGATCCATCGTGCTACTCTAACGTTGGAAATGTCTCTAATAAAGGTAGGCTATATCTCTTATCTTATCTTAAACTGTTTCAGTCGTTTTAAGAGGTGGATGAACCAGGTAGAACGTTCATAGCTTATGCATAATGAAAGTAGTTTCACAACTACAGTTCATTTTGTGGATGAAAAGGTTCATAATAGAAATTAAGGAGGCCTAATTGATAAAATTTTTTAAAATGGGTGAAAAAAAGACCTGCAAAGGACAACGTAAACTTGAACATTGCTCACTATTTGAAAAACGACATGTGATAACTACATCCCCTTCTTGAAACAGTATGGAATTTGTTCTGGCTGTTGGTGCATAAGGCAAAAGAGATGACTACACAAGGAGGTGACTGTCATGTAAAGTATGCGGATCCAGGCATCCTAGCATATATATATATATATATATATATATATATATATATATATATATATATATATATATATATATATATATATATATATATAGGACAAGGACAAGGGATCAGAGAAAACACAAGCAGATACAGCGCTCCCTCAAATGAGCTCCAGCAAGGGTGAACCAAATTTTACCCTGAGAAAGGCATGAAGAAGACGCCTGTGGCTGGGATTGATGTCTGTCCTGATATCATTTCTGGTTTTGGTCCAGAAAAGATTTCATCCAAAAACACAATGCTGCCTTCAAACTGCAAGCTGTCTGGATGGCAGAGCAGTTTAGGGGTGACATCATTGCCCGCCTCATCGAACACCTGCCAAGAGATAAACAATTAGCAATCTAGCTAACTGTTATACTGCTTTGTTAGTCTACTGCTGCAAAGTTAGCCTAATGCTGCTATGTTAGCATTCTGCTATCTACTGCTGCTATGTGAGCCTACCGCTCGTTACTGTTACTGTGTTATCCTACTGCCTCCTAAGGCTGCTTCGTAAGCGTACTGCGGCAGAGTTAGCCTAGTGCGGCAGAGTTAGCCTAGTGCGGCAGAGTTAGCCTACTGCGGGTATACAAGCCTACTGCTGGTATGTTAGCCTACTGCTGGTATGTTAACCTACGGCGGCAGTGTTAGCCTACTGCTGGTATGTTAGCCTACTGCTGGTATGTTAGCCTACTGCTGGTATGTTAACCTACGGCGGCAGTGTTAGCCTACTGCTGGTATGTTAACCTACGGCGGCAGTGTTAGCCTACTGCTGGTATGTTAGCCTACTGCTGGTATGTTAGCCTACTGCTGGTATGTTAACCTACGGCGGCAGTGTTAGCCTACTGCTGGTATGTTAGCCTACTGCTGGTATGTTAGCCTACTGCTGGTATGCGAGCCTACCGTTGTCGTGTGAATCTATTCCTTCCGTCAGCTTACTGCTGCTATGTACGTCTTTGTTTTGTCCTTCAATATGACTGGGCAGACAAAACGAACGTAGTTAATATTCTTTCATTTATATAACTATAAGGGGAAATATACCTGACAGACAGGCTGGTGCTCCGCCCTCCTCTTGGCTCGGGCAGCCTTATCAGCATTTTGGTCTTTGGGTGATTTCAAGGAACTAACATATCTGCGTTAAAAAACAGACATTTAGCGGAATTCTAATGCGCTTTAACTACATTAGTTACAGTAATTCAGACTGTTGAATGCTGCTGTTAAACACACTTTACAGTAAAACTTTTCTTTATTATTGCTATGTTTCCACTATGCTATTACTATGTTTTCCTTCATACCATTTTCTGCCGTGTATTTAGTCCCACAGTTCAACAGTATTTTCCGCAAATTATGAGCAGCTTGACCAGGAATACTCTGCTGTCTGGTTAAGTAAAAATTCACAAAATACTTTGTACAAAGTTTGTTTGTACAAAGTTTGTTACAAAGAAAGCCCTGTCGGTATCTCAGAGTCGTATTGCTTTGACTGAAGTTACATCATTACGTTACCAAACATTTAGTTAGCTAGGAAGTCCGTGTTGTGTGGTAATTACACAAGAGATTTTAAATCAACATCATCCGAAGTAACGTTAAAAGCAGAAACTTCTTAGTACGCGCTTCATCCTGTAAGCTTAGATCCACTTATGGTCAACGACTTTCACAGAGGTCTACCTCCTCCTCCATTACTTTAGCCATTGCTTCATAAAAAGGGAAGTTGGTGGTTCAGATCCATTATCGTAATTATGGAATTTATCAATTATTAATTTTGAATTAGCTCACGTCGTTGGTCTATTACGACTCGTGAAAGTTTTTATTGGACGTGTTTGTTGAGTTCATTATTTCTTACTTTACGGCTTAATACTTTTAAGAGTGTGTATTAAAAAACAAACCCCCTGCTGTCGTCGAAATCGTTACATGATCGTCATTCCATAAGGGCTAATTCTACCCCTTGCAGTGGAATGAAATATTTTGAAACGGGTCTTTAAATGGAGCATTATCTTTTTCTGATCACGCTTTTATATTCTGATTTTATTCTGAAGAACGGAGTCCATGTAAACCCAACTACACTTGGCACTCGTTTAAATTCCTTGAGAAAATAAACAGTTGTTATTTCTCTCAACTGTGAAGAGGTTTGTCTGTTTTCTGTACACTGTCTGCTAAACCATCATCTAGCTAGCTATTGGTGAAAACTACAACTCTAGTCAGTCTTCTCATGATCTCGCCTTCAATAAGACATGGTCTAATATTCATTTAAGAGTCTTTTTTTTGTTATTAAACACACATTAAGTAGATACTGATACAACTTAAATTTATTCACTTACGCTTTTTGGCCATTGAAAAGCACCCCGTTCATTTTCTTGATGGCTCGATCAGCTGAAGTCCGACTCTCAAACTCTACAAAGCCGAAGCCCTTGGAGCCTTTTCTGTCATAAGGCACCTTGGAGAAAGGGAGACACAAGCTGCTTGTAGGCCACACACACATGCAGTGGGAGTTAATTAACGCTGACTTTATATTCTGGCTGTTGGGATGTTCCCTACGGGATTGACTTCAAAACTCCATCTCCCATTTTTTCGTGATTGCTACCTATTGTTAAGATTCTCCGTAAAAATGTTAAATCTGAAGAAGTGGAACCCACAGTAATGTAGTCCAGGGACATGTTTTAGACCCACTCAGCCATCGTCACATAACAAAGGCAGTCTTCCTGTGGAGGTGGCACCGGCACACCATTGAGAAGAAAAAGGTCCAATCGAAGCGGAAGGCCTGCTTATTAAGGGTAAGGTAGAAACACCTGATCGGAATCAGGCGTCTCAGCAGAGACACACATTAGAGTCAGGGCTGCCCCCCCCCCCCTAAATGTTGCCGTCATGGTTTTGGTCATGGTTGCTTCAAATCAATTTAAGTTACTTCAACCTCAACTGACATAAACTTCAAATGAATGATTTCTATCAAATATCAGTACTTATAAAGTATATAAATGTAAAATTATGTATAATCCAGCTGTTTTTGTTTTCTTATATTGTTATATGTTTATTTTTCTCTTGATCTCTGTGAACAACTCTAGGATATTTACAGAGCTGCTGTCAAAGAGCCCCACCGGAGCGGTTGGATCCACTCCACTGCCTCAGGTGAGATGGGAGAAGGGCGAGTCCGCCACCAAGTCTCCTACCTTGCACAACAGGATGTTGCCGAATTTAGAGAAATTGTTGTATAGCTCCACGCTGTTGATGGACTTTTCGAGGTGGCTGATGAGGATCTTTCCCTCACTGGCTTTGGGCAAGGTGACGTTCCGCTGCACGAACCTGATGTGGATAGGCCTCCCATTCATCACTTCTTTGTTCAGGGTGGCTATTGCACACTTGGCTAAGGGAAGGAACACAGAAAAGGATTTAGGTTGTTTGGTAAATATTTTCATACCGTGCCGCATATTACAGCATATGTTTAAGGTCGCTGTTCAACATGAGAGGGTTTTCTAGTGCTGATGGGAAAGAATCCACCGCCGATAACTGGATCTTCATTGACCATCAAACTGGACATCTATAGTGACCCGTATGTCAGGAAAACACGTGTTTGTCTCTCATTCACCAGCAAAACATTAGATACTTTCATTTAATCAACAGGGCGGCAGCAGTTTGTTCCATAAATAAATGACAGGTAACCACGCTGTTTTAATCAAGGCAAAATGTAATTTAAATTTCATTATCACTACATTCGGAATATTTGAACACATCCAACATAAAAAAATGTATCCATTTCCCTGAGCCCAAAGTTACACATTTATTCTTTGACTCATTTTGATGTCATGAATTACTAAAATAAAAGCAAAATACTTATACAACAAAATAGTAAGAAAATTGCCAATATTGCCTTAATCAATTAACCTTCTGACCCTTTTCTAAATAACATACTAACTATATGCTCTTGTATTTGTACTGTCTGTAGAAATTGTGTGTATATATTGTTTGTATATATGTGTAGTATATATATATATATATATATATATATATATATATATATATATATACTATAAATAAATGAATAAAATACTAAGAAAATCCCCAATTTTAGCTTCAAAACTTTGATTAGTAGAGTAACCTTCTGACATAAGTCACTAATAAATTGATGTATGACTTTATTATAGACCAAAGTTGGTCAATATATGAAATAAAACTTTGTTTTACTTTTTATATTAATTAATTACATTTTTCAATAAAATCTCCACATTTTCCTCGTTATAGATTGTAAATTCACAACAAAATGCACTTTTTGCCATTCCAGGTGTTTTTAACGAAACCTTTTTGTCCTGACTTTAAGACTTTGCAGATGAAAAGGTAAAACGAGTCCTAAACTGGCTGCTAGCGACGGGTCCCCTGCTTTACTACTGGCGAGGGCAGAGCTTTCCTGTCTAGTCACTGAAGGAGGTTCTAATGAGGAGACAGACCATAATCATGAGCAGTGGGAGGACCTCAACAGTTGTGTGAAAACACAACAATTTTCACATATTCAACTCTGTATTTTTGATAAAGTACTACCGTCTCCTGGGCACTGATAGTTTATGTAGGCGTCGAAGTGGGGGCGGCTGGAAGTCGTGTCCTTGCAAAGGCGTATGGATTCGATTTCCCCAGCCGTCCTGAATTTCTCGTACAGCATCGGCTTGGTCGCATCTTCGGTCAGATTGCTGACATACAGCGAGGACAAGTCAGACGGGTTCATGCTTGTTGGCTTTGTAGGCGAGAAAAAGTCAAACAGAAATTAAATCAGGCGTTATCAGGCCGGAGCAGAGGGTGGGTTTATCAACTTAATATGGGAGCAAAAGTGGAAAGGCTAACCCGAGCCTCTCCTCTAAACCAGTAGCTGACAATTTTGAATCCCTTGATTTATGGCAAGAATCACCATTTCAAAGTCTTTTCCTTTGTGATGTCGTTCCTTTTGGGACATCACATGACATCAAAAGGCGTTAGTGGGTGAGGGAGCCACTGGTGGGCACCGAGTGACGGACAAAGGATCCTGTTAAACAAAGTTCAAATCACAAGTTAACCTTACACACCATCAATGGTTAACATAATCACAAGTTAACCTAACACACCATCAATGGTTAACATAATCACAAGTTAACCTTACACACCATCAATGGTTAACATAATCACAAGTTAACCTAACACACCATCAATGGTTAACATAATCACAAGTTAACCAGACACACCATCAATGGTTAACATATCACAAGTTAACCTTACACACCATCAATATTTAACATATCACAAGTTAACCAGACACACCATCAATGGTTAACATAATCACAAGTTAACCTTACACACCATCAATGGTTAACATATCACAAGTTAACCTTACACACCATCAATGGTTAACATAATCACAAGTTAACCAGACACACCATCAATGGTTAAAATAATCACAAGTTAACCTTACACACCATCAATATTTAACATATCACAAGTTAACCAGACACACCATCAATGGTTAACATAATCACAAGTTAACCTTACACACCATCAATGGTTAACATATCACAAGTTAACCTTACACACCATCAATGGTTAACATAATCACAAGTTAACCAGACACACCATCAATGGTTAAAATAATCACAAGTTAACCTTACACACCATCAATGGTTAACATATCACAAGTTAACCAGACACACCATCAATAGTTAACATAATCACAAGTTAACCTAACACACCATCAATGGTTAACATATCACAAGTTAACCAGACACACCATCAATAGTTAACATAATCACAAGTTAACCTAACACACCATCAATGGTTAACATTATCACAAGTTAACCTCACACACCATCAATGGTTAACATAATCACAAGTTAACCTTACACACCATCAATGGTTAACATATCACAAGTTAACCTTACACACCATCAATGGTTAACATAATCACAAGTTAACCAGACACACCATCAATGGTTAAAATAATCACAAGTTAACCTTACACACCATCAATGGTTAACATATCACAAGTTAACCAGACACACCATCAATAGTTAACATAATCACAAGTTAACCTAACACACCATCAATGGTTAAAATATCACAAGTTAACCTTACACACCATCAATGGTTAACATAATCACAAGTTAACCAGACACACCATCAATAGTTAACATAATCACAAGTTAACCAGACACACCATCAATAGTTAACATAATCACAAGTTAACCAGACAAACCGTCACCAATTTAAAAGATCTAAAGATAAACTGACAAAAATTACAAAAGTTTACCATGCGATCACATTTACCAGCGACAACTATAAATGAGGATGGGGTTTAGGCAAACTTCGTATTATTGTAGCCCAGTAGAGAATTTGGTTAAGTACATTTTATTTTCTGATTACTAAACAGTTCATCATCTTCTATATATATTACATTCAAATTTTGTTTTATTGCTTAAAACTATCACTGTACGTGACCTTGCTCAGAATTAGTTGTTATCGGCGGATACATGTGTCAATAAGAATTCTTCTGCAATGATTTGCTTTTTATTCCTAATGCAGGCAATCCAGACTTCTGATTGGAGGAGAGGGACAAAAACCGAACTTAAGCAAACCGAAGAACTCTGATGTTCAAAAGACTCTTTATTTATATCCCTGAATAGTTGTGGATAATATGGAATCGTCATTACCGCCGCATATTTCATGGATCATTTAAAAATGCTATACTTTAATGCATGGAAGAACTGTTTTACACATTAATTAACATTTTACTCCTCTAGGTGGGAGTTTTTTTTACAGAGACAACTGTTTTACAGACATAACTTCCTATCCGCCGGTCCAATTTTGTCCAAATTCAATGTATATGAATCGACACGAGGATATCCATCTTGTATGTATATTATTTCACTCTAAAAGTTCATATTTCTTGCTAAAAGTTCATATTTTACTCACTAGGTTGATTTTTTTTAAAGGAAAACACTGTTTTCCATATATTCCTAAAAACGTTTTTTTGGATCATTGTCAAATTTTGTACCCCCATAGACTTGAGTATGAGGAAGAACTGGATTGATTTCGGAGTGGTCGGTTGTGTATTTCAGTAACTATAGGGGGAGCTTTACCGGTAAAATGTTTTGGGCCACAATTTCTCAACTATTGATTCGATTTAGTCTGAAACTGATGCATCTGGATCAACTCACAGAGATCTATCTTGCTTATCTCATTTAACCCATATTTGAATCAAACAGTTCATATTTTACTCACTTCAGGGAGATTATTTACCTAAAATACTGTGGAAATAACTTGTACAACAAAGGAGACTGGGGACTATTTGTAAATAAACCTTAGCTGTCGGGGACGACAGCAGAGATGTAGTTTTCTCTATATATTCCCATGTTTTATGGTTAACAGGCTGGGAAAACTGTTTGTTACCCAATGCGTTTCCTAGAGGTCAATTAAGTTTAGCTTTTTTAAATTAACATCCTGAATAAAATCTAAATAGGATGAGGTTAGAAGTATTGTGTCTGAGATATGTTAACATTCCTTTAAAAGTGAAATATCGTTCTCCTTTTTACACAAGTTGTCCCTCCAACAACTTCCGGCTCAAACAGGCTTCTTTGAATCGACAGCACGGCGTACATAAAAAAGAACCATCTCAACATATTCTTGTGGGTGCGCCGGCCTCCTTGGCAACGCTCGTGCGTGCACATTGTGGAAACACAATGTGGAAAACATGGCATGGAAACATGACAATGAGGCAAAACATCTGCGAAGTTGATCCATACTTGTTCATTCCTGAATGGATTCCCAGAAACAGGAAGATGTTTCTATCAACCTTATCAACTTTAAGTCATTTTACATCTATCTGTGTTATTGTACGACAGCTACAGCTGCCTGCTACCCCTAGCTGCATCATATGTTGGAAGGTAGATCTCTCAATCAGTAGAAAGCTATATATATATACAGTGCCAATAAATATAAAGGTTACATTTCATCAGACATCCAAGGTCTGGATGAATGAAATACTCAGGTTGAAAATCTTTATTCATTAAGAAGTGTATTTTGTTGAGAACAAAATAACGTAAGAATGATCAATGGAAACTAAAATGATTAACCCATTGAGGTAGAACTGGATTCAGAATCACATTCAAAATTGAAGTGGAAAAATGTGATCCCAAGCTAATCCAACAATTCTGCATTAATTAGTTTTTATTCCTAATCCAGGCAATCCAGAGTTCGGATTGGAGGAGAGGGATAAAAACAGCCGCACAAAAACCGAACTTAAGCAAACCTCTTACACAGGGCATCAGTCAGCTCCCTGACAGTCTGTAGTGCGACATGGCGGCGGTGGATGCAACGACACCTGATGTCCCAGAGGAGCTCGATTGGATTCAGGTCTGGGGAACGGGCGGACCAGTCAATAGAATCAATGCCTTCGTCATCCAGGCACCGCTGACACACTCCAGCCACGTGAAGCCAGCCATTGTCATTCACCAGAAAGAACCCAATCCCACTGCATACGGTCTGACAATGGGTCTGAGGATCTCATCCCGGTACCTAAAAGTAGTCAGGGTACCCCTGGCTCGCGTGTGGAGGTCTGTGCTTCCCTTCATATGCCTTCCCAGATCACCACTGACCAGCTGCCAAACCGGTCATGCTGAAGGATGTTGCAGGCAGCGGAACGTTCTCCACAGCGTCTCCAGACTCTCTCACATCTGTCATTGCTCCTCATGTTTATCCTTTTACAAAGGAGCAGTTAGTGGTCCTGCTGCTGGGCCGTTGCCCTCCTACGACCACCTCCACCTCTCCTGGTGTACTGGCCTGGTATCTCCTGGTATCTCCTCCACTCTATCGAAACTGTGTCGAAACCTTCTGGCTACTGTGCGTATAGATGTGCCCTCCTGGAGGAGCCGCATCACCTGACAACTTCTGTGGGCTGCAGATACCGCCTTATGCTTCCACTGGTGACGAGGGCACTGGAAAAATGCAAATCTAGCCAAGAATTAGCCAGAAAGGATGAGGAGCCACCTTCAAAACCATCCTTAATAGGGCTTGTCTCGCTAATTGACTCTCCTTTCCACCTGTTGTCTGTCCCATTTGCACAACAGCAGGTGAAATCCACTTAATTATTGATTCCTGAATGAACAGGTTGATATCCCGGAGGTGTGATTGACTTGGAGTTACATTCTGATGATTATGTTTTCGCTTTATTTTTTTGAGAAGTATATTTACATACATGTGAGAATATATAAATGAATATACTATGTTTAAATAACGGCATAAATATATATACTACAATGTGCAGGATCTGTGTATATATTTGTTTGGAGAAGATGTGGACTGGTGTCATTGTAACTTCACTAAAGCTCAACTGAACGGTTCCTAAGTTAGGGAAATAAGAAAATCACCTTTTCCCCAATTGATTCTGACGTCTCTCCTCATGTTGCATCTGGCGAATAATGGGCGCAGTGTTCAATCTGAAGTACAAGATATAGCCTGATCTGGTAGATCGGCTGACATTGTAAGCATATAATGATCCCGCTGGATCTGAATGGGAAGATTCTGGGATGAGACTGGAACCTGGGTTCGCCGGGATCTTCTTTGTCACAAAAGATCTGTAAATAAACCCATACATTTACCTAACACATCTGAGACTCCTCGAGTTAATCCCTTTTCATCAAATTTGTTCGGAGAGACATCCTATTCTTCATCATCCTATTACACAAATGAAAATAAATAAAAATGTTATTTGTTTGTAACAGGCTGTTGTTTCATAACATACAATACAAAACAATTTAACTGTGTTTCGTTGATGTAGTGAGAGACTTGTTATGCGTTTGCCAATTCTTTTTAATTTTTCTTCCAAGACATATGAAATTAGATTTTGGAATGCATATTTTCCAATAAGAATAACAATGGAAGTGTTCTAATATAAGTTCTGTAAGTAATTGAATTGAAGTAAGTGATTGAAGTAAGTATTTGAATTACCCAGAAACCCAAGCTGAGCTCTCGGTCTCATGTCAGTAGGTGTTTCCTGGGAGGCGTTACGAGAGAAAACACATCTTCCACAAGAGGTAAATGTAGAACTCCATAGATTTAATTTCAGAATGGATTCAAGAATTACATATGGACCAAATTTACATTTTTAAATTGGATTCTGCGATTCCATCCATTCCAGATGTTCCACGATTTTACTTTCTCAGAATAAAACCTTTTTTTTTGGTAGAACTTAGAGTAGTTGGTAGGATTCATCTCTTTGTCTCCAGCATCAGTAGGTTTTCCTGTGGAGTCATCCTCGCTCGTCTAACACTGTGTTCTTGTTGGTCGAAGGAGAACGTAGGAGCTACTTTTTTGATGCTCAGATAATTGGATTGAAAAGGCCGCAGAATCGTCGTGCTTCAGAAACGAGAAATAGATGTATGAACGGAGATTGTGACTTTTATTACGTGTGTGCGTGCGCAGGTAGGAAACAAAACGGTGTGCTGGTCCAGGGCGACGTCCATCGCTGCAAACAGGAGACGGTTCAGCTGAGGCTGAGTCGACGGCAGCAGCTACAGCAGCAGAGACGACTGCAGCAAGAAATACATTTAGAACATTGAAAACTACCAAAAATGCAAACTGAGCAGTTAAATGAGATCTGAATACTTATCCATCCTTTACAATGAAACAATATTTCCCCCGCATATTCTTACGATTAGAGATCTAGTTTTCAGTTCACCTCATACACAAAATAAAATACACTTCAACAACAACAGACAATGTAGAACAATGATCGGTGCCATCTTAATAAAACAATACTTCTGAATCTTTACATAAATACTACGTACTTATGTATCTTTACATAAATACTACGTACTTATGTATCTTTACATAAATACTACATACTTATGGATCTTTACATAAGTACTAAATACTTATGGATCTTTACATAAATACTACATACTTCCAAATCTTTGTATAAATACTACATAAATGTATTATTATTATTATTATTATTATTATATACTTATGGATCTCTACATAAATACTACAAACTTATGGATCTCTACATAAATACTACATACTTATGGATCTTTACATAAATACTACATACTTATGGATCTCTACATAAATACTACATACTTATGGATCTTTACATAAATACTACATACTTATGGATCTTTATATAAATACTACATACTTATGGATCTTTACATAAATACTACATACTTATGGATCTTAACATAAATACTACGTACTTATGTATCTTTACATAAATACTACATACTTATGTATCTTTACATAAGTACTACATACTTATGGATCTTTACATAAATACTACATACTTCTGAAACTTTACAAAAATACTACATACTTATGGATCTTTACATAAATACTACGTACTTATGTATCTTTACATAAATACTACATACTTATGGATCTTTACATAAGTACTAAATACTTATGGATCTTTACATAAATACTACATACTTATGGATCTTTACATAAAAACTACATACCTATGGATCTTTACATAAATAGTACATACTTCCAAATCTTTGTATAAATACTACATAAATGTATTATTATTATTATTATTATTATATACTTATGGATCTTTACGTAAATACTACAAACTTATGGATCTCTACATAAATACTACAAACTTATGGATCTCTACATAAATACTACATACTTATGGATCTTTACATAAATACTACATACTTATGGATCTCTACATAAATACTACATACTTATGGATCTTTACATAAATGCTACATACTTATGGATCTCTACATAAATACTACATACTTATGGATCTTTACATAAATGCTACATACTTATGGATCTTTACATAAATACTACATACTTATGGATCTTAACATAAATACTACGTACTTATGTATCTTTACATAAATACTACATACTTATGTATCTTTACATAAGTACTACATACTTATGGATCTTTACATAAATACTACATACTTCTGAAACTTTACAAAAATACTACATAGTTATGGATCTTTACATAAATACTACGTACTTATGTATCTTTACATAAATACTACATACTTATGGATCTTTACATAAGTACTAAATACTTATGGATCTTAACATAAATACTACGTACTTATGTATCTTTACATAAATACTACATACTTATGTATCTTTACATAAGTACTACATACTTATGGATCTTTACATAAATACTACATACTTCTGAAACTTTACAAAAATACTACATACTTATGGATCTTTACATAAATACTACGTACTTATGTATCTTTACATAAATACTACATACTTATGGATCTTTACATAAGTACTAAATACTTATGGATCTTTACATAAATACTACATACTTATGGATCTTTACATAAAAACTACATACCTATGGATCTTTACATAAATAGTACATACTTCCAAATCTTTGTATAAATACTACATAAATGTATTATTATTATTATTATTATTATATACTTATGGATCTTTACGTAAATACTACAAACTTATGGATCTCTACATAAATACTACAAACTTATGGATCTCTACATAAATACTACATACTTATGGATCTTTACATAAATACTACATACTTATGGATCTTTACATAAATACTACATACTTATGGATCTTTAAATAAATGCTACATACTTATGGATCTTTACATAAATACTACATACTTATGGATCTTAACATAAATACTACGTACTTATGTATCTTTACATAAATACTACATACTTATGTATCTTTACATAAGTACTACATACTTATGGATCTTTACATAAATACTACATACTTCTGAAACTTTACAAAAATACTACATACTTATGGATCTTTTGTAGGCAGAAAACTAAAACGATTGGATGAATACCTGTGTTTTTTAAACGCTATCTGGAGACTGCAGAGTGGATGATTCCTTCCAGAACATCGACCTGAAAGCAAAGATCCAGAGAAATGGTCTTAGTTTATCTTCATGTGATCAACAAGTTCCTCCTGAATGCCTCAGGACAGAAGCTTCTAGATTTCATGAAATATCCCCCAGATACACAACAGACAAACACAGACAAAAGTCAGTACAGACACCTTTGGGTCAGGAGGATGAAGTACGCAACTCCTTTTGAGTCAAAGTATATATTCAAGTATAGTATTAAATGTATTCTTCAGTCTAAGTACTGGAGTACTTACTTCAAATATATTTTTCAATGTTCAGCTTATCACATTACGCTACCAGTAGAACTGTTTTGTTCTGACAAGACAAAAACATAGTTTTCTAAAATGACTATAGTCAACAGCTGTTTATCAGGTCTTTACTTTTCTGGTAGCTGTTTATATATTACAGTTGTGTATTCACACAGGACCCAATCATAATACAGCAGCATACAAAATACTTTTAATATTTTTATTAAAAAAGCAATAGTTAAACTGCAGAACTTGAGTCCAAGAAGATACTGCATAAGTGTTTGTGAGGCTGGACCATAACCTCTCAGCGAGGTGAGTGGGAGTGTTAACTTATTTTGTTGAACTGAGTGCTGCGCTTCTTCTTTTTCTTTTTTCTTACTCTTTTCCTTCTTTTTATTCTCTCAACTCAGATACATTATTGATGTTTTATTTTTATTGAGCCATGGTTTTTATGTCATTGTTATCAATTTGCCGCGTTTTTTATTTCCTACTCAGACGTGGAGTGTCGTTTCAGGCTCCGGGGCTAGGAATGAGGGTTGGGCACATAGGAGAGTCATTAACTATGTTGTATTCATTATGTTTTCTTGTATTATGTAAATGAAAATAATGGGACGAAAACACAGTCAACGGTTCTGCAAAAAAAATCTTTTTAGATCAAATTCTAAATAGAAGCAAATTGAAGGAAGCGATCATGAGATGACCACATTTACTGCCTCTGCAAATCATGTGTGAAAATTTTACATAAGGGCACTGCATTTACCAAATAAAAAAAATAAATTCAGACACCTCATCCCGTAATTACGAACTAAATTCTCTGAATTATTCTTTTCTCGTAAATATCTCATAATTACAAGATAAGGAGGAGAAGTTTGTTTGTTTGCACATGCCCTGTAATGTTTATCGGGCATCTGTAACTGTATTTGACCTTTAAACGGATGCATGACACAGTCGTGTTTGGCCACGTTATGATGTTTCATTAGTCTTTCCCACCGTGAGCGAACTGGTTCCACTTATTATGTTGTGAAACCAACATATCTAATAAAATATAATCGTCGCTCCACACACTGTGTGTGTTTAAATTTCAACCCGACATTAATGAATTCCTCACAATTCTCTCGTTATGAGTAAATATTTATCTCTTCTCAATCCAGGATACTGGTACATGTTCAAGTTCTACCCTGAGGTCGGACGGCCGCGCGTCATTGGACATGCACTGAGTGACGTCACGAAAATTCATACAGCGGCGAAAAAAGGGTGAAAAAGTCAACTGCAAAGTTTATATATTATTGGATATGCTCTTCTTTTAGATTGAGCGTGGAAATGCTCCTCCTGTTCAAATGTATAGTACAAGCTGCACTAAAAGCCTGTTTGGTATTTTGCAGGTTTGACGTCTTTCCACTCATTTACACTGATGGATCATGTGTTTTTTTCTGCTGTTCCTTTAAAATAAGTCTTTATGTTGGGAAAGCCCATAATGACACATAACTTACATAATCCGCATAAACCGCTGAGAAGAAACAAGCCAATGCTCCCTATTGGATTTCTTTGATTGCTTAAAACTGGTTTCTCCGTCTGCATCATTACCCCTCGACCTGCACCTGTAGTTGGACCCTTTGTCTGCATTTGGGGCATTTATCTGAATTACAATTATACAGATATAGACTTTCCCCACAGTTGCCTGGGCCTCTAGTATTAGCCTGAACCCCCCCAGCACGGAGCAGACAACTTGTCTCTCAGGTTTACCAGATTGCTCTCTCCCACTGTGAGGTCCTTCAGCTGGTAGACGGTCACTTGTCCGTTGCTGTCTCCCACCAGGACACAGTCTGTCTGCGAGGCAAACAGAAGGGACGTCAGCTTCACGTCGGGGGCAGCAGGCTCCACAATGATTGGGTCCAAACTGAAAGAGAGGCATGCAGCGTCAGACACGCAGATCGGGTCGGATAGAACCATCATGGACAGATCCAGCCCTCAGTCTGACTCACATGCTGGATTTCAGGTCCCAGATCTCCAGCTGGTCCTCATTTACAACTCCAAATACTGTGGCCCATCTCGGGGACCACCTGACGTCATTCACAGGTCTACGGATGGAGGTGAAACTTATAACGGGTCTGACGTGGCCCTGCTTCCACAGCTGGACGGTCCAGTCAGAGGAGCAGCTCAGGAACAAATCAGGACTGAAGGGACTCCATGTGACGGAGCTGACAGGACACTGAGGGACAGAAAAGTTCTGTCTGATTACCGCGGCAGAACACAGATGTAGGAAACTAGAAAGAAATATTGCAGACTACATTTTTAAAATGGCATTATTTGAAGTTATATATTTTGAGAGATATACCTAATCAAATTGAACATAATTACCTTAAATCCGAAAGGTGTAAAACTTTTTTTTGTTTCTTTTTTTTTAAACCTGTCCTGTCCAGCTGCCTCGGCATGCAGAATGTGGATCTGGCTGCCTTACGGTTCCAGACAGATTTTAGTCTGCAAAGGAACTGTCACACTGCGTGAACAGCATTTTTATTTATTATTATTATTATTATGATGTATTATCATTCAATGAGGCGACCGCAAAGGAGGTTCGGGGGTTTGGAAGAAAGAAAGTGGGAAGAAAGGGAGAAATATAAAGGCGGTTGGGGAAACGCGGGACACAGACACAGGCTGCCAATGTTGGATGCTTCCAATACAGAAAAGCCATTTTGACACACAGGCATGGTTGAGACAGAACCACTGCGTACAGAAACTCCCCTCACTCTGACTCACATGCTGGAGCTCAGGGCCCAGATCATTTTAATGGGGTTTTAAAACCTGCGCTGTTCATGTATTCAGGTGGAAGCCATTTTCCCCTGGTGACACATTTAGAGTTTACGTTTGAAAACGTTGGCTACTGTTCTGCAGAATAGAAAATAAAATGCTAGCCTAGTCACAACTGGTATATATCTACATATCAAGTTTTGATATATCAGCCTATTTCTAGCCTGTAATAAATATGTTTTTTTCCTCTTTATTAGGTGTGTGTAAGTTATTCTTGTTCATCAAACATCTCGACAGCGCTACCATTTGAAGACTCCACAGGAAGCAAGGGAACAACAATTTATGATTAATTGTATTCCTAGAGTTGAAGAATCTACTGCATTTTTAGAGGAAACGTTTGGGGGTTAGTAAGAAATACATTTAAAAAGCTAATGCTTGTCTTTTTGTGAACTTATCAGATGGTGACTTTTATCCTGACAGACTTACGAGGTGTTCCTTGTAACTGTCCAGGAAGTGCTGACTGGAAATGGAGCATCTGTGTATGAGACCTTCCCATGTTCCTACCAGGCAGATACTGGAATCCTGGGAGAACGGCAGAACAGAGGAGAGGGGTAAGAGGAAAAATTGTCACTGAGAGAGTCAACCATAAAAAATACAGTGGAAATATCGACAAACAGAATGAGACCAAAACCAGGGAACAGGTGAGCACCTACAGTTATCACACCTCCAAGTCAAAATGTTCCAGCAGATAACGGCCTTTGCTTCACAGATAATCTGATACCGACTTACCGTTGGGTGGAAGTCAAAACAGAGGCCAGGCGTCAGTGCTGACTGAAGGGCCTCTAGCTTCTCTGCACTTTTCCCCCCAGTCTTCTTCTTAGTGCTGAGAATCTTCTTAAGCTTAATAACCTCTGTGACAAAAGACACACAAAACTGTATTTCTACAGTTAAACAATCTAAAAGGTCTAGAGGACTGGACTAATGTGATGATGGCTGTACCTGTGCAGTCGAGGGCATTGTTGCTGACAAACCACTCGCAGACTCTGCCATCTGCAGCTACAGAGAAGAGAGCTTCCGCCCTCTCCCCCCTTGTTGATCTCAGTTCTTGTTGGTTCCACATGAGCTGCCAAACTGGACCAAAGTGACTGTTGGGACATCCACTGCACAGGGGGTTTCAGAATAATGAGATGAGTACAATCATTAATTATTATTTTAAGTGCATTAGAGATGCTTTGTCCAAACAGACACACAGTCCTCACCTGCTGCTGATGACACATGACTTGTTGTCTTTATTCTGTACATTGTAGACAGCAATAATACCATCCACCATGCCCACAGCCAGCTGACAGGGGATGTTGGAGGAGAAGTCCAGCGACGTGACAATGCTGTCACAGTGGATGACTCGATCAGGCCACTGCAGAAAGGAGACATGACCTCTGTGCATGACTATCTGTGATGGACATCTGGCACAGGCACATGAACTCAACGCTCGAACATCATGCTGCTGAGGAGACACTGAGCACCATAACTTCCGGGGGGACGTCTGGAAGTTAGGGAAGGAAAGTAGAGATTTAAATGACGTCATACCGTGATGTTTTTGAGGGACCAGCAGCACACCAGGCCAGGTTTACCATTACCACACTCACCATAGCCCACAGCCAGGAGGTCCTACCAGAGAAGGAGAACAGGAGCAGGTGTGTCTTTGTGAAGAGGAATACATTCGACGATATTGTATGTATAATAGATTTATTTTTATGTATAATCATCTCTTCACATAAATCATATATTAACAGAACACTTGTAGAAACGCAAGTTTAAATATTGGCTGGTATTGTCAAAGAAAAAGTCACAAAAAGTACCCAAGTCCGGATATTTGGGGAGGGTTGCTTCAGGAAGGACATCTAACGTAAAACCTTTGCCAAATAAATGTGCTGAACATGAAACTGATTTCCAAACTGGATCGGACAGGGCCTGGGTTAACAATGACCGCCTACGGCATTGTTAAACAGCTGGCCCACCCAAACTGTGCTGCTGTTGGTGGAAGACTAAGAAGATTGAGAGGGGTAAACATACCGGGCGACAGCGAGAGATGAGGTAAGGCAGGAGTGAGTTGGTGAGAGTAGGAGCTTTAAAACTTTGAACAATACTAGGTAAGTATACTATGTGTCCAAGATCAGGTGGAAAGGCAGCCAGATTGAAGCACCAGAGGAGGGTACAAACTTTTATCGTGGTATGGATGGTAGGAGAAATAGGGGAGGGGTGATCCCTAAGGAAGAGTATGTGAAGAATGTTCTGGAGGTGAAGAGAGGGTCAAAGTGATGAGTATGAAGATAGAAATTGGAGGTGATGTTTTCAGTGCTTCTGATACACAAGTTGGTTGTGGATTGGAAGGGAAGAGAATTTCTTGAGTGAGTTGGATGGAGTGAAGGAGAGTATTCCCAGGGGTAGGAGAGTGGTGGTTGCAGCAGACTCCAATGGTAATGTTTGTGAAGGGAAAAAGAAGAGATGAGGAATAAAAGGAGGCAGGAATACAAGGGGACGGAGCAGAAGGCAAGGAGAGAGGTTGGACACCTAGGAAGGAGGAAATGACTTGTAAGGAATGGTGAGGCAGAGGCATTGAGATGTGAAGGATGTGTGGTAGGTTAGGGTGATTGAGGAAAGGGATGGAATAATACTAACAAGTGAGGGCATGATTGAAGGAGTACACTGGAGGACTGATGAATAAAGAAAATGAGGGCGAGAGATGGGTGGAAGATGTGAAAATTGTAAATCAGGGAGTTAAAGTATTAGAAAGGATGAAGTGAGAGCATATTTGAAGACGATGAAGATGATGAAGAATGGAAAGGCAGTTGGTCTTGATTACATACCAGAGGAGGTATGGGGGTGTCGAGGAGACAGTGGAATTTTTAACTAGATAGGTCCAACAGGATCTTGGAGAGTGAGAAGATGCCTGAGGATTGGAGGAAAAGTGCGCTGGTGCCCGTTTCTAGAAGAACAAGGGGGATGTGCAGAACTACACAATAAAGATACTCCCAGGACTCTTTAAAAAATGGTTAATACAAATATGTGCAGACAGATTAAGAAACAAAAAGAAATCTGATGCAGTAGCTGTCACTGGCAAAGAATGCTGATTAACACTTTGTTCACCTTTTGCTGTTTATCGGTGAACACTATTAAATGGATATCCCATGGTGCTCAAGTGTGAACATCACAAAACACCTCCACAAAAGGAGATGCGACAGAGGACAGGTGGTTTTTTACCGCGTTCTTTTTGTTCCAGGCTGTGATGTTGACACTGCGTCCTCTGGTGAGATCACAGCTGAATGCCCAGAGATGTTCCACAGCTGGAGACGAAGGGCCGCCAGCCTCCTCCATCTGTTCCTCCATCTCAGGCTCCAAAGGACTGTCAGGTTCTGACACAGCTGACACAATTTATAGTCACCAGAGAGCATCTTGACTCATGTATTTTATCAGTAGTGGGTCAGAACCGTTGTAATATTGAGCCCAGTTTACCTTCCAGTTCAGGAAGCTGCCTGTAGGCAGCTAGCTTGGGTTGGAAGATGTTTAGCACGATGTTCCTCTCCATTATTAGTAAGGAGTTTTGGATTTTCTCTGCCAACATGGTCAGCTGATCAACATTCCCAAACACTTCCGCTTCTCTAAGTGGGAGCGTAACACTGGCTGAAGGCAAAGAAAAAAGATAATTATACTTACAAGTTAAAGCAAAAGTTCCCAGAATTCACGTATTTCTAAATGAACTTGAAAATTCATACAACTTGAGTTCTGAGACCCATAAATTATCTGTCCAGTAGATTTCCACCCAATTCAAGCATCCACTTCAACAGAATGAGAACATTCTTGGATATTTGTAGGGGGGTCCACACGAGCCATCCTCCCTTATCGTTACCTGTGCTGCCCGTGCTGTCCACGGACCGAACGATGTCGCCGACCGCCTCTGGAGAGTCAGCCATGTGTGGTTCAGGCCTACCGACAGTTTGTCTCTGCTCTGGGACCATCACATCATTATACATGTCCCAGGCGGTAACATTTGTGGCTGTCAACAAGGAAAGAGAAAGATAATCCACTTTGTTTACTGTGAATTTGTTGACACAAACAATTAACATGCAAGCAGAAAGTAATGCTTTGACTCTTTGACAGCAGGAACTACACGGGGCCAGAACCCCCCAGCACCATGCACTCACAGGCGGTATACACTATATGTATAATCCATAAATGAAGACATTATTAGATTAATTGATGATAAAAAATAATCATTAGTTGTAGTTTCAGAACAAAACCAGGATCCTAGGAACAACAAAAACTCTGCTCAGTACTACTTCCTCTCGTCAATGTGAGGTTTTCTGAAGAGTTTCTCTCTTTCAACAACATACAGAACTGCAACAGGTGAGAAAACTACGAAGTTCTGAGGCGCCGAAATGCGTTTTATGTGTATTTGATTTCAGCAAGGAGACAACATAGACTCAGACGGAGCTCTGCAACAATCATGTCGGTTCTTCTTCTATTTTCGCTCTTCCTCTTTCTTTCTTTTCACAAGTTAATCAGAAAAGAATAAACACTTAGGTGTACTTTGTTATTATTGTGAACACATTTATTCCAAATAAATGTCAATTGTCAAAATACAGAGCGTAGGAGAGTGATGAAGATTAGCACAAAAGATGAAGCTATTTTAACCTCATTGAAGCAGAAAAAGCAACACCTGTTTATCCAGGAATAAATAAAATGTTATAAAATCATGAAGGTATCAAATAAATAAGTTCTACATGATCCTAAAAAAGCACTCTAGTAACAGGAGACATGAATGGCTAGTGCTCGTGTGAATTAACTTCTGAGTATTTCACTACCTCCTGTGTGACACCGACAGACTAAAAAGCTAAATACATTTAATTTTTAATTAAGCACTTGAAAAACTTATTTTTAAATAGTGTTTGAAAAAAAATATCGATTTCTTGCCGTCATGGAAAAAAAGTGGAAGATAAAATTTTCAGTGCCTGTTGTTGAAGCCCAAAGCTTAAGGAAGAAAAGGAGATTATACCCGAGTCTGTTAGGTGGACGGTGCAAAATGTGTAACTTTTCACCGTAAATCTACAGTGACACCTGTCAGCAGCTTCACCTACAATGCTCTGGGTTTTTTTCCAGATTCTGGGGTGGCTGTAGCTCGGTCGGTAGAGCAGCCGTTTCCCAATCAGAAGGTCGTAAGGTAGCCGGTTCAAACCCCAGTTGCAGTGATGGTTGAGCTTCTCACATCTCCACACCGGATCTCTGAACCTCAGTCAGAGTGACAATCAGGTTCCTGGTCACCTCTCCTATCCTGGCCCTTCTCCCCTGATCGCTCAGTTTGGTTGTTCCAAACTTATTCCATTTAAGAGATATGAGGCCGCTGAGCTCCTGGGACCCTTTTAATGAAGCAGACATATATCGTAGCCTTTCCCAGATCTGTGCCTCGACACGATCCTGTCGCTGGGCTCTGCAGGCGGTTCCTTCATAAGCATCATCAGCTGTGACCTGGTATGGAGAGCTGTGCAATAAGAGGCGCTTGTGCTCAGTTTTTATTGTCATAGCAAAGGCTCTGAATACTTGTGTCGATGCGATATATAATTTTTTCTTGTTCTGGAGGAAGAAAAAATCTTATTATCCTTTTTGGCTTTGCTGTTATCGGGCACGGATGGATGTATGTTTGATGAGCAATGAAGAATGTTACTAACACTACACATCATCTTCCTTGTCTGACGGACCACTTAAATCCCTTTTACATGAACCAGCATTCACCCATTCACACACACTCGTTCAGACACCACTTAAAAATGCAGGAGCCATGTACAAACCCCCCAACCACGTCTTTAATAAGTGGATGGGATGTTAAAAAGTTTTTTTGACAGCCTATCCTTCCCTTTTCCTTACCAAACACAAGTTTGATGCCCAAAATAACCGGAACATGTACGAGAACGGATTGCCGCAGTCGAAGATCCTGCAAAAATCATGGCCAGAAGGGGATGTGACGTACCGCAGAAGGGGGTACTTTCTCCATCACACCACTTCTCACATCCCCCTGCAAAACGTGCCAGCCTTTCTTTACCCACTATGGCCCTCATGGCTGTATTGGTACAGCAGATAGCTCTGGGTGGGTACAAGACCTTTTGGTCTTCCTCATCCTACTTCTAGACTCACGACAATCCACAACGGAGTAAAATCTGGTGCTTATTCTGGACGATAATTCCTCCCACCTTTCTGTGGAGGGGGTTGATTTTTGCCATTAGATCACTGCGTATGTGGGACACCGAAGAGGCTTGTCAACAACTGCTGTTACAGCTGGAGGAAAGCTCGACCAGGCGACACTGTGACCCTTCATGCTTTAGATAATTACATTGATAGCATTAGATGTATCTGCTTCATTAAAAGGGTCCCAGGAGCTCATTACGGGGAAAATACTGGGTTCAGGGTTTTGCTCAAGGACGTGACGACATGTAGACTTGCTTGGGTTCAAACTATTTTCCAATCTTCTGATTGGGAGACGGTCGCTCTCCCCTCTGAGCTCCAGCACCTTATCCTTCCCCTCGTTGCATAACCATTAAATATTCAAGCAGGGTTTGCATGCACTGGAAATTTGCCTTTAGATTTTCCTCTACGGTGACTTTGCACCATCCCTGGTCACAGACCAGAGGATCAATCTCACCCTGCAGCTGCAGTGAATTCAGCTCCAACAACCACTGGGCAAACAATCAATCATCCTCCCACTTGCCACAACTGTGAGCCTGAATGATGTCTACAATTAGTCTCTCTTGTTGGGAATGTTGTCTTTAAATGCAGCTCTTGTTCAGATGTCCTCAAATGTAGTTTTGGATTTCAGCTTTTTCACTGAGGACTATGAAGTACTGTAGCTAAAAAGAAGTCCATCATTATTTTATTGAAGAAACGACTAGTCACAATAACATAAATATGATTTATATGATAAATAATCTTTTTCATTTTGATTATTTGATTGATAAATGATTTGTTTTTCAGACATGTCACAATTGTTTATGGCTTGTGTTACAACCAGTGTGTTCAATTTTGCACTTAAGGACATTTTTTCAGTATTTACTGATTGAAGTTTATAATAAAGCAAACTGGTAATTAAAGATTAATTGGTTTTTGATTCATTGGGAATATTGCAAAAAGTGTTTGAACTACCCATCGTCTCCCTTTCTGCTGCACTCAAGTGATCATAAAACAGATGTATACAGTTTTTATATCAATACTGTAAGAAAACAATAAGCTTCACCAACCTGAGTCAACCATCGACACACAGTGGGTCTGGACATGTTTATTTTTTGCGGCTCCATACAGTGTTTGCATGGATCGATCCACGTACTTATCATTGCCCATTCTGGTTCTGCAAAACTCAATGTACCGACTGTTTTTCTCTCTGTGAAAACAAGAAAAACAACTTTTTCTTAAAACAAGTATTAGTAGTAACAGACGTATCACACATCTACACATTTATGCGTATGTCACATCTTATGAAAACGTTTGGAATCAGGATAAAGAGGACTTCAATCACCTTATGGCAACAGCATCAGCATCATCCACTGACACCATGGTAGAGGGTTTGTCCAGCAGTGAAATGGTGTCTGTCTCCGTGAGGACCACATGTATGATCTCAGTCAACATGTCTTCTGTCAAGTCTTCTTTCACAGGTTCTTGTTTCCCCTGAACTTCTGGCAGAGATTGAAAAACATCAGTATTCAACATCAAGTATTATCAGCTACCTATATTAAAGATGCAGCTGAAAAAAGAGAAGTACAATACACAGCGGAAGATAAGATTATTTCAATAATTGAAATATACGGTAAGAACCTGGGAAGTTAATGGGAATGTCGCGTTTTGAAAATGTATCCCCAATATCCTCGATCAACGATTCTATTGTGGACTGGCTGGATTTTCTGCTGCTTTCAAATACGGACCTGCAACAAAAAACATATGTGATAACACATTCAACAAATACAATATCATACACTGTTATCTTACAACAATTCAGCATAACATTAAAAGCACTTGCCTTATCCCTGCCTTACATCCCCTTGTAAGGCAGGGATACAAAACAGCTCTGGAATGCATCATGTGTTCTGACACCTTTCTATCAGAACCAGCATTCATTTATTCAAAAACTTGTGCAAAATTAGCTGAACCTTTAGAGTGACTTCATCACCAAGCTGTACAAACTTTGCTCTTGGAGTGTGTGCAGAGGATAATAGCGAGGCCTTCAGACAGCCGGTGGTGGATACTATCCTGCACAATGTCCACATGGATGACTGTCTTGCTTCAGTGGATTCTGATAGCAGCAGCTCTCTATCATCTATCTTTGTGCCAGAGGGGGCTGGCAGCTAAAGAATCAGAAAGGCAACGGTCGGCAAACTAATTCTTCAGGATCTCTGCAGGAAAGCCTGTGGATGGGATGACATCATACCTTCACCCATTGCAATGGATTGGAAAAACTGCATACAGGAGCTCCACCTCCTGGAGGATTTCAATCCCTGCATATGTTTGATGCCTTTGGACTATGGAACTGTGACCTCCTTCCAAGTGAAAGGTGGTTATATAAACACAACCTACTTACTGTAGTTTAAAGGAGAAAGTGATATACCGAGGTCGATTGTCATAAAAAATTATTAAGAAGCGTAAATATCTGAGAAAAAAACACTTTATTTTTGAATTTTTCTGGGCCCTTTGCAAATCTGTGCCTAGTCCTGTCTACCAGCTGCTGATACAGGATTTCAACTTTGAGTGGCCATACATAAGTCTTGGTAAGCCTTTCAATACTTCAATTTAACATTGTTTCCTTTCCTTTGATGGTTACCAACAGAAATGACTGAAGGTAACAAATGCGTCAATTGTATTATGGGATAGGCAAAAGCCGATTCTAAAACCTTTTTAGAAGTTTAAAACTTTGACATTTGTAACACATGTATCTTGTTTATGAGCGACATTATGTAGCTATCACACGCCTCACACAGCTGGATTGGTCAAATCATGTAAAAGCGAATCCCAGTTTATTAACGATCACCTTATTTTTTTGCTTTGAATTACAATGTTTTTCGTTCTGAATTATGAGATAATTACATTGGGAGGGCTAGAAAGAGCGATGTCGACTGCTGGATTAGAATTTATGACTTTTAACAAGAAGAGAGCGGTAAACTGTGCTGTGAATTCATCACTTTAGTTCTCCAACACTAGCTGTCAAGGTGATTTGAATAAGTGGGGCAGGGATTTCCAACTCTACCTCGCCTGCATTACTTATTGCGTACTTTTACTTTTAAGGGAAAATATATTGCCAGCTCTAGAACTGAGTGAATCTGATTTTAATCACTGACAAACAAATTCTAATTAGCTGGTAACTGATATTTCTTTGGTGACGTTGCGTGACGTGTATCATCCCATAACGATGGTTCCATTTTTTCTGATAGTCTACGAATATCAGAAAGATTTTCCAAAATTGGCAATAATGTCAGCAGCTGCCACACACAGCCTGATCCACAATGGAACTGGTGAGACACCAGTACTACTAATTTACAGTATGTGTAGTGACGGTCTGGTCCTCTGTGATCAAAGACACCACTGAACGACCTCCGTGTAGGGATGTGCGTGGGTGAACATAAAATGGGTGTCTGTGATTGGTTCACGCTTCACACATTTCTTCCTTTCTCTACGGGAAGACCCACTTGACCCACCCGTGTTCAGTATGTTCAGTATACCTTTAAATATCAAAGGTTAATTACCTTTGATAAGGTGATTAACAACACAATTCAAAGATTATAAACCACAGGTGGTTGAACACATTTGGGTTTACATTGGTATAATGTAAGAAATTAAACAACTAAAAACAATGATAATGGGTAACTCAATAGTGTGAAAATGATCAACTATGGAATACTGCCTCTTCAGAATCCGCTCCTGCTAGTGTGAACCAATGGTACCTGGAAAAAGGGAAGATGAAGCTGTCTATGGCTGTGGCTGATGTCTGGTCTGATGGTGATCCAGCAAAGATCTCATCCAGAAACACCATACTGCCTTTCACCTGCGTTCCGTCTGCCTGGTAGAGAGGCTCCGGGGTGACATCATTACCCTCATCGTCAAACACCTGCCAAGAGATGAACAATTAGCAATCTATCAATCAATCAATCAAACGTTATTCATATAGCGCCGATTCACAACAACAGTTGTCTGAAGGTGCGTTCCAGAAAGAGCAGGTCTAGACCAAACTCTTTATATAATTATTTGGGCCGCGATGGCAGCAGGGATCCCAGGTTGATAATAGCATTAATAGTAATGTAACATTTAATGTTAATAAAATGTTACATGTTAATCCACTAACATGCATTAATCCAGTGACATGCGTTAATCCACTAACATGCATTAATCCAGTAACATGCATTAATCCACTAACATGCATTAATCCACTAAAATGTATTAATCCACTAACATACATTAATCTAGTAATTTGCATTAATCTACTAACATGCATTAATCTAGTAATTTGCATTAATCTAGTAATTTGCATTAATCTACTAACATGCATTAATCCAGTAACATCCGTTAATCCACTAACATGCGTTAATCCAGTTACATGCGTTAATACATAACATGCATTAATCCACTAACATGCATTAATTTAGTCATTTGCATTAATTCAGTAACATGCGTTAATCCAGTAACATACATTAATCCAATAACATGCGTTAATCCACTAACATGCATTAATTTAGTAATTTGCATTAATTCAGTAACACGCATTAATCCAGTAACATGCTTTAATCCACTAACATGCATTGAAGTGAGAGGGATGTATAAAGAGGGACAGTGAGAGAGGAAGAGAGAAAAGCTCAGTGCATCATGGTAGATCCCCTAGTAGTTTACACTTATAGTAGCATAGCTAAGAGCTAGCTTATGCCAGACTTAATTATAAGCATTATTTTGAAGGAAGGTTTTAATACTACTTTTAAATCTAGAGAAGGTTTCTGTCCCCCGAACCGAGATTGGGAGATGGTTCCACAGGAGAGGAGCCTGATAGCTGAAAGCTCTGGCTCCCATTCTACTTCTGGAGACTCTAGGGACTACAAGTAACCCTGCATGCTGGGAGCGCAGAGTTCTGAGTGGACAATATGGAACTATGAGCTCCTTCAGATACGTTGGTGCCTGACCGGTAAGGGCTTTGTAAGTGAGCAGAAGGATTTTGAATTTGGTTCTAGATTTTACCGGGAGCCAATGAAGGGAAGCTAATACAGGAGAGATATGTTCTCTTAACCTGGTTCTGGTCAGCACCCGTGCAGCAGCGTTCTGGATCAGCTGGAGGGGCTTCAAAGACTTATTGGGACTACCTGCTAGTAGGGCATTACAGTAATCCAGCCTAACGAATGCAAGAACTAAATTTTCTGCATCTTTTTGCGACAGAATGTGCCGTATTTTTAGAAATATTACGCAGATGAAAAAAGGCAGTCCTACAAATCTGTTTTATGTGGGAATCAAAGGTGATCCTGATCAAAGATAACTCCCAGGTTCCTCACGGTGGTGCTGGAGGCCAGGGTCATACCATCCAGAGTAGATATATCATCAGATAAATTGTGTTATGCTATGTTAGCCTACTGTTGCTTAGTATTGCTAAGTGAACCTACTGCTGCTATATTAATAATAATAATAATAATAATAATAATAATAACAACTTTATTTGTATTGCACTTTTCTTAGAAGAAGTGCAGCCCAAACTGCTTCACATTCAGTTGAAATCACGACAAAATACAACACGGCCTATTCATTTAGGGCTTTGTACGTGAGGAGGAGGAACTTAAAGTCCAACCTGCCTGTTACAGGTAGTTAGTGCAAAGCAGCCGGAAATGGACTGATGGGCTTTCGTTTCTGGTTAGCAGCCGAGCTGCAGAGTCCAAAAGGTTTTTTCAGGTGCTAGATCAACACAAGGCAAACTGAAGGAAAAATCACATCAGCACACTGCATTGGCAGCTGCCAGCAATTTCAATGACGTCGTTTTTTGATATTAAAGAGATCTTCGTCATTTGTCGAAGGTCTGACAGTGCCTCTATCAAAATTAAAATCTATTGAATTTGGAAAATTAACTGAAGTACTTCAGCCTTTATATGGTGTCTAGATTACACAGTGAAAATCATTTCCAAAGCCAAATCAATCTTATGTACACTACCGAACAAAAAGCTAATCTACACAGCCTTATTATAATCTAGAAAATAATTAACTGTTGTCATCAATAAACTCATTATAATCAATCATGTCCAAAATAAGGTGATTACTAGAACATAGGTGCCTTCCATGCACAAAACCAGATTGACAATTATCAATAATTTTTAATTATCGCTAAATCTTTATCTGGTTTAGACATAGCTGAGACATATTTGGTGGTAACTTCTTAATCTCAGTCACTTCCTTAAATACACATGATTATTTCATCATTTATCTTTTTTTTTTTTTAATTTGTCTTATTTTTTGTTAAGTTATATTCTGCTCCCACATTCTTTTCATTACTTATCGTTTTGTATTCTTCTTTGTGGAGGAAAAAAGAGATTTGTATTCAAATCATTCCTCGTTTTAGAACATCATTAAAAAAAAAATGTGACTGTAACAAAGTATTAAATATCTTTGATTTCATTTTATATTTTGCTATAAATATTGAGTTAACAGAAAGGACACCACTGAATTTCTTCGTTTTTTTTATACAAATTCGAACCATTTTCTGGTAGACCAGGTGTAAACAAAGCAAGAGGTGCCTCTTGCTTTATTTACACCGGATAGAGCGGCTTAGGGGTGACGTCATTGCCCCCTTAATTAAAGCACTTGCCAACAGCTGAAGCCACAAAGCTGCAACAGCACTGCTGCTGAGTGAGCTTAATGTTCACATACAACCCTACTGCGGCTATAAGTTACCCGAACAGCTTGTCTCGGAGTGTGAATGCTTCTTTCCAGAACTTTTCCTCCACACACCAATCTTCTCCTTCTAGAGAAAGAAGACTGACTGCCAGACACCGACACGTTAATGGCTCGCGCAGGGCTAGCACAGAAACATATAAATATATGTCAGTAAACATGGTTATATTTGGCTTTCCTTCTTAATAAAATAAAACAACATAGAAATAACTTACGGCCGAGGCGCGAGAGTTCGTCTTTTCTGCGTTGCATTTTTCAGCACAGAGGCAGACATTGTCTCACAGTCGCTCCTCTCTGTTACCATAGTAACGTGACGTCACTCGCAGAGATAAACGGCAACGTTTTATTTAACAACGATACAATTTTTGTCGCTGGTGATCATCAACTTTGAAATTTGACCTGACAACTTGTATTCAATGAACGTTTTAATTCAAAAACTGTTTTGTTAGACTCGCTGATAGCACGTTGGATAAAGAAACTTAAGAGGCGCATGCGTGATGGGGCAATCGCGCTTGAGTCTGGGTGATTTTTTTGCATGCCTACTATTTTCAGTATGGATAATAATAATAATAATAATACATTTAATTTATAATGCACTATGAGATGTAGACTTTTTTCATTAAATAGAGAGCAATCAGCCCGAAATATCAGTTGATGCAAATGAAATGAAATTAAAACTCGCAAGATACATGCCTTATCTGGTTAGAGAGGATAGTACAAATCTGGGCACAACACCTGTTAGCACTAAGTCCTGTGTCCCGCACAGGATCTTTTTTATAACAGGCAATGTTTAGTCTAAAGTAGATAGATATTGCCAGTTATCACCTGTAAACTGTAGCTATAACAGTAATAAACTATATGAAGTAGTTCATCTAACTTACAAATATTACACATATCAGCTGTTCATATGACCAGCAGTAATTGTGGCAATTAATCAGATTGTAAAATAACTTTTTATTTAATTATTTATTTAAAGTGACATTTATTACTGTATCATGGTTGAAGAATAAGTACCATATTTTTATGGTTATGGCGGCATGTCTTTGACTTCCTCTGCTCTATATAGACAAATAACTACAGCTATTGTAATTTAACCATAAAGGCAGAAGCTTAGTGGACTATGGACCCTTTTTTTTGGGGGGGGGGGATCAAAACACTCTAAGCTGTTGCCAATAAATGCTTCATGCTTCAAGTTCCATCTTGATTGTCTCATCATGTTCCCCCTTGTGTACCATTTGCGCGCCATGGCTTTCACCATTTTTGCCTAATTTTCTATGATTTTTTCTATCCCTGAAAAGTTGGGGATGTTATGGAATCGTCATTGCCGCCGTGTGTGCTGCTGCCGCAGGTCCTTCCTGTGAACGCCATTACTCAAAAACTTTGTCATGGATCACTTTCAAATTGTATACCTAGATAGACCACAGTGAGAGAAAGAAGTGGGTCGACCTTGGGAAAGATCAGTTGCATGTTTCCAACACTAGGGGGAGCTTTACCTCCATGAGTTTTGGCCATAATTCTCACCTGTTGGTCCAATTGGGTAAACATTTTGATATTAAATCTTTATCTTTCAAACATTGTGTTTCATTTTAATAGTTCATGTTTTATTCACTAGGGGGAGCTTTTTATTATCAAGTTAAAACTGCTACACAGACATAATAATAATAATAATAATAATAATAATACATTTAATTTATAATGCTCTTTACATTTCGATCAAATCTCAAAGTTCTAAACATACCACAAGAACTATAATTGCGGTAATAGTTCTTATTATTATTAACTATTATTGCGGATCATTTTCAAACTTTATACCAACAAAGACTTTAGTGTGAGGAAGAAGTGGATCGATTTGGGGAAAGGTTGGTTGTATATTTCTATCACTAGGTGAGCTTTACCTCCAAAAGTTTTTTGAGCCATAATTTCCCGACCATTAATCCGACTTAGTCCGAATTTTGGTGCACATAGTCGAGCTCAAGTTTTTTACTAAAAATTCTGTTGAAATAACTTTAATTTAATTCAAGGGGTTCAATTAGGGGACTTACTTGTACAAAAAAGGGGACTTTTCGGGCATATACCTTGCTATCGGTGATAAAAGCATAGGTCTAGTTTGTTACTTGGTTTAAACAAGGAACAGATTTTCGTTTTTTATGAGGTTATCTCCCGTAATCTCACTGGTTTCAGTTGTTTCTTTGGTGTTTCAAGTTTAGAAAAGAGTGGTATGTCATTAAGAAAATATCTATGGTTCTACCTTAGTGTCCTGAAAACACATGAGACGGAATAGAATGAATACTAAAGTGAACATGAGCACCTTTTCAGATCACAGAGATCTCTGCTTCAGGAACAGCAGAAAAGGACAAAGGTCAAGCGTTATTTCATTCTTGGGGACGTAGTGATCATGGTGGACGATTCTGCATACCAAAATCCCCGGATAACCTGCAGAATCCATCCATCCAATTAAACAGATCAGGTTTAAGACCTTAGCCAGTGGTATCTGCAAGTGAAAGGCTATACTGGATAAAACTTTGAACTGATTTGTGTAATGATGAAGAGCTGACAACAAGTGACATGAATGGTTCACCTCTGTTGTGAACCAGACCTCACAGAGAAGATTTGAGCGGCGTTTACGATGAACAATGTGGATGTTGGACTATGAAAACCTAATATAGGTTCTCCTGCATGTGCGATGATTTGTAATCGGGGGCTGATCTTGAAAAAGAGGAAGAGGAAGGGAGGTGGGGAAGGGAATAGTGGGCAGTGGGAATATCAACACATGTCAGATTAGTAAATGAATAGAGAGGGGGAGTGGGGTAGTCCGACTTTTGCTGACAGCTATCGCTATCTATTGTTGTTTATTGACTACTTTGTAATCTGGTGAATGCTCTGTCTTGCTTGGAGAGTTTGATATGGTTGCTGACGCATAATAGACGGATATGGATTCTATTATACTGAATGACGCATTCAATGCTGCTGATCTGGCTGTGGATTGCTTGAATTGTATGCTTGATTGCTCCCGCTCAGTTTTGATTTAACATGTGGAACTTTTGATGGCCGTGGATGTAAAGGGGCAACGTTGGATTTTAATCACGAGAAGGAAAGTGGACTGTGGTGGGTATCATTGCGCTCTGATGTTTTTTGTCTTCCCTCTAGTTGACTTCAGTTTGAGTCGATCAAAGTCTGGTAAATGGAGTTAACAATACTGAAAATGACACTCTCTTTGAAGAGGCTCTGTGAAACATCGGAAAGAACACCGACCCAGAGTGAATAAAATATATGGTATCAGCAATGCTTTGAAGGAGCTCATTAAAAATTATGATAATGCAAGATCAGCTGGATATTTTGACGCACGCCATTGAGGACGGATTTCTTGAGAATGAACTGTAAAGGCTCAGGAGGAGCACAAACTAAAACCAATTGTGGGTCACAAGCATCAATGAATACAATCAAAGCTTTGTTGAGGATTTGATACAGTGGTTCTCTGAAATTGAGTTACTGGTCACAAGACACAGAAATAGATGATCAGGTTAGCAACATCTTCATAATGACATTTCTACGCAGGAGCTGGATGCCTTAGCTTGAACAACACCAGATTACACCAGACTGTTGCTATGTTACCTAAGTGCTGCTATCTTAGCCTACTGCTGATATGTTAGCATACTGCTGCTATGTTAGCATACTGTTGCTGTATGCCTCCTGCTGGTACCTTAGCCTACTGCTGATATGTTAACCCACTGCTGCTTTATTACCCTACTGCTGTTTTCTTAACCGTTGCTGCTATCTTAGCCTAGTGCTGCTATGTTAGCATACTGTTGCTAAGTGTGTCTACTGTTGCCATATTAGCCTACTTTTGTTATGTTAGCCTACTGTTGCTATGTAAGCCTACTGTTATTATGTTAGCTTACTGTTGCGATGTTAGCCTACTGCTGACATTTTACCCTTCTGTTGCTATGTTGATTAACTGTTGCTTTGTTAGATTACTGTTGCTCTGTATTTATGTAAGCCTACTGTTGTTATGTTAGCTTAGTGTTGTTATGTTAGCCTACTGTTACTTTAAAAGCCTACTATTACTATGTTAGCCTACTACTGCTTTGTAAGTCTACTGTTATTTCAACCTACTGCTGCTATGTTAGCCTGTTGTTGCTATGTTAGCCTACTGTTCTTTTGTTAGCCTACTGCTATGTTAGCTTACTTTTCTTATGTCAGCTAACTGTGCCATTGTTAGCGTACTGTTCTGGTGTTAGCATATTGTTGCTATGTTGGCCTGCTGTCATGTTAGCCTACTGCTGCTATAAGTTACCTGAACAGCCTGTCTGTCTGCAGTGTGAATGCTTCCCTCCAGAACTTCTCTGCCACAGACGAGTCTCTTCCTACGATGTTTATGTCACTTTGGCAAAAGCCTCCAAAGGGAATTACTATAAACAATGACAGGATTTCATATTTAATTAGTTTATCTCAGGTTATCTAAGTGTTTCAAAACAGCAAGTCATTAAATAAAATCAAGACAAGCCACACTGTGAAAATATTGAAAGGACTTAGGCTGGCAAAATTTATAATATGAGTGATTTGGTTGTTGATGAATAAGTTTTACGAAAAATAAAATAAAAAAAGGAGAAATGGCCCAAAGATTGTCAGAGAATAATGGACACTAAATTGTCAAAGATTGTCAGAGAATAATGGACACTAAAGGAAACACGAGCACCTCATCAGATCACAGTGATCTCTGCTCTTTTGATAAGGCTCATTTGCTCGGGCGGTACAATCCTTACCCATCTGTCTCTCACTCGCAGTGCCGTTCAGCAGCTCTTCACACAGACGCACTCTCAAATCCTGACGATAGTGGAAACACCGAGCAGAAGAGGAGCATAGAGACACAGGAGACGCTGAAGACAGGTGAGTGACAGACATCGTTCACAATGTTTGTGGTCCTGATCGTGTCACACCTACACTGCTGTTTTTCCTCTAAAAATCCTGAATGCTGTTCATATGATTGCATGGATGATCACACACTCCATGTTTTGCTGTCTTCCTCCAGAATGACACCACAGCCTAATTTCCCCAATGTGAGCTCAGGACAGACGGGACAGAAAGACCTGTATCTGGGCTGTCTCACAAAAATACAGCTGATACTGATATCTGCGGGCGTTGGACTTGTCCTGCTGATCATCATTATTGTTCCCGCCGTGGTGCTTTCTAAAGACTCAGGTACATTCTGACAGGTGCTATGTTAGAAAGGTCCTTCGTGGAGCTTAGAAAAATAATATAGTTGTTGATGATTTACAGTTATTTCATTTGTGTGTCGATCAAGCCAAATATCAGCAGTTACGTAAGAGTTTAAAAGTCTTAATTTCGTGGGCGGGTGTTTTTTTCTGTATGTTGTTTTACTATATCATAAACTCATATGGAAAACCCTGATAAGATAAGTTATTGAATAGTGAATAGTCACTATCAAAATCCTATGCTGTAATTAAGGTTATATTGTAATTGGTGGTGGGGCTTGCCTGTTGTTTAGTAGTAAATATGTTCTTAAATAGTTACACATAATCATTCCCATGCTTTTTTTGGTTGAGGTAGTTAATTCAAGTTCAATAAGTTCATTTTTCCTCATCATGTTTTTGCGATTGATGATTAGTTTCACCTGTGTCTGGTGGTCCATTCTGGGTTTGCCAATTTGTAAAGGGACCTCAGAAAGTGAGGAACCAAATGCAGGCAATTAATTGGATCAGGTGGGTATTTCACGAAGCCCGTTTAGTAGAAACTCTGAGTTTGTCAATCCTGAGATGAGGGAAACTCTGGGTTTATCATTTGAAAAAGCAGGTTAGGTTAAACTCTGAGTCTGAGGTGGGCCAGGACCAGCATCTCCACCACCTTCATTACATGAGATGTGAGGACGACGGGTCTGTGGTCACTCAGGGGAGATGGTGACTACCTTTTCAGAACAGGTACTCCTCAGTCAGGCGGGGGAAGCTGCTAGTGGAGGCCGTTTGGTCTAAGGAGGTCACCATTTATCATAATATAGATTTACAGGAGATGACTGAGGGACCCAGATTAAGATTGCTCTCATTCTAGACTGTTGTTGTTATGTTGGCCTGCTATGTTAGCATACTGATGCTATATTAGCGAACTGCAGCTATGTGTGCCTACTGTTGCTATGTTAGGCTACTGTTGCTATGTTAGCCCACTATTCTTATGTTAGCTTACTGTAGCTATGTCAGTCTCCTGTTATAATGTTATCCTATTAACTCTGTATATTTATTTTATTTTCACCTGCTTTCATGTGAAAAATACAATGAATACAGAGATCGTTCTATATCAATCCCGACACCTGTTCACTCACAATATACAGAGAAAATGCAAGAAACTGGTAAATATATTGAATCAGGCAAACGTTTTCTCCCAGGTCAGTTTGTTCTCCTACTTTAAAAAAGCTGCGTTTCTCTTTTTCAGTAAAAATCTGCTCATATGTGCTTTAAGCTTCCTGCTCAGATGGCATTAAGTGTGACGACCACAGCGTCTCACTGTTTGCCATGGCGAATCTATCTGAGCCTAATTGATGATGGATTTTGATCGACCTCAGATTTAATAAGAACTCATAGTTGATTAAACCAACTCAGATCAGCTGCTTTGGAACTGAAAACCCAGAGTTTCTCATCTCAGGGTTGATCAAGCCAGAGCTAAGCGATAAACTCAGAGTTTGTTAAGCCCACGTCCGGAAATAGACACTGTTCTTTACATCACCCTATAAGAAAGAGTTTGATCAACAAACAAATAAACACTAAGCATGAAAAAAAAGACTATGAAAATTGTGATCTAAAAAGTAACTAGTACCTGCAGTTGTCGGATAAATGCAGGGGAGTGGAAACTTCAATATTTCCCTAAGAGATGCGGTGGGTTATAAGTATAAAGTTGCATAAAATGGAAGTAATCAAGTAGAGGAGGAACCCAGCATCCAATGAACCAGCGTAAGGTCTGACAAGGGGTATGAGGATTTCATCCTGGTACCAAACAGCAGTCAGGGTACAGGGAGGAGGTGCAGGGGGAGGTCTGTGAGACCCTCCAAGAATATGCCTCCCCAGGCCATCACTGACCTACCACAGAACCGGTCCTGCTTAATGATGTTGAAAGCAGGATAACGTTCACCACGGCGTCTTCGGTCTCTTTGACGTTTCTCACATGTGCTCATAGTCCTATATGTGCATTGTTGCATTTTTTTTCTTTCCATCCCATCAGGTTCCCAGGCTCTTCCTGCCTCTTTCTCTACTGGTGGAGACATGCTGGACTTCCTGGTCGCATCTGGCGAGATCAGCAAACCTGACGGCCTGTTGGCTACGTGGTTTCATCGGGCCAACAGCATAGAGGAAATGAACAAGGCCCTCGCAAGTAAACTCACTCACCCTCAAAACGTTCAAAGTTTTACTTCTCACTGTATCTTTACAAACAAATACGGCGATGGTGGATCTACCGATCATATCCCCGAAAAGTCTGGGATATTATGGATTCATTGCCGCCGCCTGCGTCGCCGCCGCCACGGCCCATTCGGCACGTCCGTTGCAGATCCTTCGTGTTAAAAAAATAACTCTAAAAATATTTTATGGATCATTTAAAAATGTTCAAACCCACACAGATCTTAGTGCGAGGAAGAACTGGATTGATTTCGGGAAAAGGTTAATTGTATATTTTAAACATTAGGAGATCTATTTCCATAAGATAATTTTTTAACGAATGGTCTGATTTTGCTAAAATGCGGTGCATATGAATCAACTGGAGATCTAGTGAGTATTTATCATATTTTACTCTTATAGTACATATTTTACTCACGAGGGGCAGCTTTTTTACAAAAAAAAGAGTTTTTCCCAGACTTAACTTCCAAACCATTTTTCCGTCCTATCCTGTCTTCATCATATTAACTCACTAGTGGGGGCTTTTTGACAAAGAATACTTCAAATATAACTTCAGATATAATTTGAGGAGTTCAATCAGGAGGATGTACATCGCAGAGGATTGGGGACTTTTCGGGGATAGAGAAAAGTCGGTCTAGTTTAGAAATGTAACACTCAACAGGAAGCTATTGCGCTCCTATAATGATCAATAGCACAGCAACATTAGGGTCCATTAAACCCAGGACTGGTACTGTATAATTGAAGGTGATGCTATGATCCTGGAGTCTGATGTCACTCTGGAGGGCTATGGAACACCCAATCAGAAGCCAATCCCTATCATGGCCCACCCTCCTAACGTCCACAGTGACAACACGCTGGACCAATACCTGGACGCCGTGTTGTCCTCTAGAAAAGGTAAGTGTATAATAATAGAGATATGCCTTTGTTTTAATCCCATAAATCTTATTGTATATCTCTAATCTAAAGCACTGACTTATGCTCCTCCTGCAGCTGTGAAACTGGACTTTAAGTCTCTGGCCTCAGTGGACTTGTCACTGGACCTGCTTATTAAAAAGAACAGCAGCAGAGAAATAAGCAGGCCTGTTTGGCTTAATGCAGACATCCTCCCAGGTCCAAACGCAAGTCCCGTGCATCTTTTCAATGGAACCAGGTAAAGAGACAAATATATCCTGATTTCCTCTTTTGTTGTGACTCTGTCATTCTAAACTACGGAGTCCCTCCAGTGACATTGAAGAAAAACAGTATCTCCTTCCCACTTAATAACTCAGAGGTACGAGATATTTAGTCGTTCCCACAAGTAAACAAAAGAACCTTTGCTTTGTGTTTTACGTGTCACACGGGGGACACGTTAATAAAGTAGTCTTGCATTTCGGTTGGCCTCGGATTTTGTCTCCTATATGGGTGCATTTAATACAGACCCATGTTTATATGGTCAATAAAACATGGCGAAGGAAGTGAAGACATTCGCAGGAAATAAGGCTTTAAAGTTGTAGTTGATTTTCTTTTACCGCTTACACCCGTCCTCTCAGCTCTGGTTGCACAAAGCCTTCATGTCATACGGTGTTTGATCCCATTCCTTCTTTCTTTTTAAATACTAAGTTCTGGCCACAAAATACATTTTTTTCTTCAACGTCACCAGAGAGGATTCCCTGTTAAACTGTGTCTTTATAGAAAAAATCTAACATAAAACTAGTAAAAAGCACTCAGAGAGCAAAAATCTATGTGACAATACAAAAGTACCCAAGCTTTAGGGAAACATCAAGCAGATTCCATTAATATTTGAGTTACTGCCAGCCTCTAAATCTACCAACAGCTCCAACAACCTCTGACTATATCTGAAATATTCTGTACCTGCTTGTCTCCTGAGCCTTCCACTTCAGCGTCTCTGTTCAGCCCACTGAGCCCCCATCTACACCCCCAAAGACACATCAAAGGAACAAATGCAGCAACAGCCTCATGGTGACCTCACTAATCCAAACCACATTGTTTTATAAGTCATTTATAGTATTAAATGCATTCATTATATTAAATACTGTGAAACTTGTAACGTCACAAAAATCTCCCCTCTAAGTTATGCCAAAATGTACCTCTGGGTAAAATTTTAAGCAACCTCTAGTTTTTCCGTGATCTTACTCACAAACAAACAGACAAACTCACAGGAGTGGAAACATTACCTCCTTGGCGAGGACAACAACGGTAACCTCAGTAAACAGACACTAAGCATTCAGCTTGATTTCACATGAGCCCCTCAGAGGAGGTGGACGTTCTTGGTGAGTGAAAACCATACTGAGAATCACGTTAGGATTCTCCAATAGAAATCTTTCTCCTCCTTCCTCCTTTTCCAGATTTCTGCAGTTGATTGAGGAGAAGTTTCCAGATGTGACCTTGTCTACTGGATGGAAGGTATAACGTGCTGCGTTCATGTCACCCCACAGGTCTTTAAGTCATTAATCATGTCATATAATGTTTACCTTGGTAATCATAGTTTCTCCAAAGCTAATAGTTGTCGAAAATTGTTGCTGTCATTGTTGTCTTCTGTCTCCATCATCATCTTGCTCTTCATCATCATCATCATCTCTCTTGTCTTTGTCTTCTTCACTGTTGGAATCTACTTGATAATTATCTTGGCATCTAACGTTTATCTTTGCCATCATCGTCATTCCCCTAAAAGTTTTGTTTTCCTCACCTTTGTTGTCTTTATTGTCGTTTTCCTCATCATTTTTCTCATCTTTGAAGATTCCCTCCTGTTTGTCTCTCATTGTGGATTTTATCGTTATCTTCTTTTATTTTCATTTTATCTTCATTACTGTCGTTATCAAAACCTTCTTCACTATCGACTTCTTTTCTTTCTCTTTATCCTTGTCCTTTTTGTCTCATCCTCGGTCTTCCCTCGTTCACTCAACGATTTTCTGCGTAGTCAATGTCGACTTCATTTTCCACACCGTCCTCCTCTTGTGTCTGTATTTCTCTATAGTCTTCATCGCTTTCATTTCCATGTCTGTTGTCAGTGCCTTTTTTTGTCATTATCATCACCTTCATCACCGACACTTTTTTCCATCCTCTTCTTCATCCTCATCCTTTTTTGGGTCATTCCAATAACTGTGAGCCTGTCAAAGATAGCCAGAGTTTCTCTTCATTTTTAAGACAGCCGTTTAGTTTCATGTAGAACGAGAGACACTCTCTCTGCCGGAGACTCTCAGCCGACATTGTATTGTTTGTCTGACAGGTGGTCTATCTTCCTCCAATTCTGGTTGGAAGCTACACCAACTCCATGGTAAAGGACATGTTTGACATGATCAAAGATGCGCCACAAAAGGTAAGCCTTTAAATACAGAAAAAAAATAACATGAACAGGTAATCAGGCAATCTCGTAAGTAATAGACTAGAAAAGTGGAAACGAAATTATACTTTCCACTTTGAAGAGTAATGTGGTGTAATGTGAATTATCTGGAATAAATCAGAGCATGTGTTGAAGGCATTTTCCAAGCAGACTCCAGAAAAGGCCCAACAGCACCCTAGTTTGAAATTATTGTGTTAAGAACAAATTAGGTCGCTGTACAGATTCCAATCATTTATGAGTTGGACAAAACACAGTAGCGTAATTGCTCAACCTGCTCAGCTTGAATAGAATAGAATAACTTCGTCATTGTTGCAGAACGAGGAAAGGCAGTTCAGCAGCTCTCGGATCGCCTGTTTGCAGCGGGCAAAATACAGAATACAATCTAGCACAAGAAAACAGTACAAGGGCATAGAGGGCTTAGCAAAGAAGGGACATTGCAGGCGGGTTGTGCTGAATTCAATAGCGAATCCAGGTTCGCTATTGCACTCCCTTTAGTTACGCATTTTTTTTAAAGATTCGTTCATTAATATGAGTTTGTCAAACGTTTCGTCATTCCCTAAATCAGACAAACACCAGCAAATTCTCTCAGTATCCCTGGAGCCATTCATCTCTTCTTATTCTCTCTCTCTCTTTGTTCCACTCCCGCGTTTCTGTCTCAGCCGTCATCATTTTTGGATAGCAAACTTCGTCATCGCAGCGAACGGCAAATTTCTTCTTAGAGAGCTCGTCGTCACTGGATGACATCACTGCTACAAACGTATAATTTTATATTTTGTTTTATTGTCTTTTAAGTGCTGCGACACACGTAACGTCACCAAAATGCCATCACCCATAAGACGTGTCAAAACGTTAATTTTCCCTCCTATTTTTTTTAAGCACAGGTAAAATAGTTTGATGTAGTGTAAAATACAATCTATCGGCCATCTTGTGTGTGCGTACGTCTGTTTCAAATATCTCCACAAACACATACTTTGAAAATGAAGAAAAAGAATGGGGGAAAAAAAACTAAAATTGCATTAACGTGTTGCCAAAGTGCTAATTCAGTTTTATCTAGTTTTAGAATAAAGCATTTTCTCCTGCAGCCGCTGATGGAAAAGTTGTGTTGATTTCCACAACAACGACATTTTTCTACGGGCGAGAAGCGAAGGGAATGCAATCCCCGGCTTCAATATTTAATAAACCAATAATAGTATATAAGTTTAAGTCTATTTTGTCTGTTTAGGTGACCTTCCCAGTCTACACCCTTCTGGCCCGCAAAGGCTGGCAGAACCTCAGCTGGCTCCTCAGCCAGTCGCCACGGTAACGCAGACATCGTCCATCTGAATCGTAGCTCTGACAGAAGATCATTAATAGGAAGGAGAAAAATCTCTTCACCTTAGAAACAATCTGTTGTTTTACAGACTCATGGAGACATAATGTCACGTATATGATGTTACTTTTTGACCCTTACACTGATATTATATTTTCCAGGTTCAGTCTGACAATGTGGCAGGATACGACCATCCCGAACATCGATGACCTGCTGTTCATCCGTGACAACACGCACCCAGCCAGAGTCTACTACGACATATACGAACCAACTCTGTCTGCATTCAAAGACGCTGCAAGTAGGCAAAGAGCTGTTTGACATCAGGAGGAAGTCACAAACCTCACAGTAGAGGAAAATCAGTCGGGATGATATGGAATCGCCAACGCCGCGTCCGCTGCAGATTCCTCGTCTTAACGCAATACCTGAAACTATTTCATAGATCATTTTCAATACTAGATTTTTATACCCGCATTAAACGTAGTGCGAGGAAGAACCGGAATGATTTTGGAAAAGGTTGGTGGTATATTTCTGGCACTAGGGGGAAATTTATATCCAAAGGTTTTTGAACCATAATTTCTCAACCACTGGTCTAATTTAGTCCAAATCTGGTGCATATGAATCAAATCGGGGAGATCTATCTTTTTTATGTTGTATTGTACTCTAATCGTTCAGATTTTACGATATAGGAGGAGCTTTTTTGTCGAAAAACACTTTTTTGGACTTAATTCGCATTTTATTTGAGGAGTTCATTCAGGAGGCTTGCTTGTACAACGCAGGAGATTAGGGATTTTTGGGTGATATACCCTTGCTGCTCAAATCTAACTTTAGAAAATTGAAATTAACTTTTAATAATCTTTTCAGTTTAAAACATTTAAATACATTTCTTTTTGAATATGGGCTCTTATATGAATTTTTTGTTAAAACATAGTTGTGATACATTCCATGGCTCATAAATTAAACAGTACACACGGTTTCAGAGCAGTTGTTACCCATCAGCGATGAGTGACGTGAAAAGCAGATATCATACTGTAGTCACATGATGAAGGTTAGTAAGGACCGGCTGCGTTTGTTCACAGAGAAACAGGGTCGTCTGGTGAGATTCTATCCTGGAGGAGACCTGATGGACTTCCTCTCTCCGCTTCACAACACCAACATCCCGTCCACCGCCACACGAGGCGACAGTCTAGCCATCCAGTGGTTCAAGGTCACTGATCGAGTCTCCCTGCTGACTCAGCTCACAGGTAGGCCGACACCAAAGGTGGTTTCTGGACCCTTGTTAGGGATGATTGGTGCTGGTGAGCTTTAGGGTCATCAGCGCCGCTAAAATAATAATAATAACTTTATTTTTTTCACATAGTTATACACAGTACAACCTTGTGAAAATGTCTTCTCTGATAAACCCGTCCCTGAGGAGAAGTGAACAGCCCCTGTGAAGTAAATAGTCTCGCTTTTCAGTGTGAACATCGCTGATGAGACAAGGTGTGTTACTGTGTGTGTCTCCAGATGGTGGTGGTGGCATGTTGGTGGTCCGGGTGGCTCCTGACAGCAACCCCTCTGGAGTCCCGCTGGTGCAGGGTTCTGGAAAAACCTCAGAGGCCTTGACTCTTCAGGTATTTCAAACAGAGAAATACTTTTTTCCAAAAAGATGATGTGTGATAATTAGTCCATTACAAAGTCTCAGACTCTGCCCTGAGCATCAGTGTGGAACATCCCCCCTTAGGAGTCTGGATACTGGTGGTGGAGGCTGATGGATCTGAGATCAAGGTTATCTGTGTCTGGGGTCGCGGTGGCAACAGGCCCCCTCTGATGTACCACAACCCTCTCCGGCTCATCCCGACGGGGTGGGGGGAGTCTGAAGTGTTCCCAGACTAAACATAAAATTCCTCCAGTTCAGTGTCCACCAAAGATTAACTGTTTACTTTTTATTTTATTTTCAGCTACTTTCAGGTGTGCTTAGTGCCAACAAATTAAAATCAAAACATATAAATAAATATATTCAATATCATTCCGCAACCTCTTTCCCACACAATAATCAGAGAAAATGTGGTAAAACTAGAAGATAGCGTCACTCAGGCAGCCGTTTCCCCTCCTTCTCTAATGAAGCCACATTTCTCTTCTTTTCATAAATATATTTTTGAGAACGCCTTAAAACTTCCTGCTCAAATGTCGTGAAGCATGGCGACCGTAGCATCTCGCCGGTCGTCATGGTGAAATAAAATATGTGAGCTCCATTGATGATGGCTTTTTATCCTCATCGAGAAAAATTTTAACTCAAATTTGACGGAACCAACTCAGATCAGCAGTTCTGGAGCCAAAAATCCCGGCTCAGGGCAAGGGTACGACCCCGAAAATTCCCCAATCCCCTGCGTTGTACAAGCAACAGTATACAAGATAGATCTCCTTGAGTATGTGCACCAAATTTTGACTAAGTCCGATCAATTCTTTGGAAGTGATGGCCCCAAACCTTTTGGAGCTAAATCTCTCGCTAGTGTGAGAAATATACAACCTTTCCAAAAATTACCCCAGTTCTTCCTCGCACTAAAGTATAGAGCGATATACAGTTTGAAAATAATCCATGACATAGTTTTTGAGGTATGTCTGGAAAACAGTGTTTTTCCAAAAAGCCCCTCCATGCAAGTCAAATATGAACTTAAGTAACACACGATGTAAACAAGACAGATTTCTCGGACTCGATCCATATTCACCAAATTCGAGCTAAATCGAAACCAACGGTTGAGAAATTATGGCTAAACACTTTTTGACATTAAGCTCCCCCTATTGTTGGAAAAATGCAGCCGACCTTTATCAAACCACTCCAGTTCTTCCTCACACTCAGTTCTATGTTATTATAAAATCGTTTTTTGAGTTATCGCGTTCACACAAGGTTCGGCGGAGATGACGCTTCCATAATAACTAAATATCTAATCCACACGTCTAGTTGAGTTCTCAGAACTCACTCTGGATGTTCTCCAGTATTGAATCTCATATTAAAAACCCTGTTGGTGTCTTCTATTGCATCTTCATCTTCGTATTGTTAGTTTGGTGCAGCTCTATTGTAAGAGGCATAGTGAGGCCTTCAGTGCCTCACCTTCAGTGCCACCATGTTCAGTGTTGTGTTCTGTGTCGGCAGGAACTCCTGCAGCTGCTGGGGCAGAGAGCTCATGTCCACTGGGGGGTTTATCTGCAAATTCAATCTCAGAAGCTCCTCGAGGATTCTCTCAAACTGCTGCACTCCGCCTACAGCAGAGATGAGCTCTACAGGCCAATCTGGATCGGCATGGAGGGCTTACAGATCACCGACGACACAAATGTACGCAGTGAGAGGTTCAAGGGTTGGCATGGGGGCAACCTCTCATCGAATGTGTGAAAAACACTCCAGAATTATCCTTTTGGTTGCTTGTTGAGTAGATAAAAGATGCAAAAAGCTTCGCTAATATGGAAGGTGATATCAATTGTGCCATTTTTAGGCGAAAAAAACCACAAGGGAGTGGCTGTGAGTTCTGATAAAAAATCATCTGGGGGTCTTCTGTTAGTGGACAAATTGGTCTTTAAGATGTCCCCTGATTGGACAGAACATGGCAAGGAACACAAGGTGTCCCTATAGGTCTCCATAAGGGGTCTCTTCCGTTGATAAAGTTTGGCAAAATGTCTTTTGGGTTCATCATAACATCTTAAATATTTCCATTAGGATGTACCTCCACACTGAAAGCCAGACAGAATACAAAAGTACAAAAGTAGCAGCACCCCTTCACATCATTGGGTGGCACACGTAAACAGTGGATGCCGATTGTTAAATAAAGTGTCTTTTCTTCCTGTTCCTCTACATATAGTGGTGATAATCCTCTGTGGTGATCTCCTCTCTCTCTGTCAGGACTTTGTATCTGCGGTTGAGAGGCTGTTCCCTTACGTCACCCTTGTCCTGACAGGACAGAGGTGGCCTCCTCTGATCCCAGAAGCAGTGGCAGGTTTGTCTCAGAGGGTGGCCCTCCGTCTGAACGCCGCGTCACTGCCAACAGACCAGGAGGGGATTAACTCCCTAACCCTGGGAATGATGGACAGATATGACCTCGTGGTGGAGGAGGAGGTGAAAAACAGAGCAGAAACTACTGCAGCCTTAGATCGCCTGCGGTCCGTGTATACGAAGAACATCAACACAAACATCTACGTGATCCCTGACCAATCCTGAGGGAGAACACCAACAAATCAGAACCTCTCTCCAACATAATACCCGTGAAGAAGTTTCCTCTTTATTGATCGGCAAAGTGATGTTAAGTGATTAAAACTTGAAACTACGACTTAGCTGCTGTTAAAGCAAGGGTATATCCCCCAATCCCCTGGGTTCTACAATCAATCCCCCTGATTGAAGTCCTTAAATTAAATGTCAAATTGTGTCAAAAAACTGTGCTTTCCATTAAAAGCTCCCCCTAGTGAGTAAAATATAACTGCTGTAGAAAAAAAAAATGTATACAAGATAGATCTACTCAAGTTTGGAGTAAATCGGATCGAACGGTTGAGAAATGATGTCCCGAGACAAAGCTCTCCCCACTGTTGTAAAATATACAACTGTCCTTTTCCAACATCAACCCAGTTCTTCCTTGCACTAAGGTCTATGCGGGCACAGAATTTGAAAATAATCGATGTAGTTTGAGTTATCGCATTAACATGAAGGTTCTGGGGTGGCGGGAGTGAAGATTTCATAATATCTCTGACTTTTCAGGTCAATCATCAGGTAATCATTATATAACCTTAGTTTCTAAGCATATTACAGTTTCAAATATTTAAGTTTATCATACTCATGTATGTGGATTATTAAGTACTTATTTCAGTTGCCATGATTCTTCAATATTGATTGAACCAGTACTTTTATTACATGCAGTAATCATATAATTCTAGTTTTTCTAAAACTACTTATTTCTACATCAAAGGTTTGTCACATTTTTGTTGATATGTAATATAACCATTGAGGGTAATTGTAAAATGTCATACCTGCCATTGTTTTATACAATTACTTTATTATTATTATTGAGCAACTTAATACGAAAAATTGAGAGTAAAGTCAAATTATTACAGTTTGAAGTGTGTTGACTTGCTTTCATCGGTCATGTAGGATTATGCGCTGGAACCAAAGAATCTTCTTGTCTGTCATATTGTGGGGTTTTTAGTTTGTCCTTTGTCTTTAAACCCGATCTCTTTGTGGACATGAAAGGGCAGTCGGATTAAAAACGAACACTCTAATAGTTTAGAGATACATTATCACTGCTTACACAAAACAGCATGACCATTTAAAAGGTCCACATGAAAGAAGTGAATAATTTCTTGGGACTTTGAAGCTGGTTCTGTTTGTAACTTCGTATAATTGGGCGGCGGTGGCTCAGTGGGTAGAGCGGCCGTCTCCTGATCAGAAGATCGGAAGGTAGCCGGTTCGAATCCCACCAGGGTCTACTTGTCGTAGGGTCCTTGAGCAAGACCCTGAATCCTTAGCTCCCCGGGCGCTCCACGAGGGGCTGCCCACTGCTCCCTCAGGGATGGGTCAAATTCATAGAAGTAATTTCACTATGTTGTACTGTATGACTATGTGACTAATAAAGGATTCTTCTTCTTCTTCTAATTGAGCCTCTTTTTGCCACGTTAAGTGTGAACAGTAGGTATAACCGTGTTAGAAAGATAAGGTAACTGCCAAAGAAAACCAGGGGATCCTGTTGGGGGTACGGGGGGAGTATGGAGTACCGGGGGTACGGGTTCAGATGTGTGTTTAGTTAGAGTTTGACTCCACTAAGGTGTCCAATGTCCACTTTGTTGTAGATGTCATGGACAGGATCCCAAGGAGCAGTTGAGGTGAGGAGTTTGTCTGGTTTGGGGAGCTTAGAATTGCATCTCTGCTGTTTGCAGATGATGTGGTTCTGTTGGCTTGGTCAGACCGTGACCTCCAGCAGCGCTGGTTCTGTTTGCAACTTAGTATGAAACGGCCGGTATGGAGTCATTACCACCAAATCTGAGGCCATGTTTCTATGCAGGAAAGCAGTGGACTGTTTCTCTTCGGGTTGAGGTGAGTAGCGGCCATAAGCGAGTTCAAGCATCTTGATGGCTCGTTCTTGTGTGATGGGAAAATGGACCGGCAAACGGAGAGGCGGTTCAGTGCGACATCAGCAGTGGGAATAATGGGTAGCGATTGAGAGAATGAGGTCAAGGATTGAAGCAGATGAAATTTGCTTCCATTGTAGGGGCGCTGGGCTCAGCCTTAGAGCAAAACAGCAGTTTTCAGACATCCGGAGTGGACCCACTGCTCACTCACGCCGAAGTATCCAAGTATCTGATCAGGATGCCTCCTGGATGCCTCCTCTGGAGGTTGTCGGGCATGTCCAACTGTGAGGAGCCCCACTGGGTCACCCTTCTTAGCCAATCCCAGATAAGCATATGGAAATGGAAGGATGGATGTTTGCAAAAGAAGACTCCCCCATCTCTTCATATACTGTGCAACCGAGAGCGAGGGATGCATCACCTCTGTAGAAACACAAAGTGCTGTGACACACGCAGTCAAGAGTCTTCAGTGTGGAGGGAGGAGCACCACATATATATTATCTTCGATCAAGGGCAGACATGATTGTAGTTTGTACAATGGTTTTTCAACTAGCATGAGAAAAAAAATTGTTCCTATTTTTTATTTTTTTTATGTATTGTTTTCACTTCTGAACAAGTGAAAAAAATCATGCCAGCATGGGGTTTTTTTTTCTCAGATGTATGGTATTTTAGAGATTTAGGGGGCTGTTCTCGGTGGTGGACGCTGTGCATTAAGTGTATTAAAATTGATTTAATTAAGATAAGTGTGTAAATGTTTTTTTAAGATAGTCACACATGAGAACATTAAATAACAACAATAGGAAGGATATAAAAAAAAAACATAATTTTATGTCTCTAAACTCATTATTTCCCAGAAGAACTTTCAACTCATAGGTTGTGAGACCAAAGTTGTCTTTTCATTCTGAGATGCATACCGGTTTCTTTAGAAGACAATTTAATTTCAGTTTGGCAGGAAAGAGACCTGAGAGAATCTTAACGGGCTTTTGTGCCTGAAGCTTAAGCCCCCGCTGAAATCTGGCTGGGACGCCCTTAAAACGCATTATCCATACACCTGTAGATTCTCCTCTTTACCTTTTCTTCTCTCCATTTGTTCTTCTGAACATCTGTCTCACTGCCTGTCTCTGTCTCTGAGCTGGGACTGGACTGTCCTCTGCCCCTGGTCTCTGGTGATGGCCTCATCACTGAAGCTCTGTCTGACAGGCCGAACGTTATTGCAACAACGGCACTGTAATGTCAAAGGTTAAAGGTTAAACATCGGCGTACCTCATGTAGGTACAGATGTAAGCTGTAGGCTCTGAAGCAAAATATAAAATAAAATCCAAGTTTGACTTATATAAATCTAAATAGAACATTGAATAATACAGAAGGTAACTTTAGTAGATGATGTCCACAAGAAACATATACAAGAAAAATATTATCGAAGTCTGGATTTAGTTATTTAGTTGAAACTTTTTTTTGCTGTCTTTTTGTCTGGGAATAAAATCTTTTAGCAGATATTCCTGTAGTACCTGCTGCATCTCTTCTTCCCTCTGTCATTTTGAACTAAAATATTTCAACATGACAAAGAGAAACAAAGTTAATTGAGGGCAAGACTTTGGTGCCCCACCACCTGGTGGTTGGAGTATGGTACTTCAACTTAGATGGTTCACAGTGGATTCCAAATGTCTGTCCACTGTGGTGGACACCATGCATGAAGGGGTCAAAGATGAGTCTGGTACCCAGAACAGCAGGGATTCAATTTCAGTAGCCTGAATGGTGCCGATTTTAGTAATATTGAGAAGTCCATTATTAAATTTTGCTAGAATTTAAGACAGGCTTCAGGTCCAACAAACACCTGAAACGTTCAAAATGTAGAGGACAGAGAGCAAGTTTAAGAGGAGAGCCAGTGGCATATAAAACAGTACATAACAGTCCAGTGGGGTAGTGGTGACATCATTTAAAAAACCTGATGTCAGGAAAGAACACAGTCCTGCCAATTATAAATAGTCTATCAGAATAACAAGGCTTTCATTATAATGTTATTATATTATATTATATTTTTTCTGAAAAATCTACTTAAGTACAGTGAAGTAATTACTTCCGTCCTCGGTAATGTCCCATCGCTGCAGCTGATAAGGACTCCAGGATAGAAGGGACACAAAGTCACAGTTTTCAGTCATTGAAATAGAAAAACAGAGGAAACCATTCTGTCGAAAATATTTTATTAGAATCCTCTGCAAGCATTAAAGAATATATGGGTGTTATGTGAAGCATTTCTAGATTAAAATAAATATGGTGTTTACATTGGGACACCCTCTGGGGTCAGACTCGCGTCTCAGAAAAACAAGTCAACAAGTGATGGATCTGTGCATAAGGTAAAAACATATGCCTCTGCAAAATAGATTCCATCTGCTTTACACTTTGTCCATACTATTTCAATTTTTTTCAGCTGTAAAGTGACGTTTCATGTTTTCCCTCCTGAGATCAGACCAATTTGTCTCATATCCGATGGTGCAATTACTGGCACATGCCATTTCATCTGATTTTGGCAAATCTGAGGGATTTCAAATGTGAACACTTTACCTAAAACAGATTTCTTGCTAAAAATGACCTCTAATGTCCCAATAAAGTTTAAACCAAGAGAAATATAGGTTTGTGCTTAATTTTCAGGAGAGACAGTGAGAAAAATCACAGCATACGTTGGATAAACATCTAGAAAACGACCTTGCTGCTCAACGTTTGTGTCACGTCAGATTTGACGTTAAGCAATGAGCAAAGCTCCTATGATCCTGCTCTCCCTATGTCTTCAGTCGTATTATTACTATGAGGTCTCAGACAGTATTTATTGCTATAGTTACTTTTCCTCCAACGCCACCTAACATTTCCTAAAAGAACTCTCACTTGATTTGATAATTGATCAAAAAACTATACAAACAATCATCTCTTCTACAAACATATAAACAATTTGATGAAATGAGGAATGACGGCGGCGTTTGATCTGTGTCGTAATATAACTAAAACAAAAAACTGTTATTTGTATTGGTTTTTTTTCTTTACTTGGATTTGTTTTCATCTTTAAAATTTGCAATAATTAGACGTAGAAACGTGATCCACGTAAGCATTTTGGTAAAGGGTCCGTACCGTGCTGTATAAACGTCAGGCCGTCTACAGCTGCGTGTTTTGAAGGGCCGCCGACAGACTGGCAGCGTCACCGGCATAGCTGGCGCCGCCTGTATCCGCGTCTTGATGCTGACCGGTTTCCTCCACAGACTGGGACTGCAGTCGGTTCCTGGTGAGGTACTGGCTGCAGGAACAGAAGTTGTGGTAGAAAGAGGAGGAGAGGCCGGCAATGTCTGTGGAGATGTAGGGAACGACCTCTGGAGAAGTCTGGTTATAATAACTGATCTGTAGGAGGGAAGGCAAAAACATCAAGGCTTGTTATAATATCATTCTACAGTAAAAAATAAAATCACTAAATTTCTTAACAGCAGATGTGAGAAACAGTTGATTAGTGTGATCATAAAAACCAGCTTTGTTGATAATTCATAGGACTGGTTTTTGCTATAGAACTATTGAATTTGTAGCTGTTTCAGAAGTTACATCCCCCCAACTCAGATATGTCAGGATGAATGACTGAACAAGAAATTACATACGACGCCTTGTAGTTTAATATAAAACTGGATTAACAAAGGTTTAAGGATGTTAAGGTGTATAATATATCAGTATCATCTGCAAAAATGACATTTAAGAAATCAGTAACATTACAAATATCACTGCAATAAAGTATGAAGAGTTTCCGACCAATCACAGATCCCTGGGGTACGCCACAGGTGACTTCCTGTCACTAATTTGCACACACTGCTTTAGTCAGCTGGGATAGACTCCAGCCTGTACGACGGACAGACAGACGGATGGACGGATGGACAGGAGGATGGATGGATGCTTTCTATTTTCCAAAGAGTCTTTCAGCCAGGTCTGAGTGGTACCTCTGCTCCAGTTTCCCCAAGTACGGGTTGTTATCTATATTATCGAAAAGCGTCTGTAAATCAATATTAACACCAACAGAGCATGCTTTATTTATTTATTTCATTTTTATTCTAACCTCATATAGCTCACAGTCCAAAGTCCAGGATGCGAGTGTTTACCACTGATTTTTAAGTCTAATGCCTCGTTATCTAGGTGCAAAGTGAAGCAGCAAGGGCGTGTCTTTGGTCCCTTCAGAATTTGAGAGGGTTTCGTCTTACATGAATGAAACCAATCAGACGCTCTTCTCGGCTGCTAAAAAAAGCAGGAAAACAGAGCTCCATTGACTGTAGAGCAGGTTTCTGTCGGTCAATGACTTCCATTCGCTCTGCTGCTTCATTATTATAAATGACCAAACCTCATTTTAATACCAACAATCACATAAATGAGTGTACGAATGATAATTCCAGTGAGAGACGTGCAACGAGACTTTCTCTGCACTCTGTCAGGAGGAGAAGAAAACTCTTAATTTCCCTTACCAGTGACGTGTTGTTTTTGGTCTCAAATATGGTGAATCCAGCACAGCAAACCTCTCCCCTGTTATACCCTTCTGTGGGAGGCTGGGTAGGCAGGGTCACTGAGCGCAGAGCGATGACATATGGATCTCTGGGAGAGAAAGAAACATCAAGAGCCGACTGAATAAATCCTGCAGGATAACGCTCGAACTGTAATAGAGACATTTCCATCAAGTCGTTCCACTGACCCGATGCCGCACGGCTTCCTCTTGGAAGCCAATAGGATGAAGTCCTGGAGAATCCCTTCTCCCTGTGTGGATGAGGTCGGGGGGCCTACGCCGCCCTGACCCACTGATGTCACTATACGGTAAATGAAGTCATCCTCGTCCACTTTGTGAATAAGCTCACATTTCCTGATTCAGAAAAGGACACAGAGAGAAACCACTGAGGAGTAAATATGGTGTCTATGGAAGCAGAACAAAATCCTCCGCGGGGCATTCCATGGAAAAGAGAGACAAGTTATTACAGTTGTCCCTGTTGCAGTTCTGAGAAAAAGATTTTACTAGGAAGACTTGTGTCCAAGGAGACAGATGTCCTCACTAAAAACTCAGGTGTGTGCCTTGTGTTTGTTGACCGCGCTGAAAAGTTCAAATGAGGCTAAAAATGTGAACTTAAAATAAAAGCCAAATTGAAGAATCCTATTAAGACACACACACACACAGCTTAAGAAGCATGTGGAATTCTGTCCAACAGTTCCTGAGGAGATGTGGATAGACATTAAACCTAACCTCAATATGTATATAAGTATATATAAAATACACGCTGTACACACGTGTAGCCAACGCATCATCTGGATGGACCAGTATAACCCTATATGTTCTGTTCTTTCTTGAAAGCACCTTGAGACAAATGTTGTTGTGAATTGGCGCTATATAAATAAAGATTGATGGATTGATTGATATGTTCCTTTTTCTCAGAGATTTTATTATTATCCGTTCAGTTTTAGCACAATACAAGCGTGCTCGCTATAATGTCCTGTTCATTATTCCAGCCATCATTTTAAATACTCCAGGAAATGTATTCGTTTGAAGAGGTTTATCCTTTTGAGAGTAAAGTGTACAACATTTCTTTCAGCTAATGGGAAATTTACTAACTTCCGAAAAAACAAAAAAAAACAAACATGGAGTTTGGATCTATACATTATTCGATAACAGAGTTATCCGGGTATTGGAGCAGATGTATCCATCTACGGGCACCACCGCACACAGCGTGGAAGAGACCCTGGACACTGGATCTAACTCAAAAACTACTTCATGGATGGATTTTCACCTTTTTATAACGGTTATTTTACCAGACTTTAAATCTTGATAGATTTGGGGAAAGGTTGGTTGTATAATTCCGAAACCCGGGGAGCTTTATCTCAAAAAGATTTTGGGCTATAATATCTCTACCGTTGGTCGTTACCGTTGGTAAATTAAGTCTAAATTTAGTGATTATGAATTGACTAGAGGAGATCGACTTTGTATATATCATATTTTACTCTGCAACGGACATAGCTTTTACATTTAAATTGAGGCATAGAAATAATAAGACACTTGTCCAATACATGGGAGATGTGCGTACATTTTTATGAAACCTTCATCGGAGACAAATCCAACTCAAAGAAAAAGGCAAAAATAAAGTCCAACTTGTCACCATGGAAACAAGAACAAAAATAAGGCAAATGTAAAAAAATAACAAAAAGGCACCACTTGAGAAATATTTCTGTATTTAAAATGTTAAACAACTTAGAGTTACGCTGTGGAAACTAAACATGAGCCGAGCGATGATTTAGAGGAACCTACCAAAATCCAGACACTGAAGATGCAGTATATGCAGGCATTTCCTCCTGAAACACCTTACTAGACAATCCAAATACTCTGCATGTGTGTGTGTGTGTGTGTTTGTGTGTGTTTGCATTACTGATGATGCTTGTCCCAGATCGGCCTTTTACTAAGCTCGGCCAGCAGAGAAAAGGCTCTGAAAGCAGGAACGTCCACTTCTGATTCCACCCGGACACTCAGCGTACACTTGTGTTCCAGGGTGTAGAGACGAACCTTGGGACAAAGAGTCACATGATAGACCCAAGGGGGAACAGGAAAATACTCCAAGGAGAAACAGAAAACTGACACGTAGAGGAGCACATACCTTGTCTTTCTCTGAGCTGAGGCACCAGTTATTTCTCGCCGCCAACATCTTCAGAGCTGAAACATTGTTGTAGCTCAGATACACCTGGAACCACAAAACGATCAACCACAAAGATTAATGTGGGCTACTGGTTCTAATGTTGTGGCTGATTGTTGTTCATACGCTTCAGCAAATGAAAACCTAAGCAGGAAGCATGGATAGGAATCTGCGGTATGTCTGCTGTGCTCAGTGCACTGTTTACGGGATTCACTGTGAAGATTGATTCGAAAAAATGTATTCAGATGTCACAAAACTCTTCCTAAAAATATCGAAAACCTGCTCTTTTGTTGTAAAACGATGTCCCCGAAAAGTCGTCATCATCGCCACTGCAGATCTGTTTTAATGCGAAAACTCATCATTATTTGAGAAATGTTATAGCAACTTTGAGTCATCACAGTGTGAGGAAGAACTGGATTGATTGAAAAGGGTTTATTTGGCAATAATTTCTCAACCGTTCAATTTAGTCCACATTTGGGGCAGATGAATTGAATCGATCTTGTATATATTATATCTTTCCCTAATAGTTCATATTTTACCCACTAGGTGGAGCTTCTTAAACACTGTTTTACGGACATAACTTCACATTTAATTTGGGGAGTTCGATTCGGGGGGGATTGCTTGTACAATGCAGGGGATTGGGGTCTTTACGGTGATGTATACCCTTGCTGTCCGGCACAAGAGTGTTGGCCTAGTCAAAAAAAGGGAACATTATTTCACTCATTTGACAGCAAACAGAATCAGCACAATTCCAGCTACAGTTTGATCTGAGTTCTAGTCTGTATCATCATTATCTTTAATTCCCAGTGTTACGTTTCTCCTTGGACTCCATAATCATTCTGGATGTTTCCAGCCAGGTCAGGAATTTTACCTGGCCCTTGTGTGTGTTCTAGATCTTATGATGTCACTTTGCCATAAAGCATTGTGGGTATTGCCCTGAAGGTAGGAACAAAAAGTGAATCATTGAAATGCTCCCACAATGGTAAAGAATGCTAGGAAAAAAATCCCTGATCCACAATCTAATAAATAAAAATCCATTGAACACCAAAAGCCTCACCGGTGGAGGCCAGAAGATTTAAACTGACCATCAGGACTCGCTTGGTCCTTGAATCATTAACTCAGCTCTGTGAAGCAATCTTGCGACCTTTGACCATGGTAGATTTACTAAACGTGAGGGGACTGAGTGTTTTAACACAGACCTATGAGATTGTAGTCGACCTTGTTATCAGCCGTGAATAACAGGTTTATCTGACTTTATGTAAAGCGGGTGTCAAATCCTATCATCTCAGATTAGTGAATGCAATCATCTTCTAATGTTCAAGCCAGGTCGACTTTATGACGACGGCTGATGTTGAGATGAAAGTTTTCTTTAAAAAAAAATAAAAATCAGAGTTCTACAGATGATATCTGCGGACACTTCATGTCATGAAAGTTCCTGGTAACATGTTTGGCATTTCAATGTAGCTGCACCATTAAGAGGGAAACACTCCGCTTCTACTCCACTTCCTGAATGTTATCTTATGTTACAATACACACAGATACACAACTCAAGTCTCCTTTGTGTAAACGTTTCGGTTTACATTTCAGCAGTCGATTTCGTCGCGCGAAACAAATATCCGTTTTACAGGGTTGGCAGAGAGATTGTAATAAGAAAGATTGAATGGGTTATCTGGCAGAAGAGGTCACAAATGGAAATATGGTATTTGTTGCTATTTCTGTCAAATGGAGAGTAAATGTGAGGTATAGTCCAATGCTCAATGTGTCAGGATGAATCCAGTATGTTTCCGCATAGACTAACTGTGACACCTTCTTTCTTTTCAGCGAGACAGAGAGCCTGAGATATAAATGAGAAAAAGGTTTTAATGGGAGTGGTTGGCGTGTTTTTTGCTGTGTTGATGAGTTAGCAGTTGGGAAAAAAGATTTTTCCAGGATAATTTTTTCAAAAATTGATTGAAGGGATTTTTTTAATGAATTTGTGAAATCAGGGGAAAGAAATGTTTTAATCAGGAACGTTTTTGTAATCCTCCTTTTAGACATATAACCCTGAACATAGTCTCACCGGGATTTAAAGCGTTTATGTCTTGTCTTTTCCGCTTTTTTTGAATTTCTAGAATCAGCTATATCGTCCTAAAAATGGAAGGGTAAACATTCCCGGCTACAAATCACATCTTCAAAAAGCCGAAGCCAGCTGCAGCGCGGCACTGCCTAAGTTCCGTTAAGATTATTGGCCAGCCGACATACAATGTCTCACTTTTTGGTTTCATTTGTATAACAAATCTGGCAGTCTGCTCTGGGTCATCAATGGACGTGTCCTGAACACCTCCATTGTGGCGCTGTTTGGATCTTCACTGAGAGAGTTCTCCCACTGTTGGCACTATGGGCTCAGTCCAAAAGGTAATTTTTTTTGTGTATTGAATCAAATTCATTTCTAACCATCTTTTTCAGCAACCTAGCCTGGATAAATTCTGGTCTGGACTCCGTCTGTAATCCCCGCTCTTGACCTTCAGCCTGACGCTGTGGTGGCTCTTTTAGGATGAGGCTCGTCTTACTCTAGACAAGCGTCACGTATTATCCTTCCCTTCCCTACTGCCAAGGCATGCAGTGCTGCATAGATGGAGGAATCCTGCCCTCCCACCCACCCCGAGTGGCTGAGAGATATTATGGTCTGTTTAAACCTGGAAAAGATTCACCATACTATAATTATGATGTTACATTTTAAAAAGTGATTTACTTTTTTGCTAATTGCTGTCAATATAATGTTCCAGACGTTTGTTCCTTTCCAAATCTCTCCCCAATCTATATTCATTTATATATTTATTTACATCTCCTTTGCAGTTTAGTTTTTGTGAATATGAACATGGTCAGCAAAATTATTCAATTGCGTTGCACATTTTATAAGCCTGTCGGTGTTGGATGTAGTTTGCAACGGTTGCCGACGAATGAACTCGCTGCAACATAAGAAAACACAAATAAACAAAACGTATATAAATTATGAAGACATCTTTGACCACACATGCACAGCATTTGGAAAAAACCCACTGCTAACAGCGCAACGTAACACACGCAAATGTTTCCAGAAGACACTCAATAATGACGCACACATTCGGACACACTGTTTTTGGACGCAGTTTGTGAATAACGTTACCAAAGCCATCCGTCAGTGGTGTTGGAAAATGAATGAAAATGAATTATGTGAATATAATGTTCAAATAAACCAAAGAGGCTTTGATTTTAGCTCCGATGTGTGACTCATTCCGTCGTGTTGTGAGAGAAAGAGATTCCGATGACTGAATTAAGTTTGTTCTACCCCAGAGGAAGCACCCAGGAGGAGACTTTGGACTGAAGTGCTCTGCCTCGCAGTGAAGGGAGTCATCGTCATGACTAGTCACTGCTCATATCCAGATTGGGTGTTGGAGCTCAGGTAGCTGGGTAGAGGTGAGCATTAGTTATTTGATTTAGGTTTGAATTTGGTGAAAAAGCAGTGGTAAAGTTCGTGTGGAGTTCAGTAAACAAGTAGTAAACGCGTATACACAACACAAAAGCCTATACAAGCTAATTAAAATGTTTTTCTGATATAAATAATTAATGTCTGTTTATTTTAAAGATGATCCTCCCTTCAGAGAAGACCGGCTCTCTCTCCAAGCGACCATTCGGACCAGCATAGGTCCGAATGGTCGCTTGGATAGTACAATTGGGACAAAAATAGGCCGTTGTTCTTGTGCTTCTCACAGCACATGTGATTCTTGAACTCTTTCCTCACCTGGTTTCTGGGGTCCCATGGCACAGACAGAGGGGCCTCACACTGCTTGTGGGAAATGATGTACTTTCTGAAAACACACAAGGAGAACAATGAGAATATTCAAATACGATTTATACTGAAAAGAAGGAATGAATGACTTAGGGTTGCATTAATGTCAAATAAACTCACAAGACTCTACTACTAAATACGGGACCAACGGCATACAAACACAAGCTTTTATCTTTATTGTGTTTTACTGTTGCAAACATAACATAATGTCAGAACTGGGTGACAAACCTATTGTCTTAAACCAGTTAAAGGTTTTATACTGAGCTATCACATGGAATATTTGATGGCTGGAGGGTCTGTGTGTGTGAATGTGTGAAAACGTTTACATGTGTCATGTACATCCTCAGCGTGAGGCGGGAGGTGGGACACAGGATGTAGGCGGGAGGAAGGGAATGTTCCATTTTTTTTAACATTTCTGTACCCCGATACTTTGCCAAAAATATACAGACTCTCTGAAAATGTCATATAAACTCTTGTCGTGTCTTGTACACAGAAGGGGTTCCAGAAGCTGAGACGAAGACTGCTCTTCCTGTTACCTGTCCAATCTGATCTTCTTCCTAGCTATGGCTTCTTGAAACCGCCGCTCCCCTTCCTGCACACGACAGACAAAGGCAAAATGGGTTACTGTGAACACCTGTGGTTGTATGATAACGACAACATTTGTGTACGAGGATTTTATACTTAATATTATGTACATTTATTAAATGTGTGGAGTCTGCGTCGGTTTTGAGTGCTGGTATTGCTTAATACCCCTGCCCCCCTGTTTGGTTGAGCATGTGTTTGTTTATAATACTTTTATCTGTAAGTGTCTATGTTAACCTATAAACAAGGCACCTTTGACCCGGTAGATAAATGCTTATCAGGGTTACTCCTAAATGCAGAAGAAGGGCAAGATAAGAGCCACTTCAATCAACACAAGGCTGGTGCATCAAAGGGATTATGAGAGGTGAAATTGATCCTCCCAACACTTTTGAGTTAATAGATCTGATATTTGTTCACTAGGCCTTCCCATCTCTTGAATCTACGCCAGTATATGGAATATAGTACAGCAGGTACAGCTGTCAAATGTTCAGTCAGGCACATGGGACTGTAATAACAGTTAGTTAGAAAAATGGCCTCTATTGTGACTCAATAATGAAGATAAATGCAGTTTTTATACAATATTTATTCTGAGCTCGGTAATAAAACAAGGCAGATTTCCTTTGGATGATTCATCGGAGCTAAATTTAGACACAACTGGACTTAAAGTTGTGAAGTTAAGGATGAGAAAATGTCTTTTCCACAATCAACTCGCCCTACTTAATAAAATATTAACTATTATACTGACAAAAAATACAATCAAGAAAATATTAATTATTTATGCCCTTGACCTTTCACAAAACCCTCCCAGTTCTTCCTGTCACAAAGGTTTTGCAGGGAAACTTAGTTGTTGCAACATTTTTTTTTTACTGCCTGATTTATTGCAATATATTGCAAAATTAATGTTGTAACATTTCAACATTTCAACTGTCTAGGGTCCGAAATAAATGGACGTATTCAGTATGTATTCAGTATGTAAATCAATTAATCAGAACTGCCCAAGGATGAATAATGACTTTTACTGCAGAGCAATAATGAAGTTGTCAAACACAAATAATGATGTGTAACATTTGATTGTATTTTAGAACTTCTCTGGTCGGAGCTGAAGACGGGTTTATCTCCTAATACCCAAAAACACTCCCCTTGTTAAGAGAAAAAAAATGTGTGCAACAATTTCCACCTTTATCAAAAAAGAGTTTTGTTAATTCTATAATAGTTGAGATCAATAAAGCCAGTCTTAGAGCGACCAGTCTTCTTCTCCGTGGTTGTGTTTGTTGGCTAACTCACCAAAGGTTCGGGTCGTATCCTCGGTAACGTGCACGGTTTCTTGTGGTCGTCCAGCACATCAAAGATCATGAAGGCAGAGTTTATGTGTCGGTTCGCTCCCTCCTCCTGGTAGGCCTCAGCGCGCACCCCCACCTCCATGCTGCAGGACACACATCAAATAATTCATCGAAATCCTGACAAGTATCCGGACCCGTTCTGTCCCTTTAGATCTGATCAGGTTCACTGATACCTGTTTTTGAAGGCGTTGTTGACGATAGCTCTCAGCAGCAGTCTGTCACCAACCTGAGAAGGTCCCCTGAAGGTGAACATGTCGATGGTGCGCAGAGTCGGGTGAGCCTGACACAGACGACTTCAGAAGGAAGGAAACGGATTATATTATTAGTATTGTATTTTTCACGACTAAAAACGTAAGAGATGAAAAGAGCCTGTACTAAAGTAAAATACTGTAGTTGAGGGGTGACGCAGGTGATCCTTGTTAATTGTTTTTTTTGACCAGACCTTTAATATTTTCAAACTTTAAGTAAATAAAGCAGGTATTTAGGTCAAAAGAGCTACTGCTGTTGAAAGTAAAACTGGTATTAAAACGGAGGTTTTCATTGCAGTGACTTCAGTTCAGAAAACTTTTTATGAAACATTTATTACATGTTAATAGTACTGAAGACTGAGACAGAGTTTTATCAAGAGGTGCCACTACAATCATGTGACGATCTACATCTGCTCAACCAATAAGTGGGTGAGGGACTGCAATGATTATATGCATGTTGCTGTGAGGCTGACCTTTGACCTTTATAAACTAAGTATCATTATTGAATTTCATTCAATTAGACATTTCTGTGAACTGTGTAATATCAGGTTCACCTTTCAATGTCCTCAGCAAGAAAGGAAAAATGTTTCTTTGCATACTTTATTTATTTGGTATTTTATTAATTTTATAACTTAGACCCCATAAAATGAGATATTGTTCCGTCAAACAAGTTTTTTAAACAATTAAAATTTTACCTCTAAAATTATTTAATGAGGGAATTTTTATATATCTTGGAAAATGGTCAATTTCAATTAGAATAGCAAAACCTTTTGTTAAAGCATGTTATTAAATAAAGATTTGACCCTTATTAAACCTTTTTCTGTTGTATCCAGTTACATAATTCTGTTTAGTGTGTCCTCAAAGACTCTAAAGATGCCCCAAAAAACCCTACTTATGGAAAGAGACTTTCTCAACAGCCATGATTAATGCCACGTCCTCGGTGGCCCCCAGGGCTCCATCCTCGGCCCCTTACACTTTGGCATAAACATGCTGCTAGTAGTTCATGTTGTGAATAGGTCATTAAGAAAAAGCGACTCGAAATGTGCTCAAGTAAAGTGAGGACATAAAAAGGGTAAGAAGCTGGGTGTCCTCCTTGACGGTACTCTTAAGTCTTTAAATTTCCAATTTGTTCAGAATTGAGCTGCCTGTCTCATCACCAGAACCCTTTATGTACAACATATTACTTATATCCACAAACTCTACAGTTGACAGTTCACCCAAATCAATGCCCCTCTCCTTCAGGCTTAGAGCCAATGTCCCGTCCCTGCTAATTGATATAATATTGGGTCAATTCTCACAACAAACAAGATATTAGACGCCATTACGATACAAGCTTCCACTTCTTTAACTTCCTTTTATCTCAGAGCTGCTTCTAATTTCCCACTTAGTGCTTGGATCCGTCATCTTCGTTATGACAGAAAAGACGAAGAGAGAAAAACTCAAAGTGTATATATTTATGGTCAAAAAAGCAAAACAGAGCTCAAGATGCTCGGTGTACGGGAAAAGGCAGAAAGATAACAAAAAGACGACACCACAAAAATCAACAGACAAAAAAAACAAAAAGGCATCAAAATAATTAAAGGGGATAGAATAAAAGCAAAGGAGAAGACCCAACGTCAGCTGTGACAGGCTCCCGCACCGCCGCCACCCTAACCAGGATAAGAAACGACTGAATGAAAGAATGAAAAGACGAATAAATGAGACGACAGAAGGAAAAAAAGAAGATATAACGTTAAATCTTATAACGTAACATAACATCACTCCACCAGACAAAGGTGATAAAACGAAAGAGCAGTAAAGGTCGTGTCCTACAAGCAACTCAAACAATAGAATCAGAGAATGAAACAATAAAGAGGATGACATCACAAAGTCTGTCAACACGTGTTTTAAGAAATGATTCAGGGAACCTTATCTCCTGGCGTAGGTTGTTCAAAAGAGCCGAGGCACCCTGACCGCCAAAGTGGGTCACCTTTAGATGGAAAGTTTTAACGGTTTTGTACCTCAGTGTTGGCACCGCCAGAAGGAACCCACTCAGCGCCGCAGGCTGGCTTATTTACTCTGTTATATAAACGAGAGCCAGGCCCAGATGTGCTTTAAAATTGTTCGGGAAAAATGTCAAAAAATCTATTCCAGGGTCGATGTGAGGTTTTTCTCCCTCGAGTCTGAAGAACGTGGATGGATTGGAGAGTTTGGACTTTTTAGACTGATGGCTTTGATTACTATGCAGGTTTTCCTGTCCGCAGTATCCCCAGTTTTCATTAATAAGCGTAGAATATTGACTAAATCTTTCAGTTTCAATCGTAAAATTGGATTAGATGGATTTCAGCTACTTCCACATCAACTACTAAGACGCTAGGGATGTGCGCGTCCTTTATGTGGGTGTTTGCGCGTACATTTATGAACTTCATTGTTTATGTGTGTGTAAATAGGTTTTTCAAGTGTGAGTGTGTTTGACTGTACCTTGCAGCGATGGTAGCTACATTCACCATCCAGGACATGATTTGTCCTCCAAACGTATTCACCTGAGGGGACGAGACGAACCGTTAGTTCATTCTTAATGAGACATCCTCTAGGAAACATACAGCACTTCGACAGTAAAGTCCTCCGGTGTTTAAATTCTAAGGGATTTAATTGTGTTGACGACGGTATAACAGAGAAATGCCAAAAGAAAACAAATCATTAAATGGTTGTAAGTATAGTTCTTCCAAAAATATCCCCGATTACTACGGAGCCCCTGAAATCTTTTTTTTCCAATCTTCTGAGCAAAAGTTAAATCAATACATCAATGCGTAATTGCAGTTAACTCAAGGCGATCGTTTTATTGGATCATTGGCTTAAGTTAAAAGTGTGGGCGTTACCACATTATCTGTCTATCACAAGTACACATGCCTATCATTAATAATGATCACACACACACACACGCACAGTAGACACTCCCCATAGACCTGGTATTAATGGATTGTTCTTCCTGAAGTTAGCAGAAACTAGGTTGTCCTTACTAAACCACTACGTTTGTCTGACAGGTGTTAGTCGTAAATTCTCAGAGCACAGCTTTGTTTAACCTTCATGCCCAATAAAACCCACAAATCTCCAAATGTGTCAATTTTGTTTGATAAACCTGCAACCTTTCAGGTTTCACAGGCAGCCAAGCCCCTCCAGGATTGAACATCCATAAACACACAAACCGGTTTGTTGTGTCTCCAAGAACAGTCTCAAGAATTTGGAGGAGATACCAGGAGACGGGCTGTAACATGAGGAGAGGCTCGTGGAAAGGCAGCAGCGGGACCGGCATCTGTTTCGGGATCTGATGTGCGATATGAGTGTTCCCTTAACTTGAACTTATATTGAAGTGTGTTCACAGAGTGCTGTTAGTACTTTAGCTGAAGTAAACGATCTGAATACTTCATCTATCTCCGGTTGTGAGCTTAGAATATCTGTAAGTTATTATCTAGAGGGAACAAGTTATTCTATACTGCGAGATAAGAGCTAAAATGATTATAACATGTTCCCACATGATTCAAAAATGTCCCCTTATAGGACTTTAGGGGCTCCTATAAGGGGACAAAAGAAATGACTCCTTTAAGCTGATGAATGGAGAGACACAAGGACTGACTGACAGAAACATGAATAACGGACCTGATGGTTAGCGTGCGGCGGTAGAACCAGTTCAACGCTCTCCACCTTGGTCTTCTCCGCTGCCACTGCATTATCCACCGCCAAGCTGTTAGCTGACACAAACACACACATTCCACATTTAATGTGAGGTCGTCGGTAGTATTCTGTTCGTTCTCAACAATCCAATGAAAAGATTGGTCTCATTGAGTCCAAGGGTTCTGTAAAGTGAGATCAAGTCAAGTGATACAAACGATTTGAATATGATGAAATGTCGTCTGTGTTTAACGATTCTGTCGCTGTCCATCACTCTCTTAGGAGAATTCAGTAATGGTCCATCCTGTATCAGGTTTATCAAGGAAAAGTCATTCTTATGTGGTCTGGTGGTGGTTGTGACCCCTACCCTGTTGGATCGAGCTGTGGGAGAGCAGATCTTTGATGATGTGATCATGCAGCATTCTGACGCGCCGTCGCTCGGCAGCCAAGCTGTATTCCAGCTGTTCATTTTGAGTCTGAGGTACAATGGGCTTCAACAACACCTGTGAGGTAATGCCAGTTAGTGCATTCAGTTTAATCACACACGCACACACACACACAACCACACGCAAACAGGCACACTTCAGAGTGTTTTACAAATATATTTTACTTTCAATTATTGAATTTGACATAGATATGCCGTCAGTATTACAGAACCAGGTCAACCACATGACCCAGATGCTTGAAGGCCAAAAGTATAAACTCAAAAAAGACTTGTGTGTCAGACAATATTTTATGTTTGATAACATCTTTATATTCGCTGTCTATACCTGCGTGTTTTTATTGTTTTAGTGTAGAGGGTCTCAGGCCAAGGAAGAGTTAGGTGGTGTCAATTATAGATTAAGGATGAGGGATGGAGGAGGATCTGGATGCCATTTTCAATTCAAAACTTTTTTGATCCTTTAACTTACTGTATGTCATAAAGATTATCAAAAATAGAAAACAACACAACAGAAAGAAAAAAGTGATTAAGCATGTCCCTGTTTATTGAAAATCTAGCCAATTGCACATCTGGGACAAAGCTCGATTTAAAAAAAAGTAGTTCACACACAAAATTCTGTCAAGAGGAGTCTCTAAAATATTGTCCAGAAGTCTGCCAGAAGCCCGTGGACAGTTATCAGAAACGCCTCATTGAAGTGAAACAGGCTGTATGTATACCTGACCCAGCAGATTTGGTCACCTTTTCAGTGCACCCATAATAAATACAATTTTGAACTAAACTTAATGATGATGATTTAATTTTCATGGAATTATTGTCATGGAAAACAAACAACTTACCTTTTTTCCTGTATTTGTGCGCTGGGTAACAAAAGTGGCATAAGCATGACACACCTTCCAGTGACGATCCAAGAACAAGTCCTCACAGCTCACCTTTATGCCCACCTGAATAAAAGAAACGCATTATTAGTAGTCATTTATGGCAGAGCATATATGTTGATTATTGGGGCCATGAACGATTTAAAAGGAAATATATAAATGTATAGAAATTACATAACAGACATAAGATTATATTGCCCCTACTCCCATGCTGATGTGAACACTGAAGGCCCTTTCTGCAGCGGAAAGACATCGGCATGTAATAACGGACTAGTCTGTAGGCCCAAATGGAGAAACCTGTGATACACTCTGTGTTCTGAAGCATGTCTATCTGAACTAGCATTAACTTTTCTGCAGTTTTGCTACAATTGCTCCTCTGTGGGATCAGATAAAATGTAGCCATCGTAGCGTCCTAAAGGCATTAAAGAAGCTTAGGAGCCCATGACTCTGACGCTGAATCACCAGTGATCTGTTCTTCCTCAGATCACTTTTGCTAGACCTACAGTTATGAAGATGCTCTGATGCGGAACAAAAGATGTATATCTATGTCTCAACGCACACGCACACACACACACACACGCAGAGGAGAGTGGAAGGACATTCAACCAAATAAGAAGAAGAAGAAGAAACAATCCTTTATTAGTCACATAGAGTCATACAGTACAACATAGTGAAATTACTTCTCTGCATTTGACCCATCCCTGAGGGAGCAGTGGGCAGCCCCTCGTGGAGCGCCCGGGGAGCTAAGGATTCAGGGTCTTGCTCAAGGACCCTACGACAAGTAGACCCTGGTGGGATTCGAACCGGCTGCATTCCGATCTTCTGATTGGGAGTCGGCCGCTCTACCCACTGAGCCACAGCCGCCCTTTGGTCATAATATATATAACCACTAATTAGACACTAACCAGCTCAACGTATAAACATTAAAAATAATGTATTTAGTCTTGGAGAACAAACCTGTGTGTGATCAATCAAATTGTTATGTAGCCATCACAATTATTAAAATTGATAAAACATTTTACTGCTTTCAAAAAATCAGACGCAGGACAAGATGTGAACTCGCTGCCAAATGAATCCCACCAACTGACAGATGCCATGGTAACAAGATAATCAATGTTTTTCTACGTCACCTGTCGGTGGTTATAATGTTGTAATGTACCTCAGGGGAAAACGAAAACTGTGTTCATGTTGGCAGATAAAGTGGATGTGTTGGGACCAGGATAAATGAACAAGCAACCGTAAGGATCTGAGCAATATTGGTTAACTGTGATGGCATGGCTAACCAGCAACGGGGTCCGATCTCCCGAAGAGCTCCTGTAGTACAACTGCTGAGAGAATGAATGCTGGTTCTGACAGAGAGGTGTCGATGTGCACTGCAGAGCGCTTTCAGCAGCAAAAAGTACATCTATGCAGTATGAGGCAGCCGGTATAATGTTATGGATGATCAGCCAAAGTGTCCGATATTAAATCTCTTTTGGCCCAATTTGTGGTCTGGAAAAATTAGATTAGATAGAAACGAGGGATGAGCCTGATCCAATCGAACTGAATGTCCGGCCTCTCCTTTAACAACACCGACACATAACTAACAATTTCACATTTTTGTTTTATTCAAAAGTTTTTTTTAAACAGTTTATTTACAAACACCTGAGAGTAAAAGGGTTTACCATTACTGGGACAATTACTTATTCCAATATTAACCCTGTATCTCCATACACGTAACTACACCATTGTCCTGAATATTACCCGGAATAAGTCACTGTCAGAAATCCAAGAGGGAGCCAAGTTTATTTACCTATTTACATAACTAAAAAATATTATTTTTATTAGTTCAAATGACAAATGATTTTGCTATTTTTCATAATTTTTTCAAATAAGAATCAAGGGATGTAGTTGTATGATTTTGTGCAAACTCATCTGACCTCCATGCTGGTGTTGAAGGCTCGGTTGACCTTTGCCCTGATGTTCACGACCTGACCCACACTTGACAGAGACATAAGGGAAGAATTAGAGACGACTGCGGAAACAAATCACAAAACCCTGTTGTGTATTTAGTTTACTGGCAAAATATATCCTTTCCATGAGCTCAATACAACAGATTAGACTTTTCCCTCATGTCTTACATTCAAGCATCGGCCTTCCACGCGCCAACTCAAAAACTATTTCATGTATTATTTCAAGTATGTATACCAAAGTACCCTTTGTGCGAGGAAGAACTGGATTGATTACGGGAAATGTCTGTTTTTGAATATTCCAAACAGTAGAAGGAACTTTAAATCCATAAGTTTTAGGGCCATAATTTCTAAACCATTGGTTTGATTTAGTCGACTTAAGGAGGAGGAATGTATGGATCATATTTGACTCAAATAGTTCGTATTTTACCCACTATGGGAGCTTTTCTTTTAAAACAAAGAACACATTTTCTCTTTTGTGTGTCATATTGGGGGAAAACACTTGTAGTATCTGTTGTATTGTGCTCTTTAAACTGTTGTTGTTCAATTTGTTTTTTTGCAAACTGCTGCTTAATAGTTCAATTATCCTAATATACAATTGTCTTTGAATTATTTTACTTAAATGAATGTGTGTGTGTCTGTGTGCATATATATATATATATATATATAGTTATAGTTATGTTACCTGATGGTGTGTTCAAAGTGGATGTCATCCATGGAGGCGGTGACGCAGGGACAAACAGCGTGCCTCTCAGCTGCCCAAATGAAAGAGACATATTTTATGTCCTGTCTGCTTAGTCAGCAGTGACAACATGGTCTGGGCACTCACAAACGAAACAAAAGCATTTCAACACACACCACATGATTATTACCCACAAAAGCACATACCCACAGCGCTTACCAGAGAGGCAGGCTGTGGAGTCCATCCATTTGAGCAGCTGACCGACACTCAGCTCCTGTCTGTGGTTGCTGTGGCAAGGCATTACGATCTGACTCATCTTCACCTGTGTTGGGTTCATGTTTTCTTCCTTGTCCTCTTCCTCCTCTTCCTCCTCCTCGTTTTCCTCCTTCTCCAGATCAGCTGACACAGTGGAGCTCATTTTCCAAGCTGACCGAAAAAAAAGTTCATTTTTTTGTGATCAACTTTTTATCTAACAGAACAATAGAAAGTTTTGATATATACTGAGTAATGTGGATAATACATATTCATATATTTTATAATTCATATAGGCCTATGATGTCATCCCCGACAGCAAGGGTACTGTGTACCCCCAGAAAGCCCCAATCGCCTGCATTCTACAAGCAGCCTCCCATATACACCAAATTTGGACTAAATGGGACCGGTTGAGAAGTCATGGCACAAAACATTTGGGAGATAGATCTTCCGCTAGTGTCAAAAATATTCAAACATCCATTCCAAAATCAATCCAGTTCTTTCTTGTACTACTCGCCTCTATTTGGGTATAACATGTGAAAATAATCCATGAAATCGCTTTGAGTTATTGCACATCATTTGTATGACGATTAGTAATCCTGACCGCCCTACCAGTGAGTGTACTTCTACTTGAGTTCAGGATGTTGAGTTTGGGGTCTAATCCACCTCTGTGGACCTGCCTCCTACTTGGGAGAACTGTACACAGGTCAAAAAATTAAGGGAACACTTAATCATCAGAGTATAACAGAGAGTCAGTTAAACTTCTAGGATCTCATTCTGTCCAGTTAGGAAACACATGCGACTGCAAATCAGTTTCCCCTACTTCAGTGCAAAGCAAAGAGACAACAGGTGGAAAAGAGAAGCAACAGCAGGACAAATCCAAAAAAAAGGTTCTGGTTCTGCAGGTGGATTCCCCAGACCATCTCTCTCTCCTCAGTCTTCCTGATTTTGCTGTAATTTTGCATTTTGTTATAGTCCTTGTCTCTACTGGTAGCATGATGCGGTACCTGCAGCCCATTCAGGTTGCACAGGTAGTCCAGCTCCACCAGGATGGCACATCCATAAGTGCCGCCGCAGTAAGGTTTTCTGTGTGTCTTGAACAGTCTTAGAATTGCAGCGGAGAGAACAGAAAACGGGCCGTTACGTCAAAGTAGATCTGGACAGGATCTTTGATGGGCAACAACCCAATAGTAGGACTCCGCCAGATCCATACAAAATGACCTCCATGGTTCCATGTTTCTTACCAAACTGTTAAAAACAATCTCTATGAGAGCCCAACACCCTCTGGTGGGACCTGTGCTAACAGACCAGTACCATACAGCATGATTGGCATTCTCCAGAAAAAAGAAGTTTGGCCTTGGTGCCCCGTTCTCTTGAGACCAGAGCAGATTCACACTGAGCCATTAGATGGAAAGAGTCTGGAGAAGCTGTGTGCGACCACTATGCTACTACAACATCCTCAAACAGGACCGGTTTGGCTGTGGGTCAGTGGTGGTCTGGGGAAGCATATCCTTGGGGGGGGTCACCCGGTGTTGGTTAACGGTACCCGGATTGCTGTTAGGTACCAGGATGAAATCCTCAGACCCATCATGCTGGTGCGGTGGATACGGAGTTCCTCCTGGTACAGGACGATGCCCGGCCTCATGTGGTGAGATAATTGTAGGCAGGTCCTGGATGTCGAAGTTATTGATGACATCGACTGGTCCTCATGTTCGTCGGACCTCAACAGAGAACCTCTGGGACATTTATGTATCAGTGCATCAGACCGTTCCTCCACTGCGCACCACAAATGTCCAGGACCTCACAGACAACCTGATCCAGTTCCGAGAGGAGAACCCTCAGAACAACATTCTTTGTCATCAAGGGCATGTCCAGAGTGTCTACAGGCATTTTGAAACTATACCCACTACTGACACACATTATGGATTGTTTTGATGAAATTCATTCGAGTTGGATCAAGCTGCGATTGGATCAGGCTCTGATTCCAGATTTCCACTTTTGATTTTGGGTGTTATTTAGAATCCAGACCTCAATGGGTTGATGATATTAATATCCATCGATCGTTTTTACGTCATTTTGTTCTCCAGTAATTAAACAATGTATATCAATAAAGTTTTCCAACTTCAATGTTCCTTTCATCGAGATTCGGTTGTTCCCTTAATTTATTTGAGCATTGAATTCGACATAAACGGACTGCAGAGACTTAAACAAAAACACTTTCCTGTCAGAAATGACAGAAAGGTGCATGACATTTTAATGCTAAATGATAGAATAAACTACAGCTTTATAATAGGACTGTTTTTACCGACTTTTTATCCTAAAAACCTAAACATTTACAGACAAGAAGGCTAACACCTGCGTGATAAACACACCTGCTATATACGCATCCTAAACTACTTACAAAGGTTAACATTTATCTACAAGTTAAATCCTCAGTGTTTACTGAGGCACTGAACTTTAAACAACACAACTTAGAGTAAGATTGGTGTTACGCAGCTTCTTTGTCACGTTACCTTGCTTCAAGCTCACGCGCTGACCTGACAGCCACCCGTGAACGTGTCACGTCAGATTGTAGTTAGCAATTAGCATATGAAGACTGTCAATACAGGAAGTTCCGGTAACACGTTTTCAAAATAAAGTTGAGTCAAGGCAATTTATTTGATTTACACAGTTATAATTATATAGTAACATACAATTGTCCCAAGTACTTCACAACACGTAAAAAACACAAATCAAAACATTCCAGATCTGTCGAAACAGGGAATTAATCGAAAAGCAGCCACATGGAAGAGTGAAGTTGGGGACTAGCCAAGCTGATACAGAAAAGGGTCAGAGGTCAGAAGGAAGTTTGACCAATATTGCGTTTTCTTTTTCTTTAAGGATTTTATTTACATTTTTCAAAATCAATTCAACAAACGTCAGTTAAATTACAACAACGATACGACAATAACAACCATATCACCCAAACAAATATCACAAACCAGACAAACATCCATGCACACACAGTTTTAACATCTGTATTTGCTTTATCTTCCAAAAAAAAGAAATGCGTACAACTTCTTCCACATATCCCCTTTAGATTCTCAACACAAATATTGCTCAAATTCTATTCTATAGTCAAAATATGACCAACAATTCCATATCCTTTGAGAGAGAAAAACAAACAGCAAAAACAAAAAAAGGAACACAAATCAGTAAATCTTTTCTTTTTTTAAGTGCTCAATGGAAGAAAGATTTTATCAAATATTCTTTCATATTGTCGCAGTTTGTTTTTTTTCACCAGCAATAGACCTTTCTAAAGTCAAATAAATTTACATTTCCTTTTCCCCGTGTGTGATTTTGTTGTTTTCCAGCTTCTAGGTTATCTCACAGTGTTCTGTGACAAACATTTTGAAAAATGCAGATTGATTAATCAAATATAAATTCAACAGTAAAACTATCCAACAGCCAATGTTCCACCTCTAAAAAAATTCTCTCCCAAAGTGCGAAGATCAGTGAATCTGTGATCTCACACGTCTGATTTGCTTTTGTCATAGTTGTGTTCTTTAGCTCATGTACATTATGTTATATTTATTATTTTTCATTGGATCAGACTCAAAGTTTTGTTGACTGTTATATCAGTTGTTAATATCCACCAATCTCTCCGTCACAGATAAATATCTTTTCTTTTTAAATCCTGGTTACACGACTGTTGAGTTTCTGTTTTTGAATGGTTCACTGAATCAAGCTTATGTAAAATGGAAGAGGCTGCACACATGTACAATATGTCACCATAATCATAACAGGCAGTGTTTTGTGGCTTCCACAAGCCTTTTCTTAGCATTGAAGGTAAAACGATTTAGAATTAAAATAAAAGCCAATCTGCAAACCTAGTTAGTTAGCAGTTTGTACATAAAAATGAAAGCTTGTCATCTGACCATATAAGTAATTGTATGAGGTCAGCATTTCCATACTTTTTCCATCAGTTGTGAAAATACTATCATCATATATTCATTTCAAGTGTTTTCTTGCAGAAGCCCCCTTTCTGCTTTGTTTGGTACTCACCACTGCAGACTGGGAACATCCAAAAAAGACCTCCAGTTTTACAGACGCTCTTCCCCAGTTGTCTCTCTATCACAATTTGTCCTTTATCAAAGTCGCTCAGATCTTCCCACCTGAATATTTTCCTGCTTCCAACACTCCAACTTTCTCTGGTTATAATGTTGTGGCTAATCTTGTGTGGCTTATACTTCACATTGACATCTTTATCTCCATGGTAGATCCAGTAAAGGGTTGTGTTTTCTGACAAAGGTTTTCTTTAGTCTCATTGAGCCTATATGGCGATATGCTACATTTAATTAGCCCCATTTGAAGTGTGTCTTCAAAGGTTCAGAGGTCAGGGGAAATTCAGCGATGGATTTGTTCTTTGCTTATTTGCAGAGATTTCTCCAGATTCTCTGAATCTTTTGATGATCTGATGGTCTCCCACCCATGATCGTCTTTACTTGTGGGATGGTCCAATCAGGTGTTGTTGAGCCTTCCACAACAATCCCCCTCTTTTGTTGCTCCTGGTGAACTTCATGGAGTTGTGTCGATCCACATGATTACGATTAACATTAATGAAAACATATCAATTGTGGTAAATCGGCTTTATTGTCTTGATTCACTTTTAGAGACCGTCATAAAGAATTAGAAAATGATATTATTCGGTTTAATTAATCTTATACAGAAAGTCGCAACTTAACTTAACTTAAAATAGAAGTCTGTCTGTCTGTCGTGCCGACCAGTAAAAAGCAGAAAGAACTTCAAAACACACTCAGACTGACAGACATATTTATTGAGAGAGATATCGTAGAAGGAGAAAAAAAAAGAATTGAGCTGGTGAGCTGTAAAAAATACTTGTGTAGTTTGGTTAGTTCACAGGCTGTAGGAGACGTGACAGGAAGTGTTGGCTTCCATCCCACCCACACACACATCTGTGTAGTTCTACACAGCTCCATGGAGGTACAGGGCCAGGAACTTGCTAAATGTTTCAGGATTGTATCCTGCCAGGCCAGCTGGTACCTAAAGGGAGACACACAGCAACCAATCAGAATCCTTAAGCTTTCCTTTCCCGGCCTGTATCGGCCCGTCACAGTCATCAGTACCTCCACACACACCTTATGCTGGGCTTTGGCCTTTTGGGGAACTTAACAGATCATTTTTTTAAACCTGGTCCAGCAATTAATAGATAACACAATTAATATGAAATGGAATTATTATCATTTCTATAATAATGATAATAATAAGAATAACTTTTATAATAATAAATAATAACAAAACGGGATCATCCTACCTTCACTTGCTTCTTCTTGATGAAAGGTCGGACTTTTGCAAAATGATAGAGGTCCACATCTTCTTCCAGCCACAGCTTCAAACAGCAGCAAAAACACGCTTACATTATTGCTCCAGAATAAGTTGAAATTTGACATTTTTAAAACTTCAATGCTGATTAATTTGAGTAAGACTTTCCCAATCTGTCTGACCAACTCTCCCTGAACGCATCATGTTCAGACACTCTGCCGGTCCAACCAATGTGGACGTGCAGCACGGCACGGATGACATGAGCGCAAACACTGAAAAATAGTTCTCAACCGGAGGGGCTTGTACCTAAAAAAAGGCCGTGTCCGTTGACTCATCTTGGCTTCAGGCAAGAAGCAGAAATATTTTTTCCCCGACTTTGTATCTCAACATGCACAAGGCGAGAAAGCCGAGCTAAAATCTGCTTGTTACTTTAAAGCTAGTTCTGATCTCAGGTCTGGCTGGATGATGGAGCCGAGTTTGAGCTGTGACTGTAGCCGACTGTACTGACAACGAATCAAACCAACGGATCCCTTGAGGCTGAAGGTTCCTGACCCTAACCCTAACATAAACACATGATTTTGGAAGCAGAAATATCCCAACTTTCAATAGTTCAGCAAATCTAAACTGAAATACCTTTTAGAGATCTTTGCATGCAGTGTGAGAAAAAAATCTAAATTGAAAATCAAATCTCTGTGTAAACAGACTCGACAAGTTTTTCCTCGTGTGGTGGATCATGGGGAAAATATCCACATAACTATGTATAAATATAAATGAATTACCTGGTTTTTGATGCCATCGTCTCCTGATAAATCTGTGGTGTTGAGCTGGAAAACCATAAACTGGAAGATCCTACCATTGGTCCCCACCGCCTGTACAGTTATAGGGCGATCCAACACTTTCTTAGGGTGGGTCTGACACACACACACACACACACACACACACACACAGAGTAGAAGGGGTGGAGAAAAACAGACAAAAGCATAATAATGAGTAAGATGTAGATATATATTACCTATATTACAACCTGTTTATTTAACTTGCTTAACATGCTTAATTTACGCCGAACAAGATAACAGTGATACAGTGATAACTTAACCTGTGTGTGATGTTACATATGGGGCTTTCTCTCTACAATCAACTCAGGTGGGACTTGGACCCAGCAGCGTCTGTGTTTAGTGAACAACTCTGTGTAGATTCTCACTCATCCAGGTTGTGGTAATCCGTTAAAGTTAGACTGGACTTCTGTGTAGACTTAAAGACTCATCCATGAGGCTTCCTGAGTTCAGAACTCCGTTCTGAGAAGTGGAGCGTCTTCAAGACTAAACCGTTCAGTCCAGTCGCTTCGGATTCAACTTACAAGGATTGCGTTCAGTGAAACGTTTTGGAATGACATGGCAGCAAGAATCATTTACTGTTCCTTTTCCAGGTTGATCTCAATCTGTACTCAGAGGTTGAGGGGCTCCGTGACATGACATATTCTCCCCACATTGCAGACACTTGACTAAGTTAGTTGATAACTGGACACATCATACAAACATCATGTCCTGCTGCTTCGCCAGCTCACTACTTTTATACAAAGTTCCATTTGGTGCCGTTACTAACTACACTACTGGCACAACTAAAAACCCTCCTAAAGCCTTTTAATTTCCTACAGAGTGGCAACGCACAATAAAAGCACAAAACCCCCGCCGTGAACAGAGTTTGTAAAAGAGTAAAGTATGTTCACAGAACATTTATCCATTTTTTTGTAACCTCTATATCCTGTTCAGGGTAGCGAGGGGGCTGTAGCCTATCCCAGGTGACATTGGGAGAGAGATGGGGTAAACCCTGGAAAGTTCATCATAGGGCCAATGCATAGAGGCAGAAAACAGCTCACACTAACGCTCACTCCTACAGGCACTTTGGAGTCACCAATACAGCTATATAACATGTTTTAGGACAGTGAGAGGAAGCTGGAGTAGCCATTGGGAACCCAAAGAGAGAACAAGGAGAGAACACGGAGAGAACAAAGAGAGAACAAATATAGAACAAGGAGAGAACACAGAGAGAACGCGGAGAGAACAAAGATAGAACAAAGAGAGAATAAGGAGAGAACACGGAGAGAAGAAAGAAAGAACAAAGAGAGAACAAGGAGAGAACATGGAGAGAACAAGGAGAGAACAAAGATAGAACAAAGAGAGAATAAGGAGAGAACAAAGAGAGAACAAAGAGAGAACAAGGAGGGAACAAGGAGAGAACACAGAGAGAACACGGAGAGAACAAGGAGGGAACACGGAGAGAACAAGGAGAGAACACGGAGAGAACAAGGAGAGAACAAGGAGAGAACACGGAGAGAACAAGGAGAGAACAAGGAGAGAACACGGAGAGAACAAAGAGAGAACAAATATAGAACAAGGAGAGAACACAGAGAGAACGCGGAGAGAACAAAGATAGAACAAAGAGAGAATAAGGAGAGAACACGGAGAGAAGAAAGAAAGAACAAAGAGAGAACAAGGAGAGAACATGGAGAGAACAAGGAGAGAACAAAGATAGAACAAAGAGAGAATAAGGAGAGAACAAAGAGAGAACAAAGAGAGAACAAGGAGGGAACAAGGAGAGAACACAGAGAGAACACGGAGAGAACAAGGAGGGAACACGGAGAGAACAAGGAGAGAACACGGAGAGAACAAGGAGAGAACACGGAGAGAACAAGGAGAGAACACGGAGAGAACAAGGAGAGAACACGGAGAGAACAAGGAGAGAACAAGGAGAGAACAAGGAGAGAACACAGAGAGAACAAAGACAGAATAAGGAGAGAACACGGAGAGAACAAAGAGAGAACAAAGAGAGAACAAGGAGGGAACAAAGAGAGAACACAGAAAGAACACGGAGAGAACAAAGAGAGAACACGGAGAGAACAAGGAGAGAACAAGGAGAGAACACGGAGAGAACAAGGAGAGAACAAGGATAGAACAAGGAGAGAACAAGGGGAGTACCAGGAAACTCCACACTTAAAGACCCACATTTTAACAAATGAACTGTTGATCCTGTATCCTTTATCCTTACCTCATAGAGTTTGTGAGCACGGGCCAGAGCATTTCCAAAGGTGAACATCACCATCTTGGCTCTGAACTGTTCTGGGAGGAGCTTACAGCCTGGATCACCTCCCTCCAGGAAGTAAAGTGTGTGGGCATGAGGATAAGGGTAGTCCCCCCTGAAACCTGACAATGGACAACAACATGGAGTCAGTCCTCCTGTCCACAACACTGATCTCTGCCACATAAAAGTGGAGTGGTAGTGTTCTCACCTGAGGAGTTCACCTTCTCCTTGTACACATTTACTTTCTGCAGGTCGATAGTCGGGTAGACTGGGTAGAAGGTTTCCAGGATTTGATCTGCAGTGTTGCTCACTTCCTGTTTCCCTGAAACCTCCGGGAGTGGATCCATGCAGTTCTGCAGAAAGCCATACTGACCCCTAATTTGGAACAGGTCCTCACCTGATACGTAATCATGCAAAATAAATAGAATAATGTCATCAGTCCTCTGAGATTCATTTTGAATCAAGGCAATATAAAGTTCAGTTCAGTTCAGGTCAGACACTGTGTTGGGAATGATCCTGTGACTTCTCACACTACAGTGATCAGTGTTAGATCAGAGGAGGCAAACCTATTTTGTACCTTATTTTGTGGAACGGATCTTTTACTATGTTTATATCAGCGAGGCAGCCACAAAACATTCAGCACAGTATTTAAGAACTACTCAAATATCCATGCATTTTAAAACTATATATCTGGGCCTTGTTGACTTCTTAAAGCAAAAGATTGATACAAAATTGGTTTAGGCCCTTTTGGCAGTAAGTTAAAAATCAATTCATTCATTCACTCATTCCAACAATCCATCCATTTGGCTGCACTTATCCAGGGTCGGATCGCAATAGCAGCAGGCTAAGAAGGACATTCCAGATTTCCCTCTACACAGCAGCACACTCTAGCTCATCCAGGGGAATCCCAAGGCGATCCCAGGACAGATGAGAGATAGAGTCCCTCCAGTGAGACTGGGTCCATCCCAGGGTCTCCTCCCAGTTGCATATTCCTGAAAACCTCCAAAGGGAGGCGTCTTTGAGGCATCGTCATCAGATGGTTAAAACAACCTTGACTGCCTCCCTTCGACGCAAAGGAGCAGCGGCGCTCTTCTGAGCTCCATCCTGAGAGCTGCAACTTTTCTCTGAAGCTGATCCCAGTCACCCTATGAAGGAATCTCATTTCAGCGACTTGAATCCTTGACCTCATTCTTTCAGTCCCTACTCAGAGCTCATGACCATAGGTGAGGGTTGGAATGTAAATTTTAAAAAAAAATCTCTCGTATTGTAAAATGGGTGAAGGAATACCCCCAGCATTGGACTATTTGCATGGAACTATCTTGGATATATATAAAATGCAAAAGCTGACCTGCTTTTTGTGAATCTAAAGGGATACCTTTATTTTTAATCAAATTTGGAATCGATACTGCTCGGCTCTTATACATTTTGTTTTTGATAAGAGCTTCTATGACCTAATGCCAGACATGAATTTGTATTTGTCAAACTGTGTGCAAGAAGCAAACAATTAGAAGAAAAGCAACCCTTTATAGAAATAGCAATAGTCCAAATCTCCACAGGGTTCCCTGAAGTAACCAGAACCAGGTAACCCAAGAAGGTGCATTACCTCTATTCCATGTCGCTGCCAGGGAGTGTTTCTCACTGAGGAGCCTCCTTCCTATTGCTGGGTGATTGGTCTGTAGAGTTGCACACAGGTGGATCAGGTTGAAGAGCAAAGTGTTGCTGCAAAAGGAACACACACAACTGTGAAAGAGAGAATTGTGACACATTTCCCAAACATCATTTAATAAGTTTAATAAGCTCTGTTAAAGAGCAGATCCGTGTGCTACTGTGATGATGAGATCTTATCACTGAAGCAAAAACCATCTAATTCAGATTTAACATGCTCATGTCTGATTAACTACATGAGAAATGTTTTGTTTTGGCGAGTGAATGAATGTTATGCTGAACGAAATGTTGCAGTCCCAGGACTTTTCAATTTTTACAGAAAAATCTATGAAAAGGGAGGTTTTTACAATCGTTAAAGTCAAACAAATGACCAATGACAAGACGTAAAAACTACCATTTTGACAAATGAAAGAGGCTAGCAGCCTCCTGATAATCAGGTGGGAGCTAGCCTCTGATAGCTTCTGCGGTATGAATGTGTGTGTATGGGTGAGAGCTGACTTGTTTTGTTAACAGCTTTGAGCGGTCAAAAAGATCAATATGAACTATGTTAGTAAAGACAGTCCATTTACCATTACCACTACTATCATCATATTGGAAAAAGTGCAAATTCAACAAAGCTGTGACTGAATGTTATACTGCATTATAACCACTTGGTTGTCATGGAGAGTCTACATTTGCCGTCCAAACAACAAAATATATTTAAATATTTTTATTTACTTGACCAGACAAAACCAACGCAATAGTCCTCTTTGTGACTACCTGTATGTATCTTTGCGCGGCCTTTCCTCTGTTGTGTCCCAGAAACGGGCATGTTTGATGGCGTTCTGCACACGTTCATCCTGATCTGGTATCTGATTGGCAGGATTCTCTGCCAATGAGAGCAGATGAGGTGGTAGACCGGAGATCAGCTTGGTTTTTGTCAACCACAGAGCCTGACGCACACCTGCAAGTGAGAGAGAGTGAGTGTGAGAGAGAGAAAGAGAAAGAATTTGCTGAGTCTTAAAATCTTAGTTGAACACTGGTGTCGAATCCTCTTCAAAAGGCATGATGGATCAGTGTTGTAACCAGACCTTCATGCTATAAGTTAATTCAAGTCATAATATCTTAATAATCACAAATATACACATCAACAAAAAAGGTTTGTACTACTGAACATTAAACAGACCTACTCGTTGTTGTTTTTTTGACTGTTTTCATTTCATTTGATCAACTGAAGACATAAAACCAGGTTGTCACCTGGACTGCTTTTCATTAACAGGTGAGTTTTCCCAAAAGTTATCGCATGATTTCTTGCCTTCTTGATGCGTTTGAGACCACTAGCTGTGTCAATTCAGCAAATAGCCCGATTTGACAACTGTAGAACCTTCAGTACTTCAGACTTGAATCAATGACATTACAATAACTTTAAAATTGAAAAAATGTTTTCAAAAAAATACCAAATACTGTAATGAAACTGTCTCTCATGAGGACCGTCGCCTCATAGGAGACCAAGACTGACATCTACTGCAGATGTGAGTCTTGGTCTGATGTTCTTTTCTGATGTTCATTACAGCATCAGAAAAGAACCGACCTCGGATCAAAACCAATGTGACCGCTCGCAGAGTTCAAAATAATAGACACATCTCAACATCACCTTTCAGAGGAGGCCGTTTGAATCACTTATGGTGAAACCGCTGCAAATGCACCATGACTAAGGGAGGCCAAGGAGGAGAGAACGGATTTGTCCAGAAAAACAAGGAATTGGAAAATTTGCTGACACAAACTGAACTTTGGTCCAAATAGTCTAAAATTAAGGTATTTGGTTCCCAACACCATCTTTTTGAAACCAAAAAAGGGGAACACATTATGGTTGGTTATCCATCCTCAAGTATGGAGGAGGAGCCAGGTTTGATGGTGAGACTTTTGGCGGCTTATTAAAAATTAAAGGCACATTCAAACAGCATCATGACCAAAGCAAGCTGCACTGACAACTCCATCCCATCTAGTGTGACCTTTATAGGACCGCCATTCGTTTGTCCGTCTACATGAAGGCTGTTTAACCAAGAAAAAGAGACTTCGTGATGAACTCATGAAGCTGCTGGAGAGAACGCCAACTAGCCTTAAAGGGACTATTTGCTGCTTTGTAGAATTTAAAATACTAAGCATTTTCCTTTTATAATTTCTTACTTTTGATGCCTACGGTTTTCCTTCAGTAGTGCAGAAAATTAAATATATAGACGTCTAAGGTATGACTTTACCTTCCAATGCGTTGGTCCTCTGGTTGAACACATAGCACGGTTTCTCCTTGTAAAGGGGCATCTCCTGGAGCGCCGGAGCTTTGTAATATCTCGGATCTTTGTAGTCCCTCTCCCACCGTGGGTAAACGGGTTTTGCAAGCCCCGGTACATAGTGCATCCTCTCCCCGTAAGTGACCATCTCCAGTCCGGGTATCTCCACTCTCTCCCTGGGTCTTCGGGGAGGGGGGACCTTGGCTGCCAGACAGCGGCTCATGCAGAAGCGTCTCAGCGGCTGCAGGCAGGTAGCTGGTCCATGTGAGGACAGCTGCTTCAAATCCTTCAGGAGGGCTGTACGAGAAAACAGCTGAGTGGCCGTTTTTAAACAGTTGACTGTATCAGGCAGCATTGTATCTCCTGGTGTAGCCCTTAAAGAGTTTTAAATATTAAAACTGCTATTCTGTCTAAAGTTATTGACTGTCAGTGCCTGCCTCTGTAGGAGGCCGCCATGATGGATCCTGTCTGACTTCTTCGGTGCCTGTAAAGCAGCATTTGCGGAGAAAAGACTGCGCCCCCTCAGGTTAGGAATGGAACTGAGGAAGCCTTTTGGAGTCTTCCAGGGGTTATGAAAGGAACTTCTTCTTACATTACAGAAAAATACTCAAAATCTGTTCATAATAAAAACCACAGACTGAAAAGACAATAATAACGCAAAGGGCCAACTGAAACTTATTTTCAGTTTAACTTTTTCTTCTTCAGGTGTTACAGCTGGTGACATCCTTCTTAGTTGCGTAACTCACTGGAGGTTGTCTTTTATTAGTGTCTGTAATCTGTATTTGTATTTTACGGACCATGTTTTTTTTTTGTTTTTCTTCAATCCTGCTATTTCAAAATGATAATAATAATAATAATACATTTAATTTATAATGCACTTTACATTTGGATCAAATCTCAAAATGATATGTGCAACGGTATAGTAATTGGTAATTGGAATTATGAGACAGGAAACAATAACAAAGAGTAGTTCATTAGTAGTCAGTGGTAAACACCAGAGACTTCTTTCACATTGAGAAATTTTAAAATAAAGTTGAAATATTACTAGAAAAATGTGATCAAAAGATTATAAAGAAAAAAGTCATAATATGAAAACAATACCCTTAAAGCTGCCATTTTAGGGGTTCCTGTCAGAGAGTAAATTTAAGAACAGCACATCAGCAGCACGATATTATCATTATGAGGACGTTGAAAAGATTGTGGAATAAACTGTATGTTTCAAAGAAAGAACAAGACATCTCACAACATTATGACTTAATTCACAGCACATCATGATTTTATTTTCTTTCTTGTGAAAATTGATTATCGTTTGATAAAGCACACCATCTCCGTTTGGATCATTTGAATAGCTGTCAGGGTAGACGGGTGGGCTTACCTGGTCAGAAGCCCTCTGTGACTGAAAAAAAAGGGAGATGGCCATCACGCGTGGGCGTTGGACCGATAGAGAGAAAGGAGAACAGAGCACGAGGAATGTGCGTGGAGTTTCTAGATGAACGGACCCTCAAAGGTCATGCTGAAACCGGTGTCTCCGTGTTTAAATCTCATATAAATTAACTATTGGTGGAGTACCGACTAAAGAGAACTGGATACGTGAAAGCCGCCTGAGGAGCAACATTGGGGCTGGTTAAAACAGAGAAGGCACCAGTAAGCTCACTTTCCTCCTACCTTATAGCCCAACAGCCCAAACCTCTTCTCTACGTGGACCGGCACCCAGACCCTGGAAGCCCTAGACCAGTCCCTGTAAGGTTCTGTGAAAGTGTAATATTATTATTTCCTTCTTGTAATATTAGAGTTTTGGTTTCCATAAAATTCCACCTTTTTCTAACGTTATAATTAAAATATTAAATTTGAGATAAACTTTATTTTTGTACTGTTGTCTTTTTTTTTAAATAGTTCCGCCTCTTTTTTTTAATGAATTTCTGTATAATCAAGCTTTTTTTTATTTTTTTGATATTGTTCTATTCTCCCCAAAAATGTTTTTGATATATATATTGTTATTTTTCAAATATTATGACTTTTTGCATATTTACAACTTTGAACTTGTGTCATGGCTTTTTTTTTGTATAAGCACAGTTTTGTTTAATTACAATTACACAATTACAATTACATTTTTTTTAAAATAAAAACACACTTTTTATTGGCATACTATGAACTTTAATATAATAAGCACTTTTTTCTTAGAAGAATTATGGCTCATAATATTTAATTTTCATTGTCATAACATTTCACTTTATATGAGAATCTCCAGTTTTTCTCCCAATGGGTCGTAATATTTTATTATATTGTTTGGACTTACTGTTGATAAAAAAAAAAAACCTTCCTACTGTAATGTGAAAAACTACAATAATTCACAAAGCAACAACAAGGAGAAATTGTTTTATTCATGTGAAGTTCTTTGGGTCATTTGTCGGTGTATGCATATTCAAGACAAAGATGTCACTCACACTGAGGTCACCATTACAGCAGGAGCCTCATTATCACACTTTAAGAGAAAAAAAAAACCATCACACTTTAAAAACTTAACTTTTCTGACCCTCTTCATATATACATTATCATTTAATCATTAATCATTTGACAAATGCCAATGTATTTTTTAGAAAAGGATCTACGTAACATGGGATCAGGCCAGAAAAAGAATAGATTAGCCTTCAAAGTGACTACCAGGTCTGTGTGATTTTTTATTTGCTTATATCAATACAGTGACCTGCAGCCGACTATGGTCTATGTACACATTAAGCTTATTTTTTATGATAAATCTGATTTTATATTATTAACTTGTACTTAGATATGATCTAGAGGAATGCCTGTAAATAAAAATAAAAATGTTTTTATTCTTTTCCATTATAGTATGAACTGAACAAACTTAAAATGAAAAACAAACAAAACACACCCATACATTTTTTACAAAATAAGCCAAAAAACAATATACTTGTGGGATTTCTGTACTATAGCAAGTCAAAGGATCTATCCAGGAATGCAAAAAAAAATCCACTTATAATGAGTACACAAAAGATTTATCCTGCTGCCGCTTCATAGAAATTAACTGTTGCGTTTGAGGATTAAACATTGCATGAATTAATATGCATAGAATTTGATTTTTAAAGCTAACAGTAGAAAAGCGGGATTTTATGCACAGAAATCATTCACAGTTCTGTTGTGTTTTACAGCCAAGGCAGCCAAACTGAGGAAGAGGACGGCAATTTTTCCCAGCAGAATCCAAAACCATAGCTGACACTGCAGGCCTAAATGGAATCAGATAGATGGAAATTATTCTGTTAGTTAGATAAAATCTCTCAGACGCATATAGAAGTGGGGGCTAGTCATACAAAATACACTAGAAAATAGCCTTTAAAGGACATGAAATCAAATTTGAATGAATGTGTATTTAATAAAAGATTATAATTTATCTCCGTGGATGGGTTACCAATACAATTACATTAAAAATGCCTCCATTTTTAACTGCCTGTAAAACAGGCAGGAGTATATATTTTTAAGGACTATTGACAAATGTTATCACCTTAATTACAGGAAAATGCTGTCGTTTTTATTCTAATTTTGAAATAGCTAACAGCAGCTACAACAGTTGGCAGCAAATAATCATTATTTCCCCCTAAAATGTGATCAGGATCAGAATCTGGGTCCGAAACCTCCGTCAGTCGTCGATTAAGTATTCAGATCCTTTACTGCCAGTAAATGCATTATCACCGCACTGTTAAAAAACTCTACTACGAGTATGTACTTAATGTACTTAAAGACTGAGAATAAAAAGTATTCATTGTGTAATGAATGTTTTTCACTTGTATCGGATGTTTTGGGATCAAAACTTGGCATAAACTGCCGTCCCTGACAGCAAAGGTATATCGCTGAAAATTCCCCCAATCCCCTCCTTTGTACCGACAATTCTCCTGGTTGAAGTCCCATTATTAAAGGTGAAGATATCTCCGAAAAATAGTGTTCTTTATGAAAAAAATAATCTAAAAATAGGAACTATTTGAGTCAAATATGATATACGCTTGATAGATCTCCTCAATTTGATTCATATTCACCATATTATAGTAAATTAGGCCAACGGTTTAGAAATAATGACCCGCCAACATTTGGAAATGAAGCTCTCCATATCTGACCTCTTCCAAAATCCAGTTCCAGTGGTTTGGAATACATCCCATTTTCGTCAATGTGCTTATTCTGTTCAACACATTGCTGGGTGCTCTTACCTGCTGCGTCACTTGGCTGTTGGGTGGTGTCACACTCTGCAGCTTTGGGTCTGGTCAAGTGAGACGCTGTCAGGTTAGCTGGAGAGAGGGCTGCCAATAACGTCAAAGTTTAAAACAATACGTCAATAAGCCGGAAAGCAAAACCTCCACTAAGGCACAACAGTACCCAAGATAGACATTATTGTAATCAGAATTAATAAGATCGCTTGATTTAGGATACTTTCTAGTCACTGAACCCTCCCTAGTATAGAAACCTGCCTAGCTAGCTAAGCTAGTGAGATGATTAGATATATGCACAAAGACTAAACAAAGAAAGAGTTTGGGATCATTGTCTTTGTTCTCATTTACAGCAGATTCCATAACAATGCTGGATTCATTTGATGTTATAATTGCTCTTATTTCAGGCCTTCTATCTTAAGAGATAGGGACATGTCATTGGCTAAAAACTGCGAGACCTGCTACATTTTATCATTGAAAGTACAAAATCTAGATAAAATGTAAACGTGACCATGTGAAGATGACCTTAACCTTGAACCACACGTGGCTGAGCTGTTGCTGTCCTGCTGCCACTTACCTGCTATCCGAATGAAGACTAGTGGGCTGATGGTATCAGGTGGCTGGGTCATGCAGTAGTAATCGCCCTCGTCTGCTATTGTAGCAGAGCTGATACTCAGCACCACAATCACATCAGGGCGCGCGGACGTAATGTTGACAAGGGACACTCCCTCCTGGACGGATGAAAACAGTGAGTGTGATGATACACCCTGGCTGACGGCATTGTCTCGACTCCTTTACAGTAATTTAACGACATGTCCATGAATATCAAGAACAGAATCCGAGACAAGCGACAATCTTGGAGGAGACCAATATTCACTGAAAACATGTCTTAATTTCTGCCGAGCATACCATACACCAGATGGCCTATAGTAATGGCCCTGGTATCCAGTACTCCTGCAGTACCCCCCACAGAACCCCCCGGGGGACACGGTCATACACCTTCTCCAAATCCAAAAAACATATATAGACTGGATAGGCAAATTCACATGTCCCCGCAAGGAAGCCTGCAAGAGCAAAAAATTTGTCCACCGTTTTACGATTACGACGGAATTCACGTTGTTTCTCCTGAAACTGAGTTTCAACAATCGGTCTGAGTCTCCTTCCTAGGACCCTTGAGTAAACTTTCCCAGGAAGGCTGAGAAAAGTTTACACCTTTTTTCAAAAAGTGGGACCACTAACCCAGTCTGCCACTCCACAAGAAAGCGGACCGTTTCTCCCAATCCCGCTCCTCTAGAGTTCTCCATCGTTACCAATATAGGCGTTGTAGTCACCCAGGAGAATCATAGAGTTCCCAGCTTGAACCATTTCTAGGACACCAGCCAGGGACTCCAAGATGGCCACATACTCAGACAACAGTCAGAGCTTTCCCACCTGGAACCTTGCAAATTTCAGTCGCATGGAAGCGACCCTCTTGTTCTCCGGGGAAAACTTCAGCACAGAGGAGCCTCAGGCGGGGAACGTGAGTATTTCCACAACCGTCTGACAAAAATCCGTAAATAGTGAAACGCACATCAGAACTACATTGCTGTGGGAAAAAAGATTTTTTCATAAAATGTTGATGGCTGCCTTTATGGTAATCCCGATTTTTCGATCAAAAAAGCTTCTTATTTCAGATGTCTTTGTAAAAAGTGTAGCACTGGCAGCTTCACAAATGCATTAAGAATGTAAGCATATGACATACAATTGTAAAGGGCTTCTGCAAATCTACTAAATAGTGTTTTTAATATTCCAGCCATCCCCTCAATATATGTTTTCAACACAGCATAAATCAAAAATTGTGACAATGGAAATTGGAAAAATTAAGTAATAAAATGCCAAAATAGCAAGCAAAAGTCGCCACATCACGTTATAATTATCTTTAAACAAAGTATCATGAAAAAGTTTTTGTGCTGAGCTCATAATGAATATATTCACATATTCCTCTTCCATTTCATTCAAGGTGGAGGTCAGCACATAGGTAATCCAATGGGAAGGGCTGAATATTTTACTTTTCTATAGGAATAAATTGTTTCCCCTGTATCCTGGAGAGATAACATTCTTCCCATTTTTGGAATATCTTTTCTACATTCTATACATGTATGATTCCACTGGAGATTCTGTTATCATTCCGCACTAAGATTGATCACGTATATTTTATAATATTTTTCATTTATTCATCATTTATGATAATCTGCTATTTTATTCTCTGTTGCATTTCATCTCAAATTTATATTTTTTTCAATTTGGTGTTTTGTTTACTTGCTCTACTTATGTGCTGCTGTAAATCTATCATTTACGGATTAGGTTGAATAAAGTTGTATTTTATCTTGGATCCCTATCAAACGCACACAAATGATTTGAATATGTTGCAGGTGCTGGTTGTTTTTAGTGAACTTGGAAAATCAGATTTGTTTGATCGTGTACCGATAACCTGGAATACTTTGTAGATCAATCTAAAACTAAATAATCCATAATCTCATATTCTTTACCCTCAATCTGCTCTAGTTTTAATCAGATCTCCCATTTTACCATTAAATAGCTTTATTTATTTCTTAGGTTTACATTTTTTTTTTATCATTTATACTATTTTTTTTCCTTGTTCTTACTTTATTTTTTTTTTAATTTAATCTAAATATTAAAATAACTACTTGCCTGTATCGCAAATGTGCAATAATCCAGTTTTGGTCACTTTGGTAACCCATGACCATGGGGGTAAAATGACTTTTTTCATTTTAAAAACATTTCTGTCAACATTTGTTGAAATAGTTAGCTGGTTAACTAGCTCCCAATGCCGGAAAGGTAGTGAGTGAGCCAGCTGGACTATTAAATGTCTGTACGTACCGGGATTATTGTGGGCCAAGTTTAGCGACAGTGGCCAGAGTTGAAAAGTTTAGCTATTTTGACATCATGTGTAACATCGCAGGAATTTTAAACAAAAGCTATCGTTACCCTACGTCAGAAATATTAACGGCACCTAGCTTACCGTCGTTAGCTTAACGTTAGCTTGCGTAACAACAACGGCTAAATTCATTTTCAGTTTGACGTAAATAAGAAATTAAAAGATTTTTAATTGTATTATCAATAACTAAAATAGCGTATTAAACAATTCTTAATACAATATTCGGTCAATACCTTTTTACTCATCGATTAAAATAACCCATAATTTTCTGGAGGGCTTGGCTTCTACGTCATTGTGTTTTTGAGTTAAAGTAAAAGGTAATTAATAAACAAAAGGAAACAGGAGGTCGTTGATCAAAAACGTCACATATGAGGGTTGAGGCCAAAGCAGCATAGATTTACTCAACCCGGAATAAAGATGTTGTCTTAAGAGTGGGTTATAATAATAATAATAATATAATAATACATTTAATTTATAACGCCCTTTACATTTGGATCAAATCTCAAATGTGCTACAAGGTAAAAGCAGATAAAAAGCATCAATAGAAAATCAAATAATAACTTTATAAAAACATGACCAAAAAGCAGCAATGTAAATTAAAAGTTATAGGTTCTGCTAAAAAGGAAAGTTTTAAGTCCTTCTTTAAATGTGTCAGTCGTTGTCAGTCGGTTATCACAGTGTCATCAGTGCTTCTTTTTTTTAATTTAACACAACTCCATTGCAAAATCTGAACATTATCCCACAAAGACATTATCTATCCATAAATGTTTTATTGAACTATCAGCACAGACAGGTTTATTGGGCTGACATTTAGCATCTGGTCATGTAAAAGAGAACGATTCAGGACTTCAGAAATTGCAAAGACAGGAAAATCTCTCTATATATATATATTATATATAAATGTGTTATTACCTTATTGTCAATGATCCTCCTCAGCTGAGCAACATGTTGGGTTCTTAATCCTGTGAATCTACAGCTCACGTTGAAGCCCTCTCCGGCATGAAGCTCCCTATCCTCCCCTAAAATACTCACAAGAGTCCCACTACAACCACCTACGAGAAAGAAAACAGTGAAAGAAGGCAGACATAAATAGATACATTGATTCTTTTTACAGAATTATATTGATAACTATCTACCAATGAGTATAAGTTTTCTTTTAAGTTATAACTAACCTACATAAAACACCAAATAGTTCTCACTTTTTTTTCATTCATATAATTTGAATGATTTTATTTGTATAAAAAGCATTAAGTAAATGGATAATAATATTAACTACAGTTAATATTTTTCCATGAAGCTAAAATCCCACCTTCAGTTTGAGTCCAGTACATTACCATCATCATCAGGAGCAGCATGTCTGATTCTTTTCTAATTCTTTGCTGTCAATGGTTACCTGAGGTCGTGTCTGATTATTGGTCAGGTGTCACACTGAAATGTACATAGAAGCGCCAGACAAACATCTGCTTGACAGAAGCTGCAGAACAGACGTTTATTTTGGTGCTTCTATCTACATTGCATTGTGACACCTGACCCATAATCAGAGACGACCTCAGGATGTAGATATCTGTACTTTTGAGCTGAGAGATGCTGTGATAACCAGAATAAAAGGTTTCAGTTGATAATAATGAGTGCAACATTGTTTTTCTCAACATGCAGATTTTGAGTGAACCCGTACTGCAGTGTTGAAATACTGTGAAACTGACATCAGCACTGATATCAGTTTAATACTCAGGAAGTCAGTTGTTGGTTTCCCTCTGATAGAAAGGTGACATTTTGTAACAAGACAAAGCTGAAAGAGATAACAGTCATGCATTTCAAATAATATTCTTCATCATTTCCATGGTGAACCCAGTCTCTAACACTCCTAGAGGGAGAAAAAAAATAAGGACTAGAACATTAAATGATAAAATTTTAATTGCATTTTATAAAAGTTTGATGTAAATGGTTGTATTCAATGCAATTTTTTCTATTGTGATTAGTCTCTGTGAATAAATTCAGAGACTTACTTGTATGTGATAATCAGGAGAGAGAAAAACTATTTCAAAATGCAATAGCTTTATTTAAAATACTTTAATTACAAATGCTAGAACAATGAATTTACATACAATTTGAATGAATTCGTGGAGGTTCATGTATAACTTTTACATTATTTAGTATAATCAGACAAGGTTATTTCAATTATTCACATTTTCTCAACACAGTGTCCAACCACTGGATGAAATGAGGCTGTTTACACTAAAGCTGTCTGATAGAATTTGACAGAAATGTTATGAGCGCTTAAATTTCAGTCAACTTTTCTCAGAGTCAGCACTTTGAGAAAATTAATTTTTTGAGCATATCATGATCAGTTCATCCAAGAGGACTGGATTGATTAATATCAATAGTTTGGAATCAAATTTTGTCGTGGGTCTCCCAAAATGAATTTGACTGGAACATTGACTTAGAATATTTTAATCACTCATAACACTTCAATCAGAAGACAGTATGTAAATTCAGTGTAATCTGCAACACGTAACACAATATTTCTCTTTTGTGTTGAGTCCATGTGACTAAGGGCAGCAGAATGGCGTAGTAATAATAATAATAATACATTTAATTTATAATGCACTAGATTCTGATCAAATCTCAAAGCGCTATTTAATTGTGGGTTCTCTCAGGCTATATCGGCTTCCTCTCATTGTTTAAAACATGCAATATAGTAATAACAATAATAACAAAGATAAGAACATGAAACTTTATTGATCACATACAGTTATACACAGTCAAATAAAGTGAAGTTATTCCTCTGCATTGGATCCATGGTCTTACTAGGAAGCAATCACATGTAAATTGGGTTAAGGGGAACTTCCATGTCTTTCCTTGAAAATTTATTTTCAAGAGTTTTTTATTATTCAACTATTATGCATAAAAGTAATACAATTCTAATTAAGTAATTCTGTTTCCTGTGAGTAATGAAACTCAAGTTATTTAAATGCTGTGAAACATTTAATGTCACCAAAATGTAATCACCTCTGGGATACGCCATAACATACCTTTGGGTAAAATTTAATGCAAATCCATCTTGTAGTTTCTCTGTAATCTGGGACAGAAACAAGCAAACAAACAAGAAAACTTTCTTAAACCTTTAGGTAAATTCATGCAGATCTCTCCATTACTGTCTAAGCTGCCACCTGAGCTGAAAACTTGCTTGTGTCAGGGTTGCCATGCAAAGATGCAGAGCAAAAGAGAACAACCGAGATCGAGTTTGTTCTCTCCGAGTGCTTTTTCTAGTTTTACATATACAATCAACAGTAAATGCAATTAACAGTTGATACTTCAATACTGGGGGGTTGGGTATTTATGCTTGTTTAAATATAGTTACGCGTTGATTTATCTTTTTGTGCCATGTGATAAGATTCAATGCGACTCATACTCATGTTTAATTTTTATTTATTTTTTCATTTTAAATTGGTCTTTTAATTTAAATATGTAAAAACACACACAACATATGTTTAAAAAAAAAAAAAAAAGACTGCGGAAAGTTAAAACAAATCAACCCTACCAATCAAATTGTGCGTGGGATTTTCTGTAACTATTCCCCAAAGCACTTTACGCTATTCTCTTACGTTGACTGTACTGCACCTCTCTACTCTTACGTAAATTGAGTAGCAGTTACTGGCGAGTCTTTTCAGCTGGTTAGCCAAACATCCATAGAAAAAGAGATGTGCAGGAAAACGAGACGAAGAAGACGAGAACAGTTTATTTCAAGCTAGAGCACCAACGACTGAAATAAAATCTAGTTGGGTATGTAACCTGTTTATTAAGCTATACTCAAATGTATCTGTTAAATGACCAAGCCACGTTTATAGTTGTCTGTACGTATGGAGAGAAAAGCTGCGATAGCCAACATTGGCTAGCTAGCTGGCTTACTGGTTAGGCAACGTTAGCTTTGCTAAGCCCACCGAGGCTAATAAACGTTAGCTGTTCGTAGCAGTTAATATGACCCACTAGATACGTAACTCGCGGCGACACGTGAATATTGACTCGGACTTTTCTCGATTGATTTGCAATCTCTCGACTTATCCATTTCAATAATGTGTCAATGAAACCAACGTTGTATGCTACACTGAGGCCAAACACTCACACTCCAAACTACTGTGGCCTACACACAACTTCCTGCGTTAAGCTCGCTCGCTGGATAGTTTGTTGTTCGATAACACATCATTATTAGAATCTTCAAAACTGATGTCGTCGAAAAGCGCTTGTGGCGGTTTAGTCTTTCAGTCTGTGCTCCCCGGCTGTCTTAATGTCCTGCAGCAGGTTCAGCTAATGTTAGCTCTATTTGAAAACTGGAGCTCATTCGATCATACAGCCAAAGCTAATCAACAGCTTTCTGTGCCAATACGGGGAATAGCATTAACAGTTTATGAGACTGAAGTTTTTTAATCTGGGTTGGTCTCTGGTGTATTTACTGGCCATGTGTAGCAATGAGGAATAGTGGTGCACCTTAGTTGATTATTGACTATTGAAGTGGGGGGGGAGTCGAGACAATGACATGTTGGTACAGCAATTAATTGTGATTTGAAATTCCTTATTTTTGCGGAAATGCTCACCACAGTAGCCACCACCACAACTTCATGCTCTCTTTATGTAGTTATACTGTCTGACAGGATCAGATAAGTAGGCCAAGCTCCAATGTATCGAAAATAATGCAAACTTGATCTCCATCACCTGAATCGTCCTTATTATCAACTGTATATAAGGTGGGTGAACATGGACCCCCTTATTATTGCTTCCGCCCAGAAGGTTTTGCAGCATTTAAAATAAAGAAAAATAAAATAGTAAGCCTTTTTGAGTAGTGGCTTCACATTGTGCTGTTGCTGCCTTTCATGTTTCTTTGGGGAGGGAGCTGGGGGCTCAATTTCAACAGTTATTTTGCTTCCTTTGATGTTCCTTTGGGGTCGAAGCTAGGGGCTCAGTGGGTAGAGCATATGCTGAATTGTAAGGCATAGGAGATGACTGGCTACGGAATGAGAGTTACTCAGAGAGTTGTTGTAGTCATTGGTATATTTAGAGCCTGATAATAACTCAAAACACTAATGGAGAGAGCTGCACTATTTTGTTCCTTAACCTAGGGTTCTGTTGTGCCTTGGCAGAGGTGTGCACTCACCGTGTGCTTTTTCTCTTAGAAACTCTCAATAGTTTAAGTGGGATCCCTGATAGACCGAACCTGCAAACAATTTGAAAACTCTGAAGACACCGATTATAAGAAAAAAATCCACAATAATAAAAGTGAATCAGAACCACCAACTTCACATTTTATGCAACCATAAATTAAATAATTAGAGAGTAGGTCACCTCTGTGACAGTCTCTGACCGCATGGATCTTGGTTTTCAGGATGAAACGTGTGATGAGGAGTTTCTGCTTTTAACATTACATCAGACGATGTTCATGTTATCGAAACAGTTCTGGAGAATTTAACACACAACACCGCCTCACTTATCATTTAATGTTTGGTAATGTTGTAATGATGTAACGTTAAGTCAGAGCAAAACCACTCTGAGGTGCTGACATGGCTTGGTTGTGAAGACCCTTGCCTCTGTTTTTATCAACACAGCAACACACTATTTGTTTTTAAAAATCGGTGTAACGTAAACCCCACCCTCGGCCACTGACATAACCAGTTTTTGTTTCTAGAACAGCTAGGTTTTGGTTCCCATATAGCATAAGCTTTAGGCTGAGGAAATGTAAAGATTGAGTTTCAACGTGGGCACTGGCTCCAGCCCTGGAACAGCATAGGTGGAAAATGTGTAATTCCACTGCAATTAATGTGAGCCAAAAAGTAGGTAACTAATAGAACTTTGTGATCTTGACTGACTACACTTTTCAGCTTCTTTCTCTATGCCCACGCTATCCTGTTCTCTAACTTCATCTTCTTTTCAATGTACTCGGCAAACAATAATATTATTTCAAACATGATTACCTCCGCCGAGTAGGTTATGTTTTCACTTCTGTGCATTTATTTTTTTGTTTGTTGGTGACCAAGATTATAGAAAAACAACAGGACAGATTTGCTTGAACTTTAACAAGAGGTAGGTTTTGCCTTATCCTGGAGATGATTAGATCTAAGTGATGTTGCACGTTTGGCAGCCTTTAAAATAAAATAATACGCTTTTTGGAGTAGTGACGTCACAATGTGGCTAATGCTTTCTTTGTTCTTTTGTTTCCTTCTTTTGATTTTTCTTTTGGGGTTAGAGTTGGGAGCTCAGTGGGCTGAACATAGACATTGAAGTAAAAGTCGCAGGAGACGACCTGCTACAGATTATTTGAGAGAGTTTATTGGAGTTGTCGGTAAAATTGGAGGCTGGCAATAACTCAGACATTGATGGAGAAATCTGCATGAACTTTTCCTTAACCTGAGTACTGTTGTGCCTTGGTGGAGGCTTGCGCTCTGTGAGTATTTTATTGTAGTTTTAATATTGGGTTGTTTTTTGGAAAGTGGACGAGCAAAATCAAAACCTTAATTCACCTCTGTCTGTTTTGTTTGCTCCAAACAGCTTGTGCAAAAAATATTGAAGAGGCTTATCCATTAATCATAATGCTATAAATCATCAATATATTTATATTTTTGCTGGGTGGCAATAATGGTTATTGGAGTCATTTGATGCTACTATTTTATTATGGGTGCCGATCTGAAATATAGCTGTGTTCTAGCACTCAAAAAAGTTTTAAAAATAAGATTCAATGTGCAAATGCAAAAAAAAAATATTCGGGACATGTAATTAATTTGAATATTCCATATCTAACAGCAATTAATATTTCAGTCGATATAGTGTGACAATGTAGAGACAACATTAGAAGTAGTTATTCATCAATTAGGGAGTGTTTGTTAGTGTTCATTTTTCAGTTTAAAGTTCCATTACTGTTTATTAAAGGGGCCCAGTCTGTTCGATAGTTTCATGTTCTAAACGCATAGTAGAGCCTGCATGTTCTTGCAAGAAGCAGGATGAAGTGAAGGAGAAGGGATGAAGAGATTGAGAGTGGAATATAGAGTGGATGGAACAGGACAGATTAGAGTTCAGAGGACCACTCAGAGGAGGAAGGGAAGGAAGGAATTGGAGTAGTTGGGACGAGTGTTATAATTAGAAGAAGAAATCAGAAACCCTAGAGAACATATCCTGTCCTGAAGAAGATCTAGCCTGGTTTTCTATTAGAAATGCCAAACGCTGTGAGTCAGTGAATGACTATACATCCAAAATACTGCATGTAAAAAGATTTAGATTTTTTATTTTTTTTTATTTAAATGGGTGTTGCTCAGTTAGAAAAGCGGTAGTCTCCCAATTGATAGCTCGTCGTTGGGCTTCCAGCCGTTAAGATTTTTTTATGCCACCATTATATGATGCAATGAAACATCCAAAGAAGGAGTCGAACAAAGGCATCGATAGCCACATTGTGATGCGCTACTACAAAAGGCTTATTATTTTATTTTATATGTTGCGAACCATGTAACGTCACAAATATTTTATCACCTCTATTATATGCCAAAACCTACCTCTAAGTAAAACAGATGAATGCACAGGAGTGAAAACTTAACATCCTCGCGAATGGATATAAACAGGGAAATTATGGAAAGAGGTTTACAGTTTCTTCATTTTCTTAGTTATATATTTACCTTACATTTACTTAACATTGTCATTTTTAACAAATTTACAGATGATATAAGTTAGGGCTTTTAAGTTTTTCTCATGGCCTTCAAAACTAATACTCTTCAATATTCCAATTATTAGTTTGCTACACATTATCTCATGTAGACATAGCTATCTGAACAAATTTTGAGAGGAATTTGTCACAAATTATCATTTTGTGTGTTCATTTGAAATTTTAATTTCTCTTGAATCATGTCAGTGTAATCTAACTTTCTTTGTATTTCTTTCAGGTAGTAGATAGAGAAATCAGGTACACAGCAATCCTCAAGAAGAACCAAAGCTTCAGCTGGTGTTGCATTGGACCAAGCCTCTGTGTGACAGTGAACAAATACAGAAGTCCTGCTTGTGCAGGAACACTTGAACCCTTTAAAACCGAGAAACAAACACCTATGCTGTTAAATCAAACCAATATATCAGTTGTGAAAAGGACAACCTCTAAAGCTTTTTGAATTTTTAATGTTTTGGTGTATGGGAGTTGTGCTGACAGGAAGCCGTGGTGATGGTGGACTGGTATGTTTGAATTTGAAGCTAGCATAGCTTCCCAGTTTCATACAGAATGTTGGCTTATGGCTAGCAATGTATGTTGACAGATCAGGCTGTTATCCACCCCTCCATCACCATCTCTGGCCCCTACAAGGGGGTATAAACTAGTTGGCCGTGGTGTCCCCTAACCTTGTCATCTTTTCATTTCTGTTAATCAACCATAGATGTCGAACATTAGGTTTTACTCAAATTTTCACTTTTTTCAGAACTTGTCACATTGATATAGCTAAGCGTTCTGAAGCTCAGCCTAGCCCTGGTCCTGTACGATACCCACTTCATCTCATCCTTCTCAGTTCTTCCCCAGCAGGTGCTGCCCTCTTTAAAGTCAAACCCAACCCTTGTATAATTCACCTCTTGGCCAAGAGTAGACTATAATAACATTTGACTGTCAAGCCGCCAGGCAGTTGTTTCGGTAGTTGTTTTTGGTTGCATGGAATCGGCTTAACCGTGGAGAGGCCAGGCTACCACAAACTGATGGACTTTGACAAGCGAGGAGTAGGGGGGGGAGGGGGAGGGGGCGGCGGTGGAGGAGTGAAGGGAGAGACAGAGGAGGGGAAGAGGGTGTCTGGTAAAACAGGGAGTCGATCAGGGCACAGTGGCCGAGGTGCTGGCCCGAACTCTGGGGTTCTCATGGTTGGGCCCAACTTCCGTGTCGGAAAGAAAATCGGCTGTGGGAACTTTGGAGAGCTGCGACTGGGAAAGAATCTGTACACCAATGAATACGTGGCTATCAAACTGGTAAAAACAGTCTCTTTGGAGGTTTATTTATTATTATTTTAGTAGGGCAAAACATTTTCTTTATGTTTTTATAAGTAAAAGCACTATATTTTACATGCATTACATTATACGTGAAACATTAGACAACCAGAACTTAACATTATATTTAACTTTGGTCTTGATAAGAAAAATGTATTGTTCATTTTTACTCTATAATTTTTCGACCTCTATTGTAAGACAAAGAATTGTTGCAACTCATACTTGATCCTCCTCCTTAGGAGCCAATCAAGTCAAGGGCGCCACAGCTCCACCTTGAATATCGTTTCTACAAACAGCTGGGGAGTTCAGGTGAGAACCGCCATCTTTTTTATTTTATGTCTGGGTTTTCTTTTCTGAGAATGCATCAGTTTCCAGTGGAAGTCTTTGCCTGTGACCATCATTTGTTAAAATGCAGGTTGTGCAGAGAAAGTAATAGTAACTAAAGGCATATGATTCTGTGTTTGTTCTGGCTGGCCAGTTTGAAATCCACTTTTTCTCATGCTCCAACACTGAAGGCCTGCAGACTTGCAAGTTTACATTTGACTCCACAATCATGTGTGAGGTTCATGATACCGTCCCACGGAGCAGCCAGTACAAGTGCTTCAGCACTTAAGAGATGCCTGAGTGCTCACTCAACCATTTTTGTTCACTGGAACCCGCTAAGCTGGCAGATTTGCTACTGAACTGGTCTCAACGGTGGAAATGGTATCTTTTGATAAAATTGTCTGCTCTAAATACGATTATAATTTTAAAACATGTTTACACAGGACACAAGGTAAGCTAAAGTGCTACTAATCTGCATTTGGAAGCTCACAGGACCCAGACAATGACTGTAGATACCCACAAAAATAGTATAGTTAATCTGTGCTTCCCATTTTACTTCACAAGCCAATTTGGGGCCTGAAATGAAGACCTGCACATGATTTAAAGCCTTTACACACTGGACAGGGAATGAATAGACCATACGAAAATCCAAAACACTTAACTGTGAATGATTCACGTCAGAGCTATTCCTACCGGCAGTGACTCAACTGTGTGACCGTTTGCGAAGATTATATATTGTAAATGGACTGTACTTTTATAGAAGTGCATAAACCAGGATCTTCTCATTCTTACCACAGACAAAGCTGGCCCAGGGCAAGTAGAAAAAAGAGCAGCTTATAAAGCTCCTGCCTCCAGTCTGGTCCATTAAAATGTATTAGTATCTCTAATCTTTAATATTTCTAATCTCCAATATCTTTTTGAAAAAGTAAAATGACTATTTTTAACACAATTCCGGTGGATTCCACAGCTCAGTTTCATTGTTGGTACACCTGACGAGCTTTCAATTTGTTATAAGCCGCATAATGATAGTATTGGATTTGGAACATAGGAATTAGGAGTTGGACATGTGGCTTTGTTAAACTCTGTCTTTCCTGCACACTTGTCTACTCATGTCTAGGAATTGGAGACATGTCTCATAATGTATTAATAAATAGTGATTTTATATACATAAATGTGTCCTCCTCTTGTTTATTTGTTCATCCAGAGGGTGTACCGCAGGTGTTTTACTTTGGACCTTGTGGTAAATACAATGCTATGGTTCTGGAGCTCCTGGGACCCAGCCTAGAAGATCTATTTGACCTCTGTGACCGGACATTCTCTCTAAAGACTGTACTCATGATAGCCATACAGTTGGTAAGAGAAATCCATAGACGCCTCTCCAAGTAACTTCACAACACTTGTAGTTTAAATATGGATTTATTGATTCGTCTTTTTTTTTTTTTACCCTCAGATAACCCGAATGGAATTCGTCCATACCAGAAGCCTGATCTACAGAGACGTGAAGCCAGAGAACTTCCTAGTCGGCCGACCCGGCTCCAAACGGCAGCACACCATCCACATCATAGACTTTGGCCTGGCAAAGGAATACATAGATCCAGAGACCAAGAAACACATCCCATACAGAGAACACAAGAGCCTGACTGGAACTGCTAGATATATGAGCATCAATACACATTTGGGAAAAGGTGAGCTTCTCCCTAACGATGTGAACGTGAATTAACGGTCATTAGGATCACACACAGAATTTAAGCAAAAATTATTCTTACTGGTTTGACCTTCATGGGTTTTGATTTGGTTTTCGTTTTGTTTATTCATTTTTTGTTAAATTATCCTTTTATAATTACATTTTTTTCTAAACCCAGTAAGAGCGGGTTATTGACCCCTCTTAAACAGAACCTAACAAGAAGTCTTCCTTATAACGAGCCGTCTTTCAGCTAGAGCCAGGTTTTTTTTTTAAGTTTTCCCCTCAGAAGCATTGTTATTTATTTCTCCTGGTTCCAGACCTGAATAATTGCCCACCTGAATATGGTGTTTTCTATAGGAGCTTATCTGCTTGTTTAACATTTCTGCTGGTCAGTGTTTTGTTGGTGGGTTTTAGAATAAGTCCTTAAGAAAAAATAAATTTACTCCAAAGTCCATCAGTATTTGTGTTTGACCCTATTGGGGGGGATTTAAACCTCATTTGAAATCCAGATGCAAAACTGCACCTGATACGTACAATGCAAACCACTTCCGGTCGCTGTAACTTGAAATGGCCGTTTAATTTGCTTTGATGATATTATCTGGTCTGATGACCTAGTTTTTATGTGAAGCTTGCATTTGTTTCAAAAACAACAGCGATGGTACTGAGAGCAGAGCAGCGCAAAGGGAGTTTCATCCTTATTCGTTTTCTTTGGAATGTAAGTTGTTTTCTTGTAAAGTGAGTCCAACAGTACTCTGCAGAAAGGCACTGTGTTATCCCTCCACTCACAAGAAGAACATGGTGGTTGTGGTTGTCAGTAGGCGGCTCGGTACCACGTGTGTTTAGTGGATGGCCTCCCTAAAGTGACGGAGAGAGGAGTGGGTGAGGCAGAAAAACTGAGAAGAAACTAGCACCAAAAAACAGTATTGTACAGGTCAGAGACAATGAAAATGATTATTGTTAAGTAACATTTCAATCTTTTTTTTTTTTTGAATATTTAAAATATTCCCTCCAAATTCCCTCCATGATATAAATTCTCTAAACCCAATATTATTGGTTCTGTCAGTCATTCAGTATTGGTATTGCTAAAATCTGAATTAAGCTGAATTGGAACACAAGGAGCAGATCTTCCATCCATGGTTTTGTATTTTTAACATCGGACTTTGTTTGTTTTTGTTATATAAATCAACTGGTGTCTTATTTTAATGTTTATTTCAGCAAATTACTCATTACAGGCATTCGGGGGGCTGTTGACAAGACATATAGTGAGACTTGAGAAAGAGGCAGCTGCATAATGATGCAAAACTTAGTAATTCATCTTAAATATATCTCAATTGCAATTTAAAAAAAACAAAAAAAACTTAACAATAACTAAAGTGTTTATTATCACATTTGATTATTTGCTCAGCCGATTATTGTTTGACCATTTTGAGTAACAAAGTTTAAAAAAAAAAACTATGTTATTAGTCTTTCCTCCCCTTCAGCTTATAGTCGAACGTGGTTTTAAAGTTTGATGAGTAGATATGAGAAGTTTTGTTCTGAATTTTGCCTTTCCCATCGGACACTGTTAATAATACAGTTTAAGTATTATGAAGGAATGTGACCACGGTGAATATGAATCTAAGTGCCAGGCTGTGTGCTGAAGCGTAGTGTTCTGTTCCTGACAGTGGTGGGTCTGTGTTATTTCAGAGCAAAGCAGGCGGGATGACCTGGAAGCTCTCGGCCACATGTTCATGTACTTCTTGCGTGGCAGCTTACCCTGGCAGGGCCTCAAGGTGAGGAGTCCGCCAACTTGGCATCTTTTGTGTTCATCAGTCAAGTCGTGTTTGTGTATCTCATCCTTTCAAGAATGGCTTTTCTTTGTCTTCAGCTGAATTAATTCCTCCCTATCTCTGACTTCATCAGGCCGACACTCTGAAAGAACGGTATCAGAAGATAGGAGACACAAAGAGAGACACGCCGATTGAGGTCCTCTGTGAAAACTTTCCAGGTGTGTACACACACACACACACACACACACACACACACACACACACACACAGCTGTTGGTCTGATCATGCAAATACGTTCTAATCAAATTCTGCTTGTCTCTTGTGTGTGTGTCTGTATGGATGCTTGTGTGTATGTAACAGAAGAGATGGCCACATACCTGCGGTACGTGCGTCGGCTCGACTTCTTTGAGAAGCCAGACTACGACTATTTGAGAAAACTCTTTACGGACCTCTTTGACAGAAACGGATACATCTTTGACTACCAGTATGACTGGACTGGGAAGTCACTGGTTAGTGTGGAGCGGGTGTTCCTCTGTTACACGCACACACTAAAGGTTCACTTATGTTCAACTTTAAATACGGGTACGAACGGCATCATCCGTCCGCACTGCGTTCATTTCGTCCCCATTAATGGTGCGACGGACCATGGATGATCCGTGTTCGGATTGGATCGGTTTATCGTCACCGGTTCGGACCGCACCGCCGATCATTTTGCAAATTTGAACTGTAATAGTGTAAAAATATCTTTTGCAGCCGCATTTACTATAATAGAAATAATAATTAATGTCAATGATAGATTTTTGTACAGAGACGCAGTGAAAGAATGCACACAGAGCAGTTGTGTTGTTGTGCGGTCATGTGGCAGGAGCGCTCTTGTGAAGTAGTTGAGAGTCATGAAGCGCTTCAAAAGCCTCAATCATCCTTTAAATCTTAGTACGGAAACTTTTTGGGCTTGCCGTATAATCGACTGATGACAGGCTTGTGGTGGACAAACTGTTGGGTTATGTGGGAACTTGCGACTTGAAGAAGACATCAGACCATTGTTTACATCGCGTTTGGTCACACACTGAAGCAGCGGCCCCTGATGTGTCTGAACCGGGGAGTCTTACTGTCGGATTAAAACAGAATCAGAGCAAATCTACCGGGATGTTCATATCTGCACATCTGCGTCCCTGCAACACATGAGGCAATAATGTCTGGGACCGATTGGCTGCTATCCTGACCAGGTACTTCTTAATCTCAACAAGACTTCCTGATCAGATTAAAATGAAATTGTCTGCTGTTGAAAACACAAGCTGTACTAGAAATATTGTGAAAGTGCTTGAGCCACAAGAAGAACACAAAGAAGAATTAGCCCAGTTCTGAACACACACCCTCCCTTAATGAGTCAAACGCACACTGATATAAGATATATATAAGTACATAAACATAAAAATCATAGCACCCTCCCTCTGAGTGTTGGAGGTTTGAGAAAGCATGGAGAAGATCTGAGGCCATTCCTCCATACAGAAACTCGCCAAATTCCTTCAGATTCTGAGGTCACCGCATGTGGAATCTCCTTTACTTTACTTTTCCCCACAGAACATCTGTGGGCACTTGGTCAGGTGACTGGAATCCCCATAGCAAAAACCTTTATTTTGTGATTTCTGAACAATTCTGGGGTTGTTAGATCATAGTAGATCATTGTCCAGCTGGAAGGTTCAACCATTGCCCGCTTTATGTTTCCCTGACAGGGAGGGGCTGTTAGGCTCGCAGAGATCCACCATCAGACTTCACAGTGGTTATCAGGTGATAGATGTTTGCTGCCAAAAAGCTCTACCTTGGTCTCATCTGACCTATGACTTTGTTCCATTGAATGTTCCAGCTCGTGTCTCAATTACGTCAGACACGAGCTGAAGCTACACCAACACAACAGCTTGTGTTGGTGTAGGTGCTGCTGATGGTGGTTAGGGAAACTTTCTGACCCCAAGATTCAGCTGCCCTCTCGAATTCACTAGCTGTAGTTGTTAGAGATTCCTTTGCCACCCTCCTCAAAGTCTGTGGGGTCAGTTTGCAGTCATGTCCTCTTCCAAGCTGATATTTAATATCTGCAGTCTCTTTAAACTTCTTAATTATTGATTTAACTGTTGAAACTGGCTTTTTTACCTGTTGAGATTTTCTTGTATACATTGTCAGATGTGTGCAGCTCTACAGCTTTTCCTTGCACATTATTCGGATCGTGAAGAACATCAAGGGAAATTACACCCATGTCGCTTCATATTTATACCCCAGTAAACAGGAAGTCACAGCTCTTACTTTAAAAATAGGACTGGGCATGTGCTTCAGTTACCTATTAATCACAGGTTTTCCTTGGGAGGGAAATAATCGTTACACACCTGTTGTAAAGGACAAAAAAAAAGATTTTAGTGAATGATTTGAATTAGGGATCATGGGTACAGACAGACGTCTTCCCCCCCCCCCTCATTTTACTTACTTTTTAAAAGGTGGTAATAATTCTTGACATAGACAGATAACGTTAGAAATCTGCGGATCTATTTTCGTACATATACTTTTGAGTATAAATGAACCTTTAGTTGTCTGAATTCTAATTGCTGGATTTAAATGGGATCAATTCTGAGAGATCAGAGGTCAACATGAAGAAAAAGTCATGTAACCATTTGTGTGTTTCCTCACCGGTTTTAGCCCACTCCCATTGGTCCAGTGGCCAGTGAAACTCCTCTTCAAACAAGCAACCGAGACAAAGCACCGCAGACCAAAAATCAGGTACGAACTCTCACTCTGAACAACTGTGCATCGTGGTCATGTCCAGTGTTCCCATAAACCTGATGTTGGAGTGGAGCCTCACTATTTGGAAGAGATTTTGTAAAACTGTGAAAACCTTGATCAAAGAACGGAATGTGGGGCAGCCAACTTAAAAGGTCCACTTGCTACTGTCTTATGTCAGTCTCATCAGATACTCACTAGACTTTTAATACAAGATTTCTGAACTTGAACCTAGAAAAAGCTAATGAATTTACTCAGGGAAATTCATTAGCTTTTCTTCCAAAAAAAAACAACATTTATCCCGTATGTTAAAAAAATAACATTATTGTTGTCCTTCGATTACGGCCCAACATATGGTCTAGTGGTTACGTCTGTCAGCTCCAACATGTGTAATTCATGTTCACCCCATTTTTTTGTAATGTCTTTGGAAGTATCTTTAAGATTTTAGATTCAAGTTCAAAAAGCTTGTAGTAAAAGTCTAGTGAGTATCTGATGAGATTGACATAAGACAGTAGCAAGTGGACCTTTCAGTTGGCTCCTTCCCTGAGTAAATTCCTTAGAAAGCTAATGAATTTCCCTGAGTAAATTCATTAGCTTTTTCTAGATTCAAGTTCAGAAATCTTGTATTAAAAGTTTAGTGAGTATCTGATGAGATTGACATAAGACAGTAGCAAGTGGACCTTTTCAGTTGGCTCCTTCCCTGAGTAAATTCCTTAGAAAGCTAATGAATTTCCCTGGGTGAATCATATTCCGGTAACTGCTTAAGACTTAAAGGCATTTGGTAAATTTTGTTTCTTCACAAAGTTTACTCATTTCTCTTGTATCTGCATAGAGGAGAGACGCACTGTAGAGCTGCATGGAGTTAACCCTTTAGTGCCCTCATACATCTATCTGTGTTGGACTGTTTAATTTCTCTTGCCATTAACAAAGTGTCATATGTTGTTAACTGAATGGTAAAAGTGCCGAGACAATTGGTCTCAATTCTATGCAAATAATATTTATCCACAGTATCCCAGCCCTTCAGCTTATACTCAACTCTAGGCAGTACGTTTCTATGTTGAATTTTTACATGGAATTTGGCTCGAATGAAATTTTATGTCATGTGAAAAAATGCCACCGTTGTATGAAAAGAGGATAATGTTCAAAGAGCTAAACGCAGCTGGCGAACTGTTTCAACTCAGCTTTCCCTTTGTTTTAACTCTTTAAATAAAGATTAAAATAAAGGAACTAATGGAATATGAGCACAGTGTTGAACTCAAAAAAAGAATAACTAAATGTGCAAATGATTGATGATTGTATATTCTACCTTATCTGAAGAACAAAACTCAGCTCATTCATTAAAATATTTAATTATTACTGTCAAAAACCTCGGTCAGACTAAAAACCAAAGATTATAGGAGAATAATATATTTACGGAGTCCCCCTAGCGTCATTTAAACTATGCGCCCTTTTCAATAAATGAGTGCACAGATCCGTGGCTCTTTGCCTCTTTTGGCTCCTTTTCTTGTCGTGGGACGTTAGGGGAGTTTGTGTGTGTGATGACATTTGTGTAAAATTGACTTATTGTTCGGGTCATTTCAGAAATGGGTAAAAAGGAAGAGAGTTTTTTTTAAATAATAACAATCAACAAGTAGATCATTTTAGAGAGAGAGAGGTATATACGTCTTATTTTTAATGGGATTTCAAGAAAGTCTGTAAAGGTGCCTGAGGAGCTGAGGCATCCTTAAAGACATTTCTGGAAACATATTTTATTTCAAGGACAGTCACACTTCCTCCATGGTCTCCATTGGTTCTTATTACTTGTGATTATTTACTGTCATTGTTCGTGGCCTTCTTTGTGTTATCATATAAAACTCATGTGTAACTTTGTTTTGATATAAAGATGGCTTTTATTATTATTATTATTATTATTATTATTATTATTATTATTATTATTATTATTATGTACCAGAGCTGTGTCCTTACCATAGAGGCCCCACAATTCCAAGCCACGACCCTTTGCTGTTTATTGTCTTGGCTCTCCCTTTCCTCTCCTCTTCTCTCTGTTCAATGTTAGTTTGGTAGGTTTTGCATGTGTTTGCTCTGTGTGTGGGCTCTAAACAGTTCGTCATGCCACCTGAACCAGAACTTGTCATGTGTTGTTGTGGAGGAGAAGCAGCACGCAGCTAGTAAGCAGGAGACAGCAGATTAACTGGCCTCAGAAGTTTGGGGATTCTTTGCTTTGCTGTGACGTTCTAATTCGTAAGGTGGAGGTTATGTCCTCTATCCTCGTCGTACATACTTAAATATTTTAGTTTGAAGCCTCAGTCTTATCCAATTTGAGAAATTCCTGTGCTTGTTTCAAACCTAAAAGCCCTCTGCCATTTCATGAACTTGTAATCTTCTCCTACACACGTGAAATCCTGCTTCTTGCTTGCTTCTTCTTAAGGTTAGTTTGACTGAAGTTCACTATTTAGCTGTCAAAGAATACCAGGTGTCACAGGTCATATATTCAGACAGATTGCGGTTTTTCTACAGGTTTGTGCTAAATTGACAAAAATATCTTCATTTACTTCAAACTGAAGCATTCAAGCTATGACCATGCTGTAAGCGGTGTGCTCGGTGACAGTATTTGCTGTCCATCGCCTTCTATTGCTTCCTTGTCACCACTCCAAGTGGTGGTTGGTTCTGAGATGGTGACACACGCTGGTTATGGAGCTGTCGTGAATGTCAAGCAATCGTTTGGCATTGTAGTTGTCTTAGAACCCAAACCACTGCCATGTACTGAGGAGGATCCGTTAGAGCCTGCTTGTTCACTGAGGTTTCAGTCTTTGTGATGTGGCGGTGATGAACTTTTGCACGCACAGCAGTCCATCCTACTAGGTGTGTTTTTTGATTGCCTTCTGCAAAGTTAATGACAATCTTTGTCATGTCAGCTTACACAGCAATTAAACAGCCATTAGGATATGATTGTAGGCAATACATCCTACATGCCCCTAACGGCTACACCCCCATCTATGAGCTCATTGTAAGTCGTTGCTCAGTCAAATACGAGATTTGAAATGTTAAAATTCTGAATTCTGGCCTTTTCCATTGTAACTTGTGATTTCACTTCAAATCAGATTCAAACTTTACGTGTGATCGTAGGCTCGTCTGCCTGACACTGTTTTAGACGGGGGAGGGGGGTTTATTAGGAAGCTAAAATAACTTGGATAAAGACCATCTCCCCCTTTGTCATGGGGCTTCTAAAGTGTGTGCTCACTGTACAACATGCTTGAGCGCTGACTCCTGTTTCTCCTCCATGAAATACTGACTGTGTACTCATTATTTCGTTTATCTTTTCTTTTCCAATCTTCAAATTTTCCTCGCTGTAATTCTCCTCGTCCTGCCGCTCCTCTCCTCCGTCTGCTCGTCGTCCCACTGCTTCTCCTTCTCCGTTTGTCTTCAATCCACCCTCCCTCCTTCCCGTTCCAATCACTGCATTCTCCCTCCGCTTCACCCATGCTGACCCATGCTGTTTTTTTTTTTGTTTTTTTCTCCACAACCACCACCTCTTCTCTTCTCTCTTCCCTGTTTCTCCTGCGGTTGGCTTCCCGTCTTCTCTAGTCTCCAAAGGGGAAAGGCAGTTACTCCCAGCCCACTCCAGTGATCAACCCAGAGCTGCAGGGCTCCCATCTCTCTGCTGATAGGGAGGGCAGGTTTGTGCAGGTACTGAGAGGAAGGTTTAGCTCTACTGGCTTCCAGTCTGTGGTTCTACCAATTACTCTGAACACCTGCAGGGCCCTCTCTGTTTGTGCAGCAGGGCGGCCCTCTAGTCCGTGTCCTCACAACCTCAATAATGTCTGTTGACGGGGGATGGATGGTGGTCTGCGGGTGTCTCTTTGTACTGTGACCTTATAATGCAGGGAACTTTTTGTGAGCTGAATGCTGACTACATAGGAGATGCTGAGCTGTCTGTGTTGTTATGAATCTCATGAAGGTGTATCTTCCCTATTTTAATCATTTATGTGGGTGTTACCTAGGTCTCCAAAATCTAATTCAGTTCAACAATCATAACAATTAAGTTTTCAACAATTTGTCTCTATAGTGATTAATGCACTGACTTGGTATTTGGATCAAACCACCGAGAACAGATAAATATCGCATTGCAAAGTTGTTTTTATTTGTTGAAAATGTGCATAAACGTTTGGATTGTGTGCATTGGGCCGTAGGTAGTTTTCCTTTTGTTGCTGACATCCACTCCTTCAGGTGAAGGTATCTAAGTGTTTTCTCCCTGTGGTGAAATACCAGATGAGCAGCATGATGCTTCCTATATTGTCTCCCTTCACAAATGAACATAATTTCATATCATTGTGTGTTAATAAGATAAGTTAAGATATATATTTTTATTGTCCCCGAAGGGAATTTGATCTGAAGTCCGTCCGACTACAATTTCACAGAAATACAATTAAAGTCTTTATGCAGTGATTTCAATGGAACCAATATCACAGTACACACCCCATACACGACGTTTACACACATAAACACCAGCACAAGCTCCTCGCTGTCAAGTTTAAACATCGTGCAGCTTAGCAGAGTATTGCACCATTAATAGTATATTGCACAGAAATACATATTGCTATTGAAATATAATGTATTAAGGTTTTGACAACACAGTTTTCCTTGTGCATTTTCTGAGGTTTGTGTAATGGAAGTTTTGACCATTACAAGGTCGATCGCAAGGGAGCTCTAAGGCACTCTCCTAAACTAAAAAACCAAAATGCCCTGATTGTCGAGGCATAGTTATTTGTATGGAATACATCAATATTTACAAAAAATCAGTATAATCTATTTTTCTTAGGGGGCATCATGAGAATCCCAGATTGTTGCCGTAGGTCACCTACATTTTTGTCATGTTGTACTTCAATTTTACCGCCAAGATTATATATACAAAAACATACTGTACACAAACTTTTATCCTTCAGTATTTATAATATTGAAAGGTCCCTCCAAACATCTTATTAATTCCGAGTCAGTTCACTCGGAATTATCCAAAACAAACCAACATGACCTGAAAGAAGTAGTCTTCCAATGCGTTAGAAATGGACACATGTTTACCTCCTTAACAAATGTATTTGTCATCGGGACATCCGTTGATATCCAGCAGTAAGAACTCTGTGATAAAAGCTTCTCACTCAGCGGGAGGTCAGCAGGCGTAAAGGTGAATGAGCGGCGTGAGAATCGGGAAACAGGCCATCGCTGACGGTGCATTTTAGAGATACAGAGGGTTATTTTTGTTGTTTGTTTTTCTGAGGCGGACATGATGACAGATGAGAGCGTTAAAGGTAGAACAAACAGCGGAATTATTCTCCCAAATACTGGCTGATTCCTGCGTCCGTATGTCAACCGCTCTCAGAATGAAGGTGGTTTTGACGATGAAGTGGATGTGTTACTGATTATTAGAGGTAAGATAAACCCCTTCTGAACATTTTTGTCTCCTGTTTTGCTTTAAAGTCCTTTTATTAACTTCATAAACTCTTCAGACATTTAAAACATGCTGGACTGTAGACGCATGGTCCAACCTCTACGTGTGTGTGCATAAACGTACAGTACACTATTCTAACTTGTTTTTTTACACTTCTATGGTGAAGTCTTTTGTGTAAAAAACAAAAATACATACCTGTGTATTGATTGAATTATTTTGAACATGTTTGCATGTGTGGTTTTTATGTCTGCACACATGGAGGATGAGCAGCAGCAACCACGACACCAGCGCCTCACACTCAGACCAGGAGGGGGCATGGAAAGTGAAATCTGAAGATCTCCTCAAGCTCTGTTTGCAGCAGTGACTTAAAGAGACCTTAGAGGACAGAAAAAAAATACCCATACGCCCCAGCAACAACCTGCTTTTGTAAATGGTTGTATTTTGTTCGCATATAGTTAGTTTCTCAAAGAGTTTGGAACTTTTGCCATTAAATGTAAATCCTGAAATGTAGCCAAGTTTATAATTGACTATTATATATTGTGAAGTAGGTTGTGAAGTAGTAGCTTTGTGCTACAATTGTTCTTATTTACTATTAATTATTTTTATATGTTAAGATACAGCAGTATTCTATCTCAATTTCACATTCGTAATGTGACTTTTTCACCGTGGGTTTTCCTGTTTTTGATTGGTTTATTAAAGTGAAAAGGTAAAATCCTGTTTTTTGTGTGTTATTGGTTCATGGCGTTCACACAGTGTGCTTCCGTGAAGAAACTATTATCAGGTCATTGAGTTGATGTACATTTAAAACATTAATATTGACATGTAAAAAGGTATATGGAGGCAAAGGTATTCCATAATTGGAATATTACAAGACACCGAAGGGTTACAGAGTTGAGACTCGCTAGAGAAGCATGACTGAACATTCTGTTGATAGAATGTGTATAATAATAATAATCTGAAGCGTAAGGGTGTGGAAGCATGTCGTTTTATACTTTTACAGCGTTTTCAGGTTTAAGTTTCTTATTGTGGATGTCATGCACGTCATTGGAATTTTGACCCCTAGGATAGGAAGTTTCTTACAGCTGTACTTATCCCTTTTATCAACCTGCTTTTTTTTTTTATTCCCCACCCCACCCCAGGTGATGAGTTCCACCAATGGGGAGCTGAATACGGACGACCCCACTGCAGGACACTCCAATGCACCGATCACAGCTAATGCAGAGGTGGAAGTGGCCGATGATACCAAGTAAGGACAAACACAACGATCTGACTTGTAAGAAAAGGTGCTGGTGGTCATGTGTGTATTTGGACCTCAGAGGAGAGCTAATGATCGACTGTGTTGCAGGTGCTGCTGTTTCTTCAAGAGGAGAAAGAGGAAAGCTCTCCAGAGACACAAATGAAAGCCAGAGGGAAGCCATTTTTTCAACATCTATTTTTCTTCCCCTCTCTCCTTTCTTGTCACTAGCCTCTTCATACGGCCCCCTCCTTATCTCCACCCGACCCTCCACCCCTGCTGTTGGAGGTCTAGTCCTCTAACTTGATTATGCTGGACTGGCTGGACTACCGGGCGGCAAAACATGTTTTTAATTTGATCTAATGGTTTCTTCTGCTTTGGACTGACCAGACAGAAAGAGTTGACTTGTTTGGTATTCCACCTCCAAACATCAAATGTGGACTAGCCGAAACCAGCGCTGGGGTCTTCATGTGATTTAGAAACTGGATCAACACAAACTTCTTTGAGAGTCAAGTGAGCAGTTGATGGACTACAGCAGCGATTTGATTGGCTGACATCCGACTTGCTGGCTGGAAGATCGGCTTCTTCTTTATTTTTTTGTGTTTCCATTTTTTTCCCTTCTTACTGACTGGCTCAGTGTAGAGAGAAGTTTGTTTCTGAGAGGAGGAGGGGACAATGAAAGGATGAGAGGCTGTCCACACGTTCAGCACCCACACACACGTACAGACACGCTGCACACTTTCATGGACACAACGATGCAGCTCTTGCACAGAAAGTTTTTAGTCCCTGCGCTCGATGCAAGTACACCGTCAGCGGCCCGGTCTATTTCCTGGAACAGATCAGGCCAAGTGTACTCCTCAAGGGAAAACCTCACAACCACCAGACTGATAAGTTAAAAAAGATGTTTATGTGAAAATTTTGCTTTTCCCCCTTTTAATTTGTAACAAAAGACAATTTGAAAATGTGTTATTTTCTTGTCTTTTCAGTTGTTCAAAAAGTTTGTGTTTTGTAGCTTTTGAGTGTGTTCTTCAAAATGTTTTTTTTTTTAATACCTTGTATTTTAAAGTTTCCTTTTTCAACCTTTGTCTCTGGGTTGGAGGATGGAAAGGCGAATAACTCCATTAAAAACAAAAACAACAAACAAAATAAAAATGGATAATTATTTACGGCACACACAAGCAAGTTCAACAGAAAGTCCTCAGGATCAACGGTTATGAACAACATGAAGCTTCATGTAGTTCTTAAAACAGTCAGAGTGTGGCCTGAGATATTAATAACTGAGAAGGAAAGCATGTTTAAAACTTGAGCTGAGAGGAAAGAGCCAATCAGAAGCCTTTAAATCGTCTCCGGTCTGGTAGAAGGATTAAACTAGAAACTACCTGCAGGCTCTGACGAAGCTTCGTAGAGGGGTTGGAGGTGTACTAAGGAAGAACACAAACTTTCGATAGTTTTTTCAAAATGATGTGGCCGAACCAGGAATATATTTTCCTCTTTGTTTACTATTGCAACATATGTTTTTCCCCCCCCACCATTTCCATCTACTACCGGTTTGATGTCTATGTGATGTAATTGTTGGGGAATCGAGGGACCGTGGAGAAATACTTGTTCTCATTGAGTGCTCTCAACATTTATTTTTGATCTTGTATATGTTGTGTTTGGGTTTTTATTGAGCCAGGAGATTTTTTTATTTTTTATTATAGTTTAAAAAAAACAAAAAAACAGCATTTTGCCAACTTGAAACACGTTTTTTTTTTTTTTCAAGGAATACACACCTCACACCCCATAACCTTTCTTTACACGTTTGTGGTGTTCAAGTTCATTGGAGAGTAGTGAATCTGGAGAAATTACATATGAAAAGAACGTGCACGCACAGGCACACCCCTAAGTTATGTGCTGGTTTTGACCCCTGAAGAGAGGAAGGCGGAGAAAATGAATGCAGCTTGAGGGTTCAACAACAAACTGTGAGATGGCTAAAAGTCCAGAGCGGGATGATGTTCTGTCAGCCTGGATCCAGACAGACCTTGAATCAGGATTCAGGATTGAATCAGGATTCAAGGTCTGGATAATCTTGTCGAAGGATAATGTTAACGCACACCTTACTTTAAAAGGTCATCCAGCTGACAATTCATATCAGAGCAAAAACTGAGCCATGAGTTTGAAGGAACTCCCTGCAGAGCTCAGGGACAGGGATCCTGAGGGGGCAGAGGGTTTCGAGAAGGTCTTAAAAAACATTTCCTGCTGCTATGACATTTCCCAGGAGCTCAGTGGCCTCCATAATTATTGAGTGGCAGAAGTTTGGAACAACAAGGACTCCTCCTAGAAGAATCTGCGAGGAAGGACCTTTGTAGGAAAGGTGAACAAGATCTCGTTCTCACTCTGGCTGGGCTCTGGGGGATCCTGTGTGGAGATGTGGAAAACTTGCAGAAGGTCAACCACCACCATGCAATAACTCCAGCAATCTGCGCTTTATAGCAGAGAGACCAGGTCTCTGTCAGCTCTTCTTGGTGAAAGATCCAGGGAAGCCACCTTGGAGAAAATCACCTTAAGGACTCTGACTGTGAGCAACGAGATTCTCTGGTCTGATGAGGCCAAGATTGAGTTCCAAACATCTGATGATGAGTGATGCCTGGTTTCTTCCAGGCATCACTCATCACCTGTCCAACACCATCCTAATGGTGAAGCAAGGTGGTGGCAGCATGTTGCCTGTCAGGGACTGGGAGACTGAGCCCTGACAGTCTGAGCCACTGCCATGTTTCAGTCTGGACTGTTCTTTTCACTATAAGCTTCGTTCTTCATTCACCAAACATCCCTCTGATCCATAAACCCCAAAGGTTTCAGTTGGATTTCTCCACAGAACGGAATCTCAAAAAGTCTGTGTCTCATATAAATGGTTCTGATGAACCGGACCCGACTTCTCTTATGATTTAGGGTCAGCAGCGGTGTTTATCCTGGATTTTGGTCATTCAGCATTTAGGGTATTCCGTCTCAACAGAAACCTACAGTACGGCCGAAACGGTTCTTATCACCGTCCTCGTCTTGACTCTGGCAGCAGGTGTTGGTACCATCCGGTTAGCCTGGTCCAGATAGTGGAGCCACTGCGGCGTTGACTTTGAACTTGTGTACTCTGAGTTTATCTTAAGAAACCTTGAAACCTTGCCTTTGTTATCTTTTTCTTTCCATTTCTCCATGTGTGCAGGGCAATTATCTCTTAAAATAAAATGAGGCAAGGTGATCATTTTAGACAGTTTTGTTGGACTACTCATGTAATTGAGCAGTAAAATGGAATTTATAAATGAATGTCTTTACGGAACAACCAATGACGGTTGGTTGAGTCTTTTAATAACATCTATTTGCAAACGTTCCCTATGATGGATGATATTTGGAGGTTCAATCTTAATTATCTTTGGCATTTAACTATTTAGAATATTTATTTGATTGCTTACTGCAAACAGTTAATAAATAGTATATGTGGGAAATAAATATAATGCACCACAGGAGAATAGTTTTTACACATATGTGGATTTTTTGCTTCATGCATAGAGATTAATGGCTGTGTTGCCTCGTCTGGTTTCTTCACAAGTTGTGCATGAATATCTGAATAATTTTGTTAATTCCACATTTTACGAATACAAATACTGATAGAATAATTTTAACCCTTTATTTATTTATTTATATATATATATATATATATATATATATACATATATATATCGTTTTGAGGTCACTATTTCTTATTGAAAAATGTGTCCCACTTGATCGAACCACTGTATAATATGACCCAGTGACAGCCATCTATAAGCTAAAGAGTGAGGGCCAAGGTCAGAGCTCTGGGGGACACAACAAGTCAAAGGTGACCACCAGAGAGGAGGTATTAACTGTGGCTGTTAAGAAAGTCCTATTTGATCATTGGGATTTTTTTTTGTATTTATTATTTTTTGGCATATCATAGCATTCAAGATCTAACTAAACATAATTATGTAACTTGATGCAACCAAAAAAAAAGGTAGAATAATGGCCAAATAGCTTTCTAAAACCACGCTTTACCAAAAGGTTGAGCTAATCTAATTAAAATTGACTATTTCAAATCAAATACAAAATTTCGTCTTTTTTTTTTTTTTTTTTTGCCATTTCATATTCAATTCTTTTTCAACTGTTTAGAAACATGCTTGAACAAATAATTTGCAATTTTCTGGTAAATGTATAGTGTCTAAGATATTGTGTGTGAGTCTGGTCCAGCAGCCACGTGTAGCGGGTAATGTGTAATCTGAACTTTGATTTTAAAGCTCAGACATGTGACATAAATGATTAATGGATGATGGAGGTGTGAAGCCACTGTTGTGATTTCTGTAGGTAAGAATGACCATTTTAGCGGTTGGATGATGCAGTAAAAAGATTTTGAGTTGTTTGTTAAAGTGTACCAAACCATAGGTGTTTATTCTTCAATAACATTAAATCACTAACGTGTAGGACTGGGATCCCTGCAGCACTGTTTTCATCTGTGTTCTGTTCTGTTCTGGCCAACAGGACAGATGGAAATAGACACTTCTTCTCCTGGGGCTGGTCCTCTGAATTGGGTAAATCCATTTCCAGGCATTGCCTACAAAAAAAAAAATTAAAATCACATATTTAAATTATCATTGCAATATATGTAATATAATAATCATAACTCACTGCTGTAATCTAACACCACAATATACATATAGAATATATGCAGAATTATATTTACAATATCTAAATAAATGTTCACCAACTACCAGAATCCCACCTCCCGTCCTATGACTTGGTCTCTACTGGGAATCTTTTAATCAGTGTTTGATCCCCTGGGTATTCTTTTGTCCAAACACCCTGGAGGAGACATGGGACAGAGTCTTTGTACAAACAACATTCCTACGTCAACGCATCAGCACACACTTTAATCAGTTTTTCAATAGATAGATGTTAATGTACGACACTCAAACTGTAAATAAATAATTAATAATTAATAAAGAGGAATTATTTATTATGTGTTTTTTAATTATAGACCGTAATATACAGTACACTGTAAAGAAAAAAAAGAGTTGTTGTTTTTTTACTGGTAGCCCTTCTTAATTCACTCTAAATTTGTCTGAAAACGCTATATTTATATTTATTTGCTATTTTATATTTTAGCTTTTTTGAAGGCAAAATTGTGAAAAACGTTTTTTTCAAGAGAGTCGAGGACATTCCAAGCCGCTATTTCACTTTTTTATGCTTATAGGATCTAATCACGCTCTCTAAAAGAACATTGTTGATGAACTCAAAGAATAAACCTCACCTGGTAAACTCTAAATTGCCAGTTACCAGTAAGGAAGAACGCTTCGTTATACTAAGGATGTAAAAGATGGCACCCATTTATCTTTTTTATGGGATATATTTATAATTTATAGATTTGCACCGTTTTAAAACGAGCTTTTAGTCAACTCCGTAGCCCGGAATGGGGATGTATATCTCACATGGCTTTATTCATCTTTGGCTGCCAGCCCTATGTCACGTGAGGAAGTCTACTCCACGAGACTTTTGCTATTGGCTGAGGGGTGCTAGACGGCTTGCTATTGGTCCATGGCCGGATACGTCATCCTTATCTTGTCTAAAATGTTTTGTAATTATCTTCAAGTCACTGTTTTATAAAAACCAAAAAGGCGACTGCTAATGAGTTAAACATTTATTCTCGGTACCGAGCTATTGTAACAATAGACGAGAGAAAGGTCACTCAAAAGGTTCTCTGTCGGTGTGTGAGGTCACTTATGGTGACTCTGACTGTTTTTTAGCTCCGTATTTTACAAATAGTACGAAACTGATAGCTCCGTTGCATCGTCACGTGTCATGTCTTACTCGTATTCGGCGGTTGAAATATTTAAAGATGTGATATGACGAGATATATGCAGCGATGAAAACCTTTTCCCTCTGCGTGTTTACTCCTGCTGTGATGCTTCAACTCGGCCCTCACCTGATCACAAGCGGAGATCGATACTGATAAGTTGAGGAATATCAGTGCAGCGGCTGAGTGGCAACTCAACCGGTTGAACGGCTACCTGAACGTTTAGCGACGTCACATGACTAGGCGTCGATGACGAGGTCGGACTTCATCCCACTCTCTACGGCATCTCCCTAAGGAGGAAAAAGGAGCGCAGATTCCCTAAAACCCTCTCAGACTATTGGATGCAGAATCGACGAGAGCTTTTCTTTTTAACCATTTTGCCAGAGAAGAGGGACGATGTCGGACACCCAGAGGACCCTGTCGAACCCCAGGAAGCTCAGCTATGCGGTGGGACACTTTCTGAACGACCTGTGCAGCTGCTTGTGGTTCACCTACCTGCTGGTCTTCTACCACTCAGTGCTGGGATTCGAGAACAAGTTTGCAGGTCTGTTCGCTTACATTACCTGATGATTCAGAACGATCAAACAGAACGATCAAACAATCAGCCCTGTCATAGATTTATTTTAATCTTGATCAAACCAAGAATCCTGAATTACATGTAGTTCCGTTTTGATTGAACTACTAGTAGACCTGCAAGATGTCGATTTTGATCCTGATTTTGGGGTTTTAAACCAACCCTGTAATAAATACATTTTAAGTTTTGAGTCAACCGCTGACTCTTTAATATATATGTTTCAATATTGATTGATCTGTTAACCATGTCATTGATCTATTTTAATGCTGATTTAAACCGTATCCCTGAAATAAATACATTTTCATTCTTAATTAAACTCTTTAATGTCCCGCTCAACTGTTTGGTTGAGTGCATTCTGAGGGTTTAAAAAGTAGAATATGAAAATAAACGAAAGGGTTAACCTGTAAACCTTTCATAAGTCTGTTTCGATACTGATATACAGCAGCACTGTCATTTATATCTGTTATGTGTTTTATTTTGATCAAACCAGTTACGCTGTAATATAGCTATTTATATTCTGATCGAACCATTAATCCTTCAGTATATCCATTTTCATTTTTGATTGAACCAGCTGCTTGGTCTGGATAATCATTTAAGGCTTCTGGGGGGGGACGTTAACTACTTTATTTTACTTTATTATGATACTTTTCTCCATTGAAAAGTATCACAGAGACAAACTGTATTATATTTAGGTTTTGGGTTTTCTGAAAAGATTTTCAGATGGGGGATCTTTGTATAATCTGTGACTTGCGGGAACAACTGTTTTAAATTGTATAGGCATTTTTGTTCAGTTTCAAATTTGGTTTTGTGACTCAAAGGGGGACATTTATTGAATTTGGATTAATTTTGGTTTTAATTCCAGTGTATCATCAGTGACTTCAGGCGACGAGTCTGTCTGCTGTCAGAATCTGAGTGTTACTGTATTTATCTGATTGTCCACCTGTGGTGCAGGGGTGTTGCTGCTGGTCGGGCAGATAACTGACGGTATCTGTACTCCTCTCATTGGATACGAATCTGACAGAAGCCGCGGCTGTGGCAACTACGGCAAGAGGAAGACATGGCATTTAGTTGGTAAGTCAAATCTACACGTGGACGCGAACACACAAGGTTCGGAAACAGTCAGTAAAAATATGATACATACAAGATAGATCTTACTGAGTCGATTTATTTGAAACAAATCTGGACTGCATCTGAATAACAGTTAGAAGTTATGTCTTAAGGTGTTTTCATTAAAGAAAAGCTCCTCCGAGTGAGTAAAATATGCTGTAACATGCTGTGACGTGTATTGTGTATTTGTATATACAAAATATATACAGTGGGTAGGGCGTGATGAGCTTCTGTGCCCCTCAGAGTCCAGGGTTGCCCCTCAGAGACCAGGATTGCCCCTGGTTGTCACATTATAGCCATACTAATTTAAGCACAGAAAGGTGACTGTTGAACAACATTATTACCACGTTACAACACACGTGTGCACGTATAGTACGTACTGTGGCCAGTGTTTCTGTGCTCGGCACAGGACCCAAACTTTTTTTCAGGGCCTTTGGTTTGAGCTTTAATAGTGGCCTCATTGCTAATGGCGGCAGGTAAAGGTGCATTAACGTAGTTAATACTGTAGGTGATGTTGACCAGCAGGGTGTCGGAGTGTGAGGCTGAGAGTTTGAGCTTTCAAATGGCAGCATGATGACGGGTGAAGGTAGAGAGCTGGAAGGTCTCGGACCGCCATACAGCGTAAACGTCCGCGGATGATGCTGTGCCCGTATTTCTACATTTCAGCTGCGAAGACAGACCAGGCTGTCAAACAAAACACACCCACGGTGATCGGGGCTGAAAAATGAAGGCAAAACTAAACCCCAAACTCGAACTTCGAACCGCAAAACCGGTTTCCGTGTTTACAGAGAGATTAAACGTACATCTAATATAACTTAAGGGACATTTAATAATAATAATCTTTGTGTGTGCGTGTGTGTTATCCAGGCACAATGAGCGTGCTGCTTTCCTTCGCCTTCATCTTCAACAAGTGTCTGGGATGTAACGGTCAGACTCCTCAGTGGGTCAGTCTGATCTACTTCCTCCCGTTCATCATCATCAGTCAGTTCGGCTGGGCCGCCACTCAGATCTCCCACCTTTCCCTCATACCTGAGCTGGTCACCTGCGAGCACACCAAAGTGGAGCTCACTGCGTACAGGTGCGTTTGGTTTACACATTCTGCCCCATTACAAAAAAAGTCGAGACGCTTGGCAGATCATGAATAAAGGAGTATGTAATAATTTGCTATTCTTATTTGGGAGTCAGTTCAACTGAGACAGCCCCAAAGACTGACGCCGTAGATCAGCCTCAGCCATTCCTGTAAATAATTGCTCTCTGGAGAAGGCATCGCTTCTCTTCGAAGTTTCCAATTAGCCTTGAGAATACGGGAACGGTTCGGTCAGTCGCAGCAATGATTTTATCATTGTTGGGTTCTGGTTTTCTTGACATTTCACATCAGGTTCCAACTTTTCTGGAGTCACACTCCTAAGATCATCAACCGATCCTGAATACGCGGCTCCCCCTTGTGTCTGTGCAGGTACGCGTTCACAGTGTTGGCCAACATCACAGTCTATGCTGTTGCCTACCTGCTGTTCCACACCCAAGTTACCGGGGGGGACGACGACCCGCTCAGCAATGAACTGGGACCAGTGGATGTCCCCATCTTCAGGGTGAGCAGACGCCCCCACCCTCACATGACACTCGATGAAGTGAACCGAGTGGCTTTTATCAGATAAAAACTCGTGTACGAAAACATTTCCAAACAAAAGCATGAGATCAGAGCAGACGCTGTTCCACAGCGTCATCTGTCGCTATTGGTCCAAGAGGTTACCATTTCATTTAGAGATGCAAATTTTGGTGAGCCAATGGGAAGACAGATTATATAATGGAGCCAACAGATGAACAGATATAAAAAAAATATATATATATATATTCATATCAGCAATTGTATTAACGCTTTCATTTCCTCTCAAAGAAGAAAATATTTGGAAAAAGGATCTCTTTGTATATTTTATTTCTTTGGGGAACTTGTTAATTTAATATCTCAAGACACTTTATTAGAGGTTTTTGGTTGAGTCAAATTACATTTTTCTGTTTGGTAAATCCTCACATGCTTAAATATGCCAGAAAACATCCTATGATAGTATGGACTTTCTCAACAGCCATGTTTAATACCTCCTCCTCAGTGGCCCCTTTGGCCTGTGGTGTCCCTCAGGGTCCGATCCTTGGCCTCTTACGCTTTAGAAAATACCTTTACGTGGTGCCAATGGTTATATTATAAAGGTGTTCACTTAAGTGGGACACATTTTTGAATGAGAATTCGAGACTTGATGTGCTCCAACCAAATGGTTGAGCAGGACATTAAAGTAAAAACACACACACACACACACACACACTATGTGTAATAATAATAATGTATTATTATTATTATTATTATTATATGATATTGTTTATATATGAGACAGAATGATCTGCCTCCTCTTTGAATGCAAACCTGGTTTGAAACTATTTACCATCTATACACACTCTCACACACACACAAACACACAGACGTGCGCGCCTCACCTCACTTTGCCAAAGAGTAGCAACAGGAATGTGCTTAGGTGGCTTCCATGATGCTGCTGAGCGGGTTTGTACGGGGGGCAGTTGAGATTCCGTTACCATAACATCCCCCTGTATTTATTTAGACTTTTTTTTTAGATTTTATTGTAAAGTGTTTTACATATGTCTTGATATTTGTTGTTTTCATTTTATCTGTAAGGTGACACTGAGGGTCTTGCTAGGCGCCCATAAATAAAAAGTAGGATAATTTACTGAATCCGTCGTTCGGTTCCTTTTCATTCATAACCAAAAAGTGAGACTCTGTAGTTTTCTACAGTTTCTGAGATGAACAGACGCTTGTGTCTCTGTGTGTCAAATTGAGGGGGGGGTCTCTTTTAACAAATGGTTTGCGATATTCCTAACCATTATTTTTCTTAGTTCATACAACAGATGTCCTCTATAATAAGATCTTGTAATGAGGCACAGGCAGCATGAAGACATGAGTGTCTGCAACCACATGCAAAGAAGGAGCAGCCATGCAAAGTCACAGTGGAAACAGTCGGGAGGAAGTGAAAGAACAGGAAAAGAAACTACCCATCCAGCAGTTTATTATAGATCTTAACAGATGTTGTGTTTGATGACAGAATCTGGTGTTTTCTGTGTTGGGGATCGGCGCCATCTTCTCCCTCATCTTCCACCTGGGAACCAAAGAGAGGAATCTCCAAGAAGAAGGGGAGGCTAGTGGAGAGGAGGGGGCAGAGAGTTGCCCCAAAACCTCGTCACCTTCACTGCAGTGGAAGTGTTGGCTTCGCCAGCCTTCCTTGTACCAGGTAGCTGGATTACAGGGTGTAGTATCAAGAAGGTATTTTTCGAACTGACTGATCAGCGTGTCTCCGTGTCTCCCATCAGGTGGCCTTCCTCTACATGCTCACCAGGCTGATAGTCAATCTGTCCCAGGCGTACATCTCCATGTATCTGATCAGCACTCTGGGTCTGCCCAAGGTAACGTAGAGTCACCACACGGTGGTTCACATTCACAGTTCTGTGATATTTGGACTACATCGGACCAACGGTCGAGAAAGTATGACCCGAAAGCGTTTGGAGAGAAAGCTCCACTTAGTGCCTCTTCCATTCTGCACATCCTCCAAACGGCACCAAATCAGCAACTGTGCGTCATTACGCTATGAAAGTAGCTAGAAGGGGATAAACTATATTTGTGGGGATGATCTTGATTGTAAAAACAGTTCTGCATCACGATCATGTGATGGTAAGAATAATAAAACTATCTGAGGTGAAAACACAAAGGTTTTATAAGACAGAGATAATAGAACTATAAACCACGCTACTCAATGCTTAACGTGGCATACGATCAGAGACTGCGCGCTCGTGTCTGCCTCAGCGTGAAGGTCACTTTTCCAACTGTTGACCCTTTTATTCATGAGGATGAATTTCAATGGCGTGCCCGTATGATCCGACATCTAAGTCCAGTTAGCATTAGATCATTTTTCTGTCAGTAAATAAAGTTACACTTTAATACTTGTATAATTATTTTTTGAACTCCGGTGGTTGCATGTTAAATTTTGCATCAAGACTAGTCACATTTAGAACAAAACACGCACAAAAAGAGGAAACCAGCAGTGGATCCAATGCTTTGAACACCACCACATGTAAATCATCAGAACACGGCGTTCTGTGTCATCGTCGTTTCATTCTCTTCCTCTCTCTGCCTCCGACAGAACTACATTGCAACAATCCCTTTGGTGATGTATTTGAGTGGTTTCCTGTCCTCTTTCATCATGAAGCCTCTCAATAAGCGCTTGGGGAAATGCGTAAGTAATCCCTCCCACTCCTCCGCACTCACTCCACAGCTTTAGGATTTGTGACCAACGCTGCAATGAAAATCAAATGACGGTTCAGTCAGCTGTTCCCTACAGTGTTACTGTGACAATCTCTTGTTTTTATTAGCATTATTTATCCGTATAATTGATGTACCCTGTAGGGGTCATGTGATGTGTGTTTGTGAGCTCCTTTCTCAGTCTTGAGTCCAGGTTCTGACTTTACTCAGGGGTCAGAAAGCGGTTATTCTTCTAAAAAAGACTCTGCTAGAACATGTGCAGTTCCCCTCACATGTCATTTGCTGACAGTTTAATATAGCATTCCACATCGAGCGAAAGATAAAACCATGAAACGCCAGACAAAGAGGGAACACTCCGGGAGGACATTATATTTACAGAAGAGAGTGACCAGCTCTCTCTCGTAGCTTCAGCACTGTGACTGCAGTTTCACTGCCGCCTCTAGTTTTTAAATTGGGGCCTCAGGAATGTCAATACCTTCCCATGATGTTTCAAATAAAATAACAGAAATCGTTTTAGTGGATTTAATTTAACCCTTTGATGCCCTGCTCAACTGTTTGGTCGTGCACATTATGAGCGATATTTCTTAATGAAAAAGGTGGGCCTACTTGATTGAACCCTTAAGAGTAAGGGGGTTAGGGGTAGAGCCCTGGGGGACACCATCGGTGAAAGGGGCCACCGAGGAGGAAGCATCAACCATGGCTATTGAAAAAAAGTCCTATTCTAGAAGTATGATTGTTTTGGGACTCATTCAGCAGAATTATGGAACTCGATTAATCAAAACAAAGTTTAATAAAGGTCAAATGGTTTTCTAAAAACATTCTTTCTTAAAAGGTTCAGCTAATTTCAGTAAACTTGACTGTCTTTCATGAAATGCATGATGCATCATGAAATAATCTTATGAGCCAGATTTCCTTTCTTTCTACTACATAATGTAGTATATTTAGAGTGTTTAAGATATGAAGTTCATAAAGGCCCCAAAGAAAAAAAATATGCAAAATATGTATCGGTTAAAGGGAGCGAAAACATAAGCAAATGGATTCCAACCAGCAGCTCACCTGTCGTATGTGGAATGTCTCTTTTACCTCTGGTCCAGATCACCTACGTCGTGGGGCTAGTGCTGATCATGGCCTTTGCCTCCTGGGTGCTGTTAGATGGGAAGATGAATGAGCGGATCTACGGGGCGGCTGTGCTGCTGGGGGCGGGGTCTGCCACTATCCTGGTCATTTCGCTCGCCATGACTGCTGAGCTCATCGGCGATCAGACGGTGAGCCGTGCGCGCGTGTGCGTATGTGTCCGACATACGATGTGAGCCCCCCTGTTTGTCCTCATCCTTGCATCTTGTGTGTCTCTGCAGCAAAGCGCAGCGTTCGTGTACGGAGCCATGAGCTTCACTGATAAGCTGGCGAATGGAGCGGCTGTGATGATCATTCAGTCCGTTCATCCTTGCCAGTTAGTACACACACGCACACACACACGTACACACATTTACTCTCAGGTTATTTCTTTTTGGAACCAAGCTGTTCAAAAAAAGAACCAGCATCACGGTTCTGTCCGTGTCGTTATTTTTGAAAGCGATGATGTACAAGATGTGTTTTTCCCAAAGTGATACTTTTGTGATTTTGTGGAAAGACAGATCATCAATGTGAACAAATCTTAACCTCATACAACACTAGGCGACATCAGACCTCAGACACGCAGTATCTGTGTTTTCCACAGGTTTCATTCAGTGGAAGCTTTTTGCAATGCATTACTCCCACAATCAAGCACATCCCCAAATCACTTCAGCATGACACTACAAGGCTGTTATCAGACTACGTAACCATTCCATATTTAAGGAGACCGTAATATTTATCTAGCTCAATAAAGTGGTCCAAACAAAGTTCAACACCTATGAGGCATAGCAGTCGGTTACTAAATAATAAACTCAACAAGCAGTCACATTTACCCCTACCAGAACTAAGAAAGCAAAAACAGCATAAAATGTGAGCAGCACAATTTTACCTCACAGACTCCAGCCAAGCTGCTGGGCATAAGCATATGTGCCCAAAGGGACACTGGCACCACCAGAACACTGAGGCTGGACCTCATTCACAATACAACGGAAGCAACCATCTAACGTAGGCAATGATCCACGGCTATTTAAAATACATCCAAATCCATTCGATTCACCAAAGCTGTTCATCATTTGAAGACAAAGTCCATCCTCCTGTGTAGGAAAACAGCTCAATGACATGGTCGTGTAGGACACCGCTAGCTTTAAGTTCCGACAGAAGCTTCTCCTCCACTGACATGGGGGCCAGTGCCGACAGCCTCTGCTGGGTCCTACTTACACAAGAAATGGTCATTTGTTTTAAGGCTGAGAATGACCGCTGGATGGAGGTCGTGGATACTGGAATGAACCACCAAACATGTATAAAGTTACTTCCCGCTCAATTTTTAACCCACCTATTTTTAACCCACCCATCTTGGACAGAGATTATCATGGTTGTTGACAGGCATTTCTTCTTAAAGCACCTTTCTAACGGTTATAGTGTGGGACACATGCATCTTATTAAAGCCAATATTGTCAAAAAGTGTGAGAACTGAAAAAGCTGTGAGACGTAAATGTTGACATTGTATAAGCAGTCGTGTTTGGATAGTAGTGTGTCATTAAATTACAGAAAAAGAAGAACAACTTGTCTTTTTGAAGGTTTCTAATGGAAAGCATATATAATAACAATTTAAATAATAATATATAATAACCTCTTACACTAAGCTGCGTGAGTAATGAGGAACCTCACACTTTAAACGTTTGCTCTCTGGGTGTTAAATGTTGTGATGATGATGATGTAGAGAAGATGTGACACTGAGGAGATCGGTTTCGGTTCTCTGACATGCTGTAACACATTTGTTCTCTGACTCAGCACTGTGGTCTGCTGTCCAGCGTGTGTGTGGTTCTACCATTACATCATGGTCATAGTAACGGGAGGTGTGGGCTTCTTCGCCACCTTGGCCGTCTGCTCCATCTTCATCTGGCCCATCAGGATCAGAACACGTGAGTTGGACATCTACGCTGATAGATGGTAGTTCCTCGTTAACTTCCTGTGATCAGCGCTGTTTGTTTTAAGGGAACAGGATAACTTATAACCTTTTGAACAGATTATGTTGGTATTTTTTATAAAATACCAACATAATCTGGGTCATCGGATGTTCACGCTCGTGGCGGTGTGGCAGTGTGGCAGATTACCTTGTTCAGCCATCGAACAACAAGTTATTGTAGCGCCACCGTTCATGGTTAAACTGCCTCGGGTTTCACAAAGAGGACAAGAAGCCCAGCCTGAAGATTATCCACCTGGATAAATGTTAAAGGATTATCCAGAGGATGGGCTGGATTTTTTTGTACAAATGAAAGCCTATGATTTGTACGTACTAACGTCATATACATTTGTCATACGGCAGTAATACTGCTGGGCATACCTTTCCTCTGATTTGATCTGTATGACGACGACATCTCACGCGTAGTTGAAGTTCTGTCAGTGAAGGCACACAAGATGAAATTCATCGTCGTTTGAAGCCAGTCAGACAGAATAGTGCGGATATCGGCTTCGCCATACTAGGATTATTGCATTTGCTGAGCAGGGGTTTTGCATTCTGTCGGTGTCCTCCATGACAGAATAATTACAATGTAATAACCGTTTACCTCTGATCTTCAGCTCTCTCACTTTTTTCATTTGTGTTTTTATGAATGCATGTCTGCAGGTGACCCGCCAATCCTTTCTGCGGATGAAGACACGTTGAACGAATAACCCCCCTTCTCCTCCTCAACTACAGATGACAACCCAACTGGATGAAAGGGAAACAAGCTCAGGTGGACAGGGAGAGCTGGCTTAACGTGAAATTTAAATGGTTCATAGTCATATGGTGCCATCGTCGGGAACCATTTTGCTCCAACTCCAGCACTTTTCGGATAGTTTAATGGAAGTTGCGAGTCGATTATCTTTTTTATCGTTTACTACCACTGGCTGCTTGTTTTACTATGGGTAATAACTAGTCCTTTGGAAATGACACTCTATCGCCTCCCTTCACTTCCTGCTCCTTGTACTATTATTGTCGCTAGTGTACTTGTTCCATTTAAAGAGCAACTTTCAGACAGGACAAAAAAATAGGATTCATAATTCTTTGAATGTGAAGAATTCTGAATCATATTAAAAGTGTAGAGTGAAGATGTGAAAGCAGAAAGCCAAACGGGCTCATCAGTCCGACTCCACTTCCTTTAGAGTTCATGTCCAGGACACAGAGGGGAAGTCAAAACGAGGTTTAAAGGGAACCAATGTAAACACAGACGGGCTCTATACGATTGTTCTAGTGCCGCCACAGTGAGCATTTACAGGAGGACAATATGTTAAGCAAAGGAGTGTATTGCCTGGAGCAAACTCCTGTTGAGGTTTCATACATAAGCAAGTACATGGATTAGAAACACTGACTAAATAGAAGACAGTAAGACATTTGCAGTTGTTCAATATTGACATTAAAATACAGTTTGTTTTAATGACAGGACAAGGCCGGAGCCTTTAAATCATAAATGAGCCTGAAGATATCCAGGCTGATTTATAAAAGTTTCAGTTGACTAAAACAAAAATGTTCGAGTTATTAGCGTTCAAAAATAATGCCAATGTCAGAATACCTGTTTGCACAAAAATTAATTCAAGAAGGGAAAAAAAGGGTGTTTGAAGAATATCAACAATTTCCATAATCTTTTGTACTTTAAATGTTTCTTCTGTTTCCATAGAAACAAACAAAACAGTCGGTCCCCAGAAGACAGAGCAATGTAGGACAGAAGAACGTTGAGACTCCGACCAAATGTTCAGTTGCTCCTCCACACAGTAAGACGCGAGACTCTTCATGTGACGTGAAGAGTCTGAAGAATGTCCTGACACTTTGAGTCAGCTTTCGAAAAATGTTGAGCAATCACATTTCAGATCATTATGGACAGACTTTATACTAGTCCATACTTTAATCAAGACTGAATACGAGAGGGAACCAGTCTAACACGAAGAGCTACTTTACATGACAGCAGGAGGGAACCATTATACTGCTGCTTCACTGACTGGCATGAATGAGGATGGAAGCAGCAGGCGCCGTTCTGTCCTCTCAGCTAGTCATGAAATGGTCATTCCACTACGTTCACCGACACTGAAAGCTGTCCAAACTGCACAGGGACTAAAGGAGAATAACAGCTGCAGCGCACAAACGGCACATAACTAAGGCGTTATTTATCTAATGTTCCTGCAGGAGTAGAAACGACACATAGAATCAGGAAGTTTGGTTATTTCTTCATTTTTACTTTGGTGGTCCAAATGAGGAACTGACTTACACGAGTGGCACGAAATTGTTCATATGACTCCGATTCTGACTTGCTCAGCTTTAATGATTATATGGTCACACCAAAAGAAGGGGTGGGGGGGAAAGATGCAAACTTGGTTGAAAACTTCGTATCGTATCACAGCTCCAAGACGGAGAGCCTTCTCTTTAAAAACAGCGAGCCCGTTAGCCACAGATAAAACAGGCTTGCTTGGCTTATAAGACATTAACATTGGCGTCAAGTGTAGACAGTGGATGAACTCTGAAAAAACCTTTCCTGCTACATTGCTACTTATCTTTTGTCACCTCCTCCTGCCATTTTTAGGTCCACTGGTTGTTGAACGACACACCCTTGTCAAGCCTCTATGCCGTAGATGTTTAATTTGCCTCTGTTACTGTTACCAGAATAACACTGATTACCTCTTTGCCATGGCACCTGTCTTTGGGTGGGATACATTAGACCGGTCATGATTGACACCGTACCGTTTACCGGACTGGTAAATGGAGGTAAACACAAGAAGGGGACCTAACAAATGTTATAAAGCTCTGGTCATTTTAATCTCGATGTCATCGGAACTACATTTTTACCTCCAAAGGTGGTCGACACACAAGATCGTGATGACCGCTGTTTCCGACTAAATGTTCGTTTAAACTGCATCTACATGTAAGACTATGAAGGACCAAGGCCAACCCTCAGTCGACACTTCCAGACAACGGATGTGTGGTTGATCCTTAAGGCCCCAACTCACACTAAGCAGACGGCCGATAATCCTTCAGGATGGCTTCTCAGGTTGTCTGAGTGGCCACCGCAGGTTCTCCCTCTGGACACACTTTTGCAAAATTTCATTCAGAGGAGCTTTGAAGTGTGTAATCTTTCCTTTTGAAATGGACCTAAAGGATCATGGGATTGCTTTTATTTTACCTCATTGTTGTGGAGGTACAGGTTTTGTTGCCACTTATGAGATTTCTATTATAATCATTTTCCTCTTTGTATCATCATAGACCAAATATTTCTATAATCTAAAGGAACTTGAAATGTGTTTGATAAAGTAATTTAAAGGGATCAGTGCCATAAGGTGTGTATTGATATAATATGTGAATACTAATATAAGGGAATATAAGTTAATTTTCTAAGCTCTGGTTTGGAGGAGCTTCTATGTTTAAAGAAACCTGCTGTTACCTCTCATGTCAAAAATTACTTATAACTTTGTTTGCACTTCTTTAATGTCTGTGATAATATTATTGTTTATTCTTTGGAATTGCCCATTAAACAATTTTCATGAGAGGGAACTGGAATTTTTTTTTATTTTTTTTTAATTGCAATACAAACAGAACTGTAACAAGAAAACTAGCTTTTACTCTGAATGCAGAGTGACGAGTATGAAGATAAAAAATTGGAGGTGTGAAGATGAACGTTGTCAGCTCTTATGCCAAACAAAGAGAAACGGAATTTATGGAGTGAGCTGGATGGAGTGCTCTCAGGGAGAACAGTGGTTGGAGCAGACTTCAAGGGGCATGTTGGTGAAAGAAGAAGGATCAGTAAAATCAAAGGATTAGTAAGGATGAGGTGAGAGGTGCTTAAACTGGATGAAGAACAGAAAGGCGGTCAGTCCTGATGACATACTGGTGGAGGTGCAGGAGTGTGAGAGTGGAGAACGAGATGATGCTCGAGGAATGGAGAAAAAGTGTACAGGTGCCTATTTTGAAAAACAATGGTGATGTTTTGAGTGAGGTGAGCAGTAGGAGTGACGGATTTGGTTCAGAGTGGAAGTGGGACTGCACCAAGGAATTGGCTCTGAGCCCCTTCCTGTTTGCTTTAGTGACGGCCAGGCTGACAGATGAGGTCAGGCGGGAGTCTCCATGGACTATGATGTTTCAGGTGACATTGGGATCTGTAGTGAGAGCAGGTAAGTGGAAGAAAAACTGGAAGGGTGGATGAGGTACGTGCTGGAGAGAAGAGGAAGGAAGACAGAATACATGTGTGAATGAAAGGGAGGCAGGTGGAATGGTGAGATGGAAGGAGTGAAGGTGGAAAAATTGTGGAGTTTAGGCATTTGGGATCAACCGTCCAGAGCAACAAAAACTGCGAAAGAGGTGGAGAAGTGAATGCAGATAGGGTGGAGTAGGAGGAGTCCGAGGTTATCTGTGACAGAAAAGTAACAGCAAGAGTGAAGGAAATGTTTACAAGACGGTAGCGAGTTCCTGTTTTGACCGGTTTGTCCTGTAATACACAAAACATCTTCCAAATTAAAACATGTCTGACAATTTTATTTCTTGATCAAATAATTTACATGACAGCGGGGCACAACTTTTGAACTTTTGAATTTATATTCAAAATTTTTGGTTCCATCATCCATTTCCGGCATTCAAGCACGTAGTTGAAACAGCTGTGGCAGCTGGCATGTTGCGGTCGCCTGTTTGCATTGCATGAATGCATTGAAAATAGTTTTCAAATTCTATTCACGTCTTGTGTTTTCTGTCAGGGAGCGCTGGCGTTCATTTTCTCTTGGCAGCTGTCCCAGAAGTTCAGAAGTCTTTTGTCCTTGTTGGCGCAGAAGTCGGTGAAATCTCTGAGCAGGCGGTCGGCGAGCCTTTCGTCACCCAACACTCCCGTCCTCCAGGCCTTGGTTAGCATTGTGTTGTAGGCCCAATAGTAACCGACCCGCTCCTCGCCGCCAAACGGCCCCTGGCTGTTGGAGGTGGTGGAGTTCCTGCGTCGGCGCTGCTGCCCGCTGCCGTACTTCCGCTTAGCGTAAGGCAGCTGTAGGAACACGGTGCCTGACAGAAGAGAGAGAGGACCAGAGCCCGTCAGCTTCCACACGAGCTGAGAGTTTAGGTTTGGTCGTTGTGTTGTGTTGTGTTGTTGTGTTGTTGAGTTGCGACGAACCTGTGACATGGATGTACTGGGGCTTGTTCTCCAAGGGGAAATTAAAGGCAGACGCGGAAAACTTGTCATGAACAAAGCCAAATCTGTAGAAGGAGCACGTTTAGACAATAAATGTTATCAGCATCACGTGAAAAAAGACCTCTTACGAGGAAATAGACTGATCGGCCATTTCATTAAAACCACTGACAAGTCCAAGATATTAAATTCATACATAGTCCGAGGACAAAAAATGTGCAAAGAAATAACATTTCCATATTTTTTTTTTCCTAGGTGAGGCCATGAAAGGGTTAAAACATCACTCTGATGTTCTGCTCACCACATTGTTTTTTCTGACCGCAAAGGAGACCAATTTTACAGAATATCTTATATAAGAAAACCAAGTACTTCAGTTAAAGTCGACCGTTAAAAATAAACATCGCAGACGTGTATGAAAGCATGAAGTGGATAAGTTACTTAAAACACACCGACCTGTAGAGTATGACCTCTTGGAAGAGCTGCATCCTGTCCCAGTACGTCTCCGGTTCAAAACCTGTTTGATGGATCCAATCAAGCAGATGTGTGACCTACTGAACACAACTCAAACATCAACACGGCGTTCTTTAGCTCCCGTACCTTCGAACAGATTGTCGCCGCCGTTCTTTAGCAGACAGTTGATGTTCAGAGGGATGAAGAGCTGGGCTCTGAGTGGATCTCCATACAGGTAGGACGTCAGCGCGAATGGAACCTCCAGCACGGGGACCAGCAGGAAGCCACAGGAGGCTGCTTTCCTGTGCCACCCCTGAACCTGTGGCATAACAGCTGCTTAAATCTGACCTCCATCAACCACCTGTTCACTTCCTTCCTTCCATTCACTGTTTAGAACCTAGAGACTGAAGTATTTCATAACGGGCACCAACCCCAGAGAACCTGATCGTGTCCCGCGGTCGTAGGACTCTGCACCTTATATCAGTGTCTCTCCATGCAAGAAGAATTTAAACCAATTTACTAAACCTTTTAAGTGTCAGCGAGATGGAAGTGATGAATTAAGAAGTCAGGCTTGATCAAAATTAGTTACTTAAGATTTGTACTCCAACAAAATCACACAAGAACAGTTTAAAGAGTTCACTAACGAGGGATATTACTTAAAAGTTGACCTGCTGACTTCTATCCACAGATTATTCCAGCCGTACTTGGGAGTGTTTCTCAGACTTCACAGAGACTCCTCAAGCAGCACTACTGGAGGATTTTAGACTATTCCTGATGGGCATCTGTTTTAGTCCTGGGTTCATCTGCTGCAACCACCTTCCTCAAATCCCACTAGAGATTATCTGTGGGAAGTCGGACGACTGTGACGCCCGCACTGGAATGTTCCAGGACTTCCCCTGAAACAGAGCCTTGATGAACTTTGAGGTCTGCTTTGTTTTTTTAGAATGTACTATGACGCCCTGATCTAATAAAATAAATGTAAAATCTATTCTCTGCATGTTTCTATCGCCTAAGAGAGAAAAACTCATCCTAGAGCGTCACTAAGCCACCCCCATGAAGCCGGGGCTGGGGGATCTTTCCAGGCTCTGCATCATTTTTTCTCCTCTGGACACGCCTCTGCTCCACGGGTCCCAAAGGTCAGTTTGGTTCGTGGTTCCACTGAACAGCCTCTCAAACCTCTGTCTGGTCTAGATGGTTCCGAGTGCATCCACGTGACTTTTCTTATGATTTTGAGTCAGCAGTTTTGTGTCGCCACAACGGATCCTGTTTTCATCTTCCCCCGTGACACCAACCAACTGCATGTCCTCTTCCACCACATCAAAATAGAAAATATGCAAATGAATAATTTCTCCATATTTATTTATGTATCATTCGGTTTCAACTCTTAAGGGTTAACGTCATAAAATAACTTTCACAATTTTTATTAATCATATTTCCATAAATCTCGTATTTTTCATACTTTTGGAGTAAAGATAAAGGGGTGGATCCCTGATATTTATATATACTTGTTTTTATACTTCCTGAATCAAGAGGACAGTTGAGTTGCTTTCGGAAAGGTCTTGTTGGAATCTAGAGTAGGAATAGATTTGATGACGAGGGATCGTTGCTGCTTGTGCCACTAATGACTGATTGAGTTTTATTGAACTTGTTAAAATTAAGTTTTTTCACTCCATAATTCCTTTTCTATGGTGAGAGTTTGGGAAAATGTACTTTAGACCACCTTCCTCTTGTGTTTTGCTGAGAGGTTTAGACAGAAAAGCTTAAACTGCAGACTAACTCCGAGTCTATCTCACTTTTGTCTTCTGAGAGAACTTTGAATTGGAAGATCCGAACGTTTCTGGTGTCTTTGGCGAAAGAAAATAAAGAAGCCGGGCAGAATGCTGTGATCTATCTATTTCCTGTCTCTAACGGGGTCCGACCCCTGGAAAAGGGTTAGGGTCCGGCCAGTTACCATCTCAAACAGCACTGCAGCAGTCACGGCCATCCAGTGCAGCTTGATCTCGAAGGCGGCGCTGAGGGAGAAGTTTCCGTGATAGTAGCAGCTGCACCACTCGGTTCGGTCTGTTCGGTTGTTGACGTCCACATCCAGGGTGACCGTCTTCTGCTCCGGGACCGTTGCAGCTGGAGGACATACGGAAGGAGGGTGGGAGGTGGAGACACAGGAAGACGAGGGGGAAGAGGAAGCCAAAAAAAAAGGGGACATGGATGGCGTGATGATGATGATGATGATGATGATGATGGCAGGCAGATGGAGGAGTGAGAGTAAAAACGATGAGTGTGGATTGAGATTAGATGTTAGCAGGTTAGAGTCTTTAGAAGGCATTCTAATAAGGACACAGTCAGTGACAGAACATCCTCACTCCATTAAAATCACATGTTTAAGTGAGTCAGTCAGTCAGTATGAGAGAAGAGTTTGTCCTCATAGGCCAATATTATCGCGCTATTTTAGCCGATCTTATATCTGGAAGGATGTGTTTGTAAAAGAAGAATAAATGTTGAATATAGGATGATAGTTTTATCCCTGCAATGCGTGTTAAATTATGCTCAATCTCATAACTTAAAAACTATTTCATGGAACCGATTCAAATGATATACCCACACAGACCTCAGTGCGAGGAAGAACTGGGTTGACTTTGGGAAAGTGTGTGTGTGTGTCTTACATATTTCCACTAGGGGATGTTTAATCTCCAAAAGCTTTTGGCCATAATTTCCAAATCATTGTTCGAAACATTTGTTTGAATCCCAAACTGGATTTGATGTGTTTTAATTTAGAATTTCTGACATGCTGTCTGTTGATAAATTGGTCTAAGTATTATTTTTCACCACATTTTGCTGTACTTGTGTTATTGTGCATCTATCCAATATTTAACATTAGTTTGTTATTAACCAATTTAAATTTTTAAGTTTATTTTCCTGACCGTGAAATGCTCTGCTCAAGACGTTAATGAACTTTAAGATATCGAAGAGGTCCATATCAAAATATCCGTTTCTGGCCTGACATGTACATTAATCAGTTATACGCGCCATTATTCGTTATTCATATTCCTGTTTTTTTAAATTATTATTTCATATAATTCATAGAATACATTCAGTATTCAGGCTGTTGGGAGTTAATTGTTGGAGGCAGAAGTTACACTTTGTGTTTTTACAGTAATTTTACTGCTTATATATTATGTGCACATGCTTATGTGAAAAATGAAAGAGCACAAGAAAGAACTGCAGGACAGTAAGTTGTCCAATGGCAAAATGAAAAAAGCATTAGTTTGCAAAGTTGCCTCGTAAGGATGCAGGCATTTCCCTAAACGCCGAGGTCAAAGGTGACAGACGCGGCTTTCAGCAGTGGCGTGGAGAATTGAGCCGAAGCGGCGACACCGTCACGACATGTCGTGTCGTGACGGTGCTTAGTGTTGGGAAATGCGACGGAGGGCAAAAGTTGAGGACACTGCACACCACAGCACCACAGCCGCTAACACCACAGCATGCGCCGAGACACCACAAGGTCTGTCTGCCGCGCCTGGAAGGGCTCAATCACTGATCACACACATGCACCGATTGGATAGTCGATGACTGCATCAGTCAGTGATCTGAGAAAACTAACTACAGCTAGAAGGAGGCGATCGTCATGCACTAAACATTAGAAAACACATCAGCAGCGGGTCAAGGCAGATCATCAGCACAGCCCGCTGTCGGAACGGCTGAGTCCAGCACCTCTGTCACACAACATGAGATGATGACGACGACGGTGGTGATGATGATAATGGTTGGCGTTGGTGAAAGATGATGTCATTAAAAGTTAGATGACAGCAGTTTGGTGGAAAAATGTTATGTTCCTAGTAGATGCAGGTGGGAATGTGGGCGGAACTGCTGATCTTGTAGGGCTCATCATTTTCGGTTTGTGTACTTTCCATAAGTCAATTCATTTGAAATGTAAAATTGGGTTGGAAAGAGATTGAGGCAAAAAAGACTCTAGCAAGCGCTGTAGCCTTTGAACATGTCATGTGAGAAGTAATAATAATAATAATAATACATTTAATTTATACCGTTCATGTTTGTTCTATATAATTAAAGGTTGTTTTTTTTCAAATATGTCCTGGAGACAACGCTGTCTATTTGAAATACAGCAAATTACTCCATATATTTAGCTCTTCAAAAACGGTTTGCTTAATAGAATATTCATGTCGTTCTTTTATTGACACATTCTCAGCACCAACCTTTTCCCCACACTTTATCGTTGCCCATCTTGGGCTGAATAAAAAAACATTGGTTATACAGAGTGCAAGCGGGTTAAATACTGGTGATCGGCTCTGACATCATCCAGATCCAACAGTTTCTTCCACCCTCTGCCCAACCGAACAAATTAATTCAGATTTTTTATTTACCTCGGGGTGAAGAAACATTCATGAGAGCACGCACTATGGAAAATGGAGAGTTTATAAAATGTCAGGTTTCAGTCCCACTTTTGCCTGATGTTCCTGGTGTTCCAGCTGTTTTCTTTTTGTTTCCGGACTCAATCGTGTTTTTCGGTAAGTTTGCTCATCGTTTCATTCTACTCTTTAGTTAAGCCGGTTTGAGAATCTTCTCTGTTTTGGATGTTAACCCTCTGCTCACTGATTCTGGTGTGGATTTAAACTTCCTGCATTTGGAACTTTGATTATGTCCATCAGTGTGTCGATCATGCTTTGCCTGTTTTTGGGACTTTTGACAATTGTTATTAACTCTTGGTGTCTATGGCTGGAACCTCCGCTCGGAATTACTTTAAGCGTAGCAGGTTAAGATTTTTCAGTCCACCTGTTTACCAATCGGGCACAGTGTCCTCAAACTTCCATAAAAAATGCAGGACATTTATTGAAAACTGGCAGAAACCGAAAACAATGAGCCTTAAGTGGAAGAATGGTGTTTGAAACTGGAGGGGCCCAGAAGCACGCCCTCTCGGCCCTGTGTGACAGATAACGCTGGACCCAGACAGCTCTCTATCGTGGACTAGAGTATGATCTGCATCGGGCTGGATGAGGGAGGAGTTTACAGCTCTACAGTGTGGGCTGGGGCAGGAGGATTGGGCTGGGTGTACCTAGCAGTGCGGCGGCCTGGCTGCGTCCTCCGAAGCTGCGGCTGAAAGAGCTGTGCCTACTTGCGTAGGAGGCCGGTCGGCTGGGCAGCCAGGGCAGGAGGAAGGTCGGGAGGTCGCAGGGTCGCTGCTCCTCCAGTACGAAGGCCACCTCGAACCACTTCCTCTGGAAAAGGGCAAAGTCCTCCACAGCTGCAGTAGACCAGCAACCGGTTGCCGTAGGGGGGGGCTGGGATGTGGGACCTGCAGTGGAGAGAATGTCATGACAAAATCCTTTGGAGGCCTTGTGCGTTACACGTGTTGTCTGACATTAATTCTTCAATTCTAAGAATGTGCACACGGACTGAGATGTGAACAGAGTGTGTTGTTATGCATTCACCATCCTTCTCCCCGACTATCCTGTAAAAGTAGAATCCATAGACGAAGGTGCGCATGGCGTCTCCAGAAGCGTGGGCCACCACACCTTCATCCAGCATTTTCTACACAATCCAAAAGACAGGAACAATCAAGTTCTGCCTTCCGCCACCCTCAGGGCTCACCAGTTTTATTACATTAAGACTTTGGTCTGTAAGAGATGTGCATTTATCCAGGTGAAGAGCCAGACTAATGCCTGGCCATAAGCTGCGACATCATGGAGTCTCCTGTTCTAATTGACGACTGTTAGACGACTTATTTTGTAGTGTCTTAAATTTTTCCAAGAACTTCGCAATGAAGAAAAAACATTAATGGAATTGCCCCCAAGGGCTTCCCTTGATCCCAACACTGACATGAAGTCAGAAGTCAGCGGCGGGTTGACACATGCTGTATATTACGGAGCTTACCTGCATGACATCCACAGCCATGCCCTGGGTGGCCACGCCCTCCACATTGTTGACCAGCCAATGAACGACCTCTGCACTAATGAAGCAGTTGAGCGGTAGACCCTTCTGCTCTGGAAGCAGCTGTACTCCTGTACTGTAATACCACAAAGACAATTTACTACCAGGAAATAAAATGGAACAGATATTATTATATTATTATTATTATTATATAGATACAGCGCCCCTTCCTGTTTTTTTATGATTTCGTGTTTATCATACATATGTGACGTCCAACACATCCTAACCATAACTTAGTTTGAACGTGTCCAAACTGATCGAAGACTTTATCATCAAACTTATCATCAAACTTGTATTTTGGCTGAAATATGTACATATTTCGTTTGAAGATCTGACAAGGTAGTTTGAGATACATGCAGAACTAGACAAATCAGGAGAATTCCAATACTTACAAAAATAAAAAGACAGTTTCTATCTTTTTCAGATAAGTTCATACGAGAAACTGAAAATATATCTCGTGCAAGTGTTGTGATAAGTGTTTTAACGGAAACGCAGAGAAGACGACCAACATATCATTAACCTAAAACACGTGAACTCATCTTACGTGGGATGTTTGACGGCCTCCAGGATCTCCGAGAGCGATGAGGAAGAGGAGAGCGAAAGGGTTCCTGTGGCAGACTGCCCGCTGCGAAAAGATGACGGATTAGTGCGAGATGATTCTCATCAATTCATTATCAGGATATTATCACTAAATGAAAGTAACAAGTGATGGCAAGATGGCAATCATTTCCTGACCCACTCTAAAATTCAAAGAGTTCTCCTGAGCGACAAGCCCTAAACTGCCTTCAACAAAATGGACCTGTCATAACATACATATGTATACTTTCTGCAGCGAGTAGGACTGTCCCTGCAGCGCATGAGAGGAAAGAAACATTACCTGGTGTCTGTGCTGCTGCCGCTGGCGGCTGCCTCTCCTGCAGGCTGTGCCGAAGCTCCGGGAATGGCTGATGGCAGGACGCCTCTGTCTGCAGCCTCGCTGAGGTCAGCAGACAACTGCACAGTCACAGGGGGCCGATTCAGGCAGTGTGTTTTAAAGGGTCTCGCCAATTACAGACAGACGTTAAAGTCAGGTATCCATTGTAGTGGAGACCTGACTTTAACGTCCCTGCCACCACAACAATGTGCTGGAAGTGAACGGAGCTTCTGGTTTTGCTGTTCCCAGCAGCGGCAGGCGAAAAGATAATCTCTTTCCAGAACAGACTGATGCACTTACTGATGCAAAGTAAAGGAACAATTTAGAGTCCATTCAATTTTCATGCCCTTTTCTCATTCTGTGAGAAAGAAATGAAGGCAGAATCCTTCAAGACGCACGCATCTGAAAACCTGGACATACGAGAACTAATCAGTTAGCACTGGAGGAGGGTCGTGTTCTGATGTCATGCATGGAAACGAGAGCGGGTCTCGTCTGTTAGTCTGTGGAGATTAGTCCAATTAGTCCACTGTACATGTTAGTTACCCCAGGATCACACGCTACTATTAAGATAAGTTAAGAATTATTATTAATCCCACACCATGGACACATACACAAATATTACATGTGTATTTATATATCTTCTTATATCATCACCCTTTAGTCATACAGAATTATTTGTTGTTTATTTGTAAAGTTTAATTAAAAAAAGTTGGGAAAGAAAAAAAAAAAAAATATATATATATATATATATATATATTTATATATATATATATATATAAAAAAAACCTTCATGTGTGTATGCATATATGGGAACAGAAATGAATTATTTTTCAGGAGGATGATGAAGATGAAGACAATTCTGAGTTCAGTGTGTGCATCATTTAAATGTAAAATCTTCTGTCCATCTGAACAACAACACTGAAACCAGAAACAAGGGAACACTCAGTAAAAGATTACTTCATTGGTCCTTGTAAATATTTATTGGTCGGAATTTCTTGGCAGCAGAACCCGGCAGTTAACATTGAATTCTCTGATATCGCCTCGTTGGACCCGTTTTTATTCCGTGCACTATACGTGTAAAACTACAAACCTCACTAAACTATTTTTTTCTTTTGTCCAATGCTGCGTTCCAAACAAACTCAACACGCATTTTCATGCGGTTTACTTGCTTTATCTGCTCGCGTGGACGTTCCTCCTTGGATCAGCGGAGTTTACTTTAGTCACTTGTATGAACAATATCAATCTATGCCGATGTTAATATCCGCAGTGTCCTTCGGCTCCAGCTGTCATTAACGTCGCGTTTGGTGAGAAGACAGCAAAAATGTTCCAGGTGTGGAAAGAGGAGGGAGGTAGAAGTAACTAAATTTTGTTACTGTGCTAAAGAATCAGGTATCTGTTCTATTCTTAGCTGTGAATCACACAAGACGGATGAAACAAGACAACAGACATAAAACATGGAAGAAGACAAAACAGACAAGTAACGTAGGAAGAAACTTGACCACTAAGAAAAAGTGTGATGTTGAGGGTTTTGTTCTCTATACAGGGCTTCAGATTAAAATATATATCTAGTAGCCATTGGCTCCTAAACGCAGCGTATTTAGCAGCCAAAAGAATTTTCAGGAGCCAAAACATAACAATGTCGGTGTACAATGTCAAATGTCTGCCTTAACCTTTTCTTATCCTTCCGTACTATCGGCCTTTATTAACTTTCTTATTTATTACTCCTTCAAAAAACTTTTATTGAAGTTTTTCACCAAAAACCATATTTTACAAGAAGGTATTTGAACACATCTTGATGACTTTTGCCACGACTGAATGGACATCGTGCAATGTATCTCAATGCAATGTGCTGCCAAAGGCTACGTTAGCGAGCTCTCCTGCCAACACCAACAGATTGATTTGATTTACTGTTCATACTTAAGGCATCATCACAGTCGCTAGTCGCTTTTAAGGATTTCAATAAATAAGGAAATACTGAATTATTTGTAAACATGTACCTGGATGGGCGCCACTGGATACTATATCAATATTAAATTGAGTTTTTTGAGAACTTTTTTCCACAAGTAATTGTGAAGCTAGCATGATCTGGCATTTCCTGAACATTGTAACGTAAAAGTAATGGAGTAAATGTGATCCTGGTGTCTGAGTTGACAGTGTCACTACCTACCAGCAGGTGTTAATATACTAAATACGATGTAACAGGGAACCTGACGGGGAACGGCAAGTCAAACATCATGTGACTCCCACACAATGTTTTGGCACACCATGCTCATGCAGCAATGAATGGTGAGTAAGAGGAGCTACAGCACAAGTGAACAAACATGGGTGATGCCCAAGAACCTCGTTACTGACCTGAGAGTGATACATGTAGGACGAGCGAGGGCTACGTATAAATTCCAAAATAAAGGCAGCATCCTGTCAGCATACAGGAAGAACATAACCCAGGATAAACACCCAGAGCTCGGCAACAGGAAGAGAGAGGGGTATGGAGAAGAAGGCAGGAAAGGGAGAGTCCAACACCAAGCACCAGAAAAGAATAATCATTTCGTCTAAGTATTGATGATGTAAACAAATACCTTCAAATGTGTCAGCAAAAGCTACATGCCTGAAGTTAGAGAGCTTTTTCTCGTGAGCACACAGGTATGGACTCTCACCTTGCGAGGACTGTCGACATATGGTGGAGCCGCGGCTACACTCCAGGGGTCGCTGACAGCTATCGAGGGCTTTGCCTGCTGCTGCTCATCCAGGCTCCTGAGGGGAAGAAGAAACAAAGCAGCTAGAAACCCTGGTTTCAACGTGGTCAACGTCAAAGTCCGCCCAGGAGAAACTCACTTCTGGTTCTGCTCCATCTCCAGCAAGACTGATAGAGCTGATGTGCCTTTCTTGCCTTGCGGGGCCAACACAGGTTCTGTAGGATACGAGGGGATGGGACTGGTAACCTGCATTCCTTTCATTGTCGTGCCCTTCTGCTGCGAAAAGAGGGGAAAAGAATATCCATTTTAGCTTCCAGCTCATGTCCAAGACTCCATTTCAAGGACTCAGCACCTAATTCAACACACAAATCAAGCTGTGCTTACTCTCCTAAGTTATTTAAAAAAAAAAAGAATATTTTGAGTTTGTGTTTCTTTGCTAGTTTGATCATTTAGAAAAAGGAATAAAAACAACAACATACAGGACAGATTTCTACAAAACTTTGAGAGATGGGGCCAAGAAATAATCTATTCAGTTTGATGCACATTTAATCGTTGGATCCAGAGGGAATTTGGAATGTTATATATATATAAAAGGCCTGATGTTGTTATGTGTTATTATACAGAAAAGGAGAAACTACACCGCTCAAAGAAATTACGGGAACACTCAATGTACGGTCACAGTACGACGCTAAATCAATTAAACTTCTGGGCCATGATCTGTCCGGTGGAGAACAGATTATGGATCCGTTTCAGCCGCTTTGGTGCAGATGAACCTGACACCAGGGGGACGGAAGAGGAAACAGCAAGATGAGGATTTTTGCAGGTGGTGGACAAAGACTTTCTCTCTCCTCTTCCTTCCAAGCTGATCTTTCTCGGCGTCCTTGTCACTACCAATGGTATTGTGTGGTACCTGCAGCCCGTTCAGGTGTACAGGTACCAGGAGACGGTCCGTTTTAAGTGGAGAGCTGGACAGAGCCGTAGAAGGGCAACGACCCAGCGGCTGGACCAGCATCTGCTCCTTTGAGAGAGGAGGAACAGGAGGAGCACAGCCCTACACAATGACAAGCAGCTACTGGTGTATGTTTATGACAAAACTACTAGAAACCACCTCCATGAGGGCCTGACATTCTACAGTTGGACCTGTGCTCAAAGCCCGGCACCGAGCAGCTTGATTGGCTCTCTTTAGATAAGAACCACCAGGATGGGCAGGTTGTCCATCCTGGTGGTCCGTTGTTATGCAACGGGGCACCATTGGACAACCTGCCCGCCTGGGCTCCTCCTGGTCCAGCACAACACCCGGCCTCATGTGGCCACAGTGTGTTGGCCGGTCCCGGATGATGAAGGCATTGATGCTGTTAAATGACCTTTGCGTTCATCAGAACTCGATCCAATTGAAAAGCTCTGGGACTTTATGTATTGGTGTACACCAGAAGGAAAGGAAACCTTTATCAGACATTTTACAAAAGCATATCAATTAAACATTTAAAGGGTGTACGTCCTCCACCGGTATAGTAGTCTCCATAACCTAAAAGATGACTCTAATATTAAAACATTAAAATAAATAACTGGATATATCCAGCATCTTTTAAGACAAAGCAACATCTTTAGGACTCACCCTGATGATCCTGTCGGAGCGGTGACGGCGCCGAATACGGTTGAGGCCTTCAAGGAAGCGAATGAAACCATCCAGGAGGACCCAGTCTCCGCTACCCAACATCCCAGCTCCAGCTCCCTCGCCATAAACATCCCAATGCCCCTCCCCATCTGCAACCTTCCGAGCTCCTCCGGCTGGCAGCAGGAGGAAACGCGTTCGCCAAAACTTCAGGGAGTCAATCAAGCTATGGAGGCGGAGGAAAGATAAAAGTGTAGCGTATGAGAATGATACTTATTCACACCCAAGCGTAGAGTTTATAACTATGTATCTAACATCTTAACAGTAGTAAAAGTATGTGTGACTTGTTTGAGTGTACCTGAAGTCCTCCGAGCCAGCAGAGCAGATGTACTGGTCCAAGTAGTTCCACTTGTACTCCTCCAGTCTCTCATGGCCAAACTCCACCCAGCAGCAAATAAACTGAGCTTCAGAGTGTGGAGGACACAGGCTGTAGCTGTACTGGATCTGAGCAGACTCATACGGGTACCTGCAGCACAGAAACACACAAAAAGACAGCCAGCCATCATTCTGCTGAGCGCTGACAGAAAGTGAGGGAAGACAGAGTGAAGTGCTTGAAAAAATAAGCAGGGTTTCTCATCATAATGGATACTAGTGGATAATAGAAATGCTGGTCCTTCTTCTCATGTATTCAAGAGGAGGCTCTCTCACTCACACACACACAAACACACACAAACACACACAAACACACAGCACATAGTTTAGTTCGCAGGTTTAAAGTTCTCCAGCTACGATTAGAGCAGCTTTCCTCTTGGGAGTATTTGTCACACTCTGATTATAAAATCACACAGGAGGATAAAGACTCAACCTCTGAAGATCATCCTTTAGTTCATCTAACTAGCTTATTTGGGTGAAACTATTTAAGAGGATTTCTTGAAGTACTGTGTGTCCATGCTGGATGACACATATTATACGTTTAATGTCTCTTTGGATACTCTTAACTAATATGCAGACACACGTATACAGTAAAAGTGCCAGTGGTGAGCCGTTGAACTCACTTGGGCAGGTATCGTGTGACAGTGATTATCTTGTCTTTGAGGCAAACTTTATGAAATGTGCGTCCCATGCTGAGCCAATAAACAGTCTCCACCTCCTGGGCTCGCCGCATAGACACCAGGCCTGAAAGAAGAAGAGGGAAGGGAAACGCAAAATATATTTGAGCAGTTTTGTGGCTAACGACCACCACAAGAGGCAGCTGGTGGGTCAGATATTATTTCAAATCATTATTATTATATATATAATGTATTTGATTTGTTTTATATATACTGTGATCTGAAAATACACTACAATACAATTTTAAGTAAACAATTATACAAATCAATTTCCAACATTTTTATACTTTCTGAACTACAATTATCATGTTTACATTTAAATACATTTATTATTGTGTTTTTTCCACCTGTCACCTGTCAGCCTATAGTGAGGAAGGGTAGTCCTGCAGGGCGCAGGACTACGCTCAGTACTAATGTTCTGATTTTCTCATTTCTTTCATCGATTGAAAACAATCACTTCAACTATTTCCTCACCTGTCAGCAATTAAAGACCAACCAGACCCAACAAGAGTCCGGCACTCACTCGTACCAAAGTACAAGATGTAGTAATTTACTTACCTCTGGAGTAAAGAGGACTGCTGCCCAGCGGAGTAGCTACAGACGGCTTTGGTTTCCTGTGTTTGGTTTGGACGATGATCTGGTAGCCCTGCATCAACCTCTGACAGATAAACTCCTCAAACACCTGAGACGCGCTCATCACCGTGGCTTCGTCTTCCCGTCTGAGGAGGAGACAGAAAACTGAAAACGGAATCAAATCATGTAGGAGCCTTCGGCTCGCTTCACCTCCGTCAGGAGAGGATTCACTCAGCGGAGGTTGTCACATGCAGCTTGCTTAGACTGACAGGATTTCATTACGTCTCAGTTATGGTCTCTTTAGCCGTTGAATTCATCCTCAATTTTACTGTAAGTTTCCAGTGGTTCATTTAAATCTGTCGTCTGCAAGAGCGGAACTGACCTTTGTGCTCTGCTTAACAACAGCACCAAAGCGACTAAAACAATATAGAACTATGTATGCTTTGTAAAAACCTACAGTATATATTATTACTGCACTGACCCTCATTATCACCTTGATGGAAATGGGAAAATTCATGGCCACTACTTGCTGGATTTGAATCTTAACCACAACACAATCCGAGTCTCCAGGAGTTTGATCATGCTCAACAGCACGGAGATCTCTCCTGTCCGGATCTGCATAAACGAACATTATAGCTCACACGCCCTGTCAGTGGGGGTTTGTCAACAATGCACAGAAGTATGTGATTTTCTGTGAATACACACATAATATCAGTGAACTTGAAGGAAATCCAAACCATTCTGTTCCATTTAAAAGAAAAAAGAACCTTTAACTATTGCATGGCTATGCAGGCACTAAAAAATCATCAGGATGTCAGAAAAACCTACCTAAGTGGCTGAAACGCCAAGTTCCGCTGCAAGTTTTTAATGCCTCCATAGCCATCCAATAATAAAGGCTTTTTATTGGATGACCTTACCATCTCCAATGAGAACATGAGTCCAATTTGCCTCACAGATGACGCAGCGCTCCTATCCATTTATCGATAAACACACAATATCTTTGGAAAAGGTCATTATATGTTTGATGAATTGTGATGAATTATGTTTAAAGGTTATGTGACTAGCTGCCAGTTACAGGCATGAAGTGATTGGCACTTTATTTCCCAGACATGACATAGTCTACCTCTCCAGGTCACCGTGGGGCAGCAGGTCATAGCAGCCTTCGGTGTAGTCGTTCTGCAGGGTCTGGCGATCAGGGAAGTAGTCGGTTGTGAGGGGCAGACAAGCCGGCGTGGTCAGAGACTTCCAGTCCACCCCCACTGTGCAGCAAAAGCTGGGCACTGTCGGGGGTGCAGACAGCAGCAGGGCTTCAGGAGGACCCACACCACACGAACACAGACACACACACAATCCCCACAGCAATAACGAATGCATGTATCCAGAGTGTAGTGGTACATGTGTGTGGGGGGGGGGGAGAGGCAGGGATGGACACAGAGTGGAAGGTGAAGCCCAGTGGGGGGGAAGGGGATGATAAAGATGTGAAGATGAGAGCACAAACACAAAAAGAGAAGAGGAGAGAGGGGAAGAAAAAACGAGGAGGGTGTTACTTTGACTGGCCTTGTTGCCCCCGTTGGTGATTCCTGAGGGGCCCGTAGTTGTAGAGCAGTGATCAATCATGCAGATTATTGCCCCGTGACAGTCAGCCTGTGACGGCCAACTCTCAAAAGGCAGCGACAAATGTGTCCTAAGCTCAGCATTGGTGTGGACCGTACAGTGACTGAATTAATATGAGCAGAGAAATCACATCATGCAAACTTAAAGAAGTTGAGCAATCTCAAAATCTTATACAGAGAGAATTCTTTCACTGAACACGATATGAAATAAGGATATATACACTATACATTGCCATGCAGGAAAAAGACATCGATATAACAGCAAAATTATTGTGGTGGAGAAAATTACTGGGGAACTCATTGATTCCAATACCTGGTTGTCTTCTATTGTGAGAATTAAAAGGATGCCAAGAGAAAGAGTTAGACAGAGGAAGTGAAAATAGTGAGGGAGGAGGAAAGAGGAAACCCCAAACCACACGACCTGCAAGAGTTGCTTATACCTGTGACGTCTGGAAGCAGATGCACGGTGGAGAAACCTGTCTGCCAAAGCTAAATAGGGCCTTACAGGTTAAATACGCGGCTGAGCGTTCATTCTCATAATCAGTTTGGTGATTCAACCCGCTTCTGAGGGAAGGCTGCGGTATCGTGTTCGCGACACGTTTTCATAAGGACCGGATGAACTCACTTGGGTCTGCACCGCTGACGGAGAAGTCTTCAAACGAGGAGCCGCGGTTGGTGAGATTTCCTGTGCAAGACATCACGGTTGAAAGTGGGGACAAGAAATTTAGCAATCAAAAGGCATGTGCAGAGTGGAAAACAGTTCCGATAAAAACAATCAACTGGTTATATGTTAAAATGTCTTACACGACATACAGTCTTAGAAAGTCCAAACACAGTTCAACCCGTAGTGTTCAGGCTAACAAGTGATAGCAGGGTTTGTTCGTGTTGGGGTGAAAAAAAAAGACAGAGATAGACATTCAACCACTGAGTTAATAAATATGATTAACTCGTTACCATGGCCCAGAGGATGGGATATGAGGCAGGGACTGAACATTTTGTTCTGAAGCTGATGTTTTGGAATCCGGAAAAAATAGTTGATAGTAAAGATCCCAGAGACATTTACAAGGGACAAACGGTGATAGTTAGCGTCCCGTCTCTAATGTGGGGTCCAGTAGGTTCAGTTATCTTGCCCTCCAGAGTATTTTGGCAGTCTGTACGAAATTTATAAAAATGAGATGCAAAAAATGCATTTCATGTGTTTGTTTTACGTCTTATCATCTAATCATTAAAATGAAGTTATTGAATTAAATAACATTACGTTCTTAATACTGAATTAGAAAAAAAAAAAAAACTAATTGTGTCACATTTATTGCATTTATGCATTTAGTATTTGGTGCAGCCCCCCTTTGGCCACAACGACAGCCCTGAGTCTCCTTCTGTTGTGTGACGAGGTTTGAGAACACAAGGAGAAGATCTGAGACCATTCATTCATACAGAACCTCTCCAACTCCTTCACGTTCTCTTTCTTCCAAAGGACCTTTGGAAGAAACAGCACCGCAGCATTAGAAATCCACCACCTGACTTCATAGCGGGTGTGATTTCATTTTCTCTATGGCTACCTTCTTCTTGCTTCCTTTTTCCTCTTGCTACGCCACCTTAGATGTTTGTTGCCATAAAGCTCAACTTTAGTCTCATCTGACCTGTGACCTTGTTCCACTTGAAAGTCCTAGTGGCTGTTGGTAGACTGTAGGCGCTTTAGCTTGTGTGCAGATAACAGCAGAGGCTTTTTTTTCTTACTACCCACACGAACAGCTATTATTGTTCTAGGTACCTTCTAATAGTGGTTTTTTTGAAGAATCTCTGAACTCAAGATTCAACGGACGGCTATAATTCTCTAGCTGTGATCCATGCAGAGACTTTTGCCGGTCAAACTATTCTCCTCACAGTGCGTGGGGCCAGTTTGGATGAAACATCCTCTTATTGATCTCCTCCTCTTCAAACTTCTTAATTATCGACCCAACTGTTGAAACTGACATTTTGAACTGGTGAGAGATTTTCTTCTATCCATTGCCAGATTTCTGCAGCTCTGCAACTTTTCTTTGCACATCACTGCTGTGTTCTCCAGTCTTTCCCATTGTGAAGAAGGACAAAGAGCATAAGGCCCGTGTCCCCTCATATTTATACCTCAGTATAACAGGAAGTCATTACTCATCAATGTAGAGTTCTTACTCAAACAGGTGAACCTAAAAGTATGAAATAGTTCTGGACATGTCAAAAACTCAGAAGTGCATCTTCTAGCACAACAAATGTTTAGTATATTTGTGAGTGGCCTTATCACCACTGATGTTGCTCCCTGGACTCCCTGTCAACTCTTCCGTCCCTCCACCAGTGTAAAGGCCGTTCTCTCCTGCTTGTCTCGAATTTGTTCGCCTTAAATAAAGATAAATAAGAAGCAATTAAATCCCTGATGGAACTCAGACAGGAAGCGTTTCTTTCTTGGAACGTGTGTGTCTCACCTTCCGGTGGCCTCGTGATATGCCAGCTCCAGCAGCTCAGCTGACGTGTGGGCAGAATCTCTCTGTTGGCTGCCCTGAAGTTCCGCCATGTTCTGTCTGGTCTGGTGATGGATCTGAATTGCCTCTCCAGACGGACCTGCAGAAGAACAGTGACAAATGCATTTGGTAAAAAAAAAACAGTGTTACAGATAGAGATCCTGACAAAACTCACAAAAAAAAAACACCATCTACCCCTCTTACTCATAGTTTTAAATGTTAACTTCTTGTTCTAAACACCAAATGTATCCCCTTTTGTCCCCTATTACACCAGAATCAGGTCCAGAGTATTTCCGACTGCATGAAGGAGTGTGTTTTCAGAGGACAGTGTCCCCCCTCACCGACGGGGAAGGTGTGCATCCAGCGTCGCCGATTAGAGGTGAGCTTCATGGGCATCCTGGACGGGGTGAAGGGGTTCATGAGTGCTCTCTGAGGGGTGTAACCTCCAGGGCGGATATGTAGGGTGGATTCGGCGCTTCCCACTGTGAACCTTCCGGGGGCACTGGAGTCCCTCTGAGAGTCCATCATCTTCTCTAACAGCTCTGCAGGCAACAACAAAACAAGACAAAGATGGAGTAAAAGTTTATTACATATCTGTTGCAGGCATGGTCCCTGTCACTCTGGAGGAGTTACCTCTGGTGCTGGTGTATCCAAGGGAGCTGCTGACTTCATAGTGGGAGGGAGGAATGCGGGGTATAAGCAGCATGTTTGATATAGGGCCCAAACTGTCATCAGAGGCCAAGCTTCGCTGTTCCTCACGACCTCCAGAGCGGACAGGTGGAGACGCACCTATGCCGGTGCTTACTTCCACTGAGCCCCAGCTCTTCCTTCCACTCATCTCCTTGTCTCGACCCGTCCTGAAAAACACACAATCCCTTCTGTTCAACGAACCTAAGGTTCCAGAGGGAACGGTGTAGTTTACAGTTAAAGGTGTGGTCAGATACCTGAAGTTGGTGCTCCTCTGAATCCGAGACGGACCGGGTAACCTGAACACCAGAGCATCATGAGCGTCGTAGTCCACCTGTATAGGCAGGCTGTTTTCAGAGTCCTTCGAAGCACACAGAGCTGGACCGGGTTGTGAAGAGACGGATTAATGAAAAAAGAAAAAAAATGGTCAAAACTAGTCTAAACTACATGCTTCAGAAATATACAAGATTAGCAATCAACGGTTCTGCTGGCAGCTCTGTGAGGCTGTGGAGGGAAGCCAACAGCCACATTCTAACCGCACTCATGGTACTAATTAACGGCAATTATCTCTATCAACATCTTAGCATGCTAACACTTGCTATAGAGAAATGAAAACAAACGATAGCTAGCGCTCTATTTTATGCCCCTACTACAAATTACACAAATTAATACATTAGTAAGACACGGCTATGATCGACGTAGTTCAACAACTTACCGTTTTCCTTGCTGGTCTTAAATTTCTCAGCATTAAACTAGAAAAAAAGGGAACACATGTTAAAACACACAAAAAAGGATATTAATAATTCAAACAAAACAGTGCAGGATGAAAAGAAAACGTACTTTGCGTCCGGCCAGTTTGATCCGAGGCGTGAAGGAGCTGCAGGAGTTCTGACTTTTGGAAGTATAGAAGCTGTAGGTGTGGAAGGAAGTAGATCGAAGCAAGATTTAAATGTTTAAATTTCATCCACACTTAAGCATATTTTGAATTCATGTTGATTCTTTTCAGTCACGGGTCGCCTCGCCTGTGATTGATCCAGTGAGGAAGGTTGTAGTCGTCTCCGACCCGGGAATCTCCGGGCGTTGTCCTGTTGTGCAGCTGCGGAGAGAAGGATCGTTAGTAACCAACAGGTTTATGACCCGGAGCGCGAACAGAGACACTTTATGTTTGTATTACCTTGAATAAAGGCACTGCATGAAGAGGCTGCTCCCCCATGCACACCAGGTCGACCCCGATCCCTAAAGAGGAAGACGTATGTCTCACCAACATCACCACCCTCTCTTAATGAAGACCTGTTCACTTTGAGCATGCGTCATCACAATCACACTCACCGTTGTCTATCATACGCTGTTTGGTGAGAATCATAAGCAGGCGGTCGACTTCAAACACTCCCACCCCCGGCGTGATGACCACCGACATCTGGCCGGTGCGGTCAAAGTTACGATTGATGTAGTGCTTGTCAAACACTGTGGAGAAGAAAACTCACTTCAGTGTAATTGACTGTTGACAGAGAACTACAGATATTCAAACATGTTAACATGGAGTACAAGGAAGGAATTCTTTGGATAATACAAAGTTCAAGGTTCAAGAAGGAGCCTGAAGAAGCTGCACTGATACAGATAAATGTTGTTTACATCAGGACCAGCACTGACAACCTCTTCCAAATGTCTCACTCTTAGATCACGCAACACCGATAAACTCAGGGGTTCCCAAAAATGTATTTCTTTGTGACAGCCGACTACATCAGATTCAAGATTCAATATTTTTATATGTCAATTTTGCTATACGTGCAGGACATACAGAAAATTTAAATGGCGTTTCTCTCTATCCTTAAGAAATGAAAAAATATGTATATGAAAATGATAAAATACCCCTTAACAAATTATAGGTGCTTGCAGTAAAATGAACACTCTTTTACTGAGAGCATTCACACTCTGGTACTACCCTGATGTTGAACTTACCATTGAAGGATAGGTTAATGGCCTCCAGGTAGTTTCCCTGAGCTGCAGTTGAGTTATAAGCAGCAGGGAAACCATCTGAAAAGATATTAAATTAGAAGATCGGGGTTACAAATGGCACCTGATTAATAATAATTGTAACAATAAAGTTCATTTATATTGCACTTTACCAAAAAAAAGGTACAGAGTGCTTCACAAGGTCAAAGCAATGTGTTAAAACGAATTAGGATTAAAAACTCTTAATTAAAATAAAGAAAATACAGGAATACACAGACACCCCCTAAGGACAACCCCCAATATTAAGAAAACATTTACAAAATGGAAAGACATGGGAAAGAATAAATATAAATAGATACATATAAATGATTAACAAAACCATAAGAAAATTGAGTCGAGACTCAGGAACATAAAGCAGAGCCCTGACTGAGGAGCTGAGGATTTGGCTGGGCCATGCAGTGCATTAAAAGCAATCATTAAAATCTTAATTAACAATTCTAAAAGTGTCTGGTAACCAGTGAAGAGATGCTCAAACAGGGCGAGTGTGATCACGTCTATTAGTGTTGGTTAAAAAGGCGAGCGTCTGTGTTTTGAACCTGTAGTGTGATGATTTCATTGCTTTTGGCTTAAACAAATAAAAAATACAAAGAATTGTCCAACCGTGATGTTACAAAAGCATTGGATGATCAGATCAGGCTGAGAGAGGACAGATCTGATCCTTGAGATATTTCTCCGCTAAAACTAAAAGTAAAAATATGACTGTACTGAACAGTGTTTCTGTGTTTCTGTGTTTCTCAGATGTGTGGTTGCTGTCAAATGTCACAACCAGGTTTCTAGCTGGAGTTTTAATGGTTGAGGACATGGATCCCAGTGTTTCCTGAAGAGTAGGAGTAGATTTGGGGTGACTGAGTAAGATGATTTCTGATTTGATTGGTCATTCAGCTGTAGGACGTTGAGGTTCATCCAATGTTTTTACTCTGGGTAAAGAAGATAAAAGAGGATTAAAGTTGCCCTTTTCACTTCTTTTTCAGGGAATATTTAATTGTGTGTTGTCTGCGTAACAGTGGTATTTCATATTGTCTTTATTTATAACATGTCTCAGTGGAAGCATTGATATGCTGAACAGTAAAGTGCCAAGGATTGAGCCTTGGGGGACACCAAATGGTGAGCGGGGCCAACGAGGCGTTGCCCATGACTACAGAGAAAGAAGGGTGGACTGAATGGCGAATGAATATTCTCCTGCATCTGTAAGTAAAAGGTTGTTTGTTTCTTTGAGTAGTGCGGTTTCAGTAAAATGGTGAGAACTGAAACCTGATTGTGAACGCGTCAGAAATATTGTTTGTATTCATTAAAGCATTATATTCAAAGTAAACTGTCTTTTGATCAAAATAGAAAAAATTCCAAATAGGACAACTTTTTTTTCTTTTTAAAAATCTTTGACGTCGAGACGCGTTTCTTTCTAAAAATCTGTTTGAGGCTGGAGGGAGATGAGTGGTTACCTTGTGGAGAGACAGCAGAGAAAACAGCGGCCTGGCCAGTCCGGAGTCTTATTTCATTTTTTTTTGTTTGTGAATAATGCTATAAATTGCTGACAGATCACGGGGTGGCAGCAGTGTGTTGGTTCCGAGGAGGGTCGATAACGGATTCAATGGTTTTGAAAAGAATTCTGGGGTTATGATGGTTTGTTGTGATGAATTTAAAGGAAGGGGGAACCTGGCATCTTTAATTGATCTCTGAAGGGTGGATGTTTGTTCTTTAAATATCTAATGGGAGACTACCAAATGGTTCTTTTTTTCCATTTTCTCTCTGCTTGTCTTTGCTTTTATCTCCCGCGTGTCATTATTTGGCTGTGGGTTGATTTGACTTTCCAGATTTTTACGGTTACTATGGAGTGTAGTGGAGTTTTGCATACATTGTATAATCTAATTTGCTATCTGTAAATGCAGTGGTGAAAGCCATGTGGAATCTGCCTGCAGAGTTTGAATCTAGGATGCGTGTTGAGACATGAGCGCCCACTGTCGGAGGAGAAGGTGGAAGGAGACACTTATAAATGATTGCTTTGTGGTCAGACAGACGTAAGCTAGTTTGACGGAGATCAACACTGTCAGGAATAAAAACCACAGGAGCAAAATCCTCAATAAAAGAGGAACCAGCGGGACAAGAGATGTGTACTTTAAAATCACCTAAAACTGTTAGAATGGGGCATAAGAAAAGCAAGAAGATCATAGAATTCCTGAACAAATGTTGGGAGTCAGATTTTGGGCGTCTACAGATTAAAACCACAAAGTAGGGGGGTCTATTAATTTACGATATCACCAAGAGATTCAAAGGAGGGACCGCTTCCAAGTGAGTAAGGGAAACTCGGTAATCATCCTGGTAACTGTAACCAGGAGGTCATGGATGTCACCAGCTTTCTGTTAGAATAAATAGGTCTAAATTTTTTTTGACATTATGAAATCACTGGACTATATCTCTCATCTGGCCTGGTAATGCCTCGCAATCCCCCAGGATGAGCTGGAGAGAGTTTCTGGGGAGAGGGCAACTGGGATACCCTTCTTAGCCAGCTGCCACTGTAACACAACCGTGGATTGGTATGTTTTCCACAGAGGAATTTCCTGAGGTTTCGCGAGGGTCCGTCAGACAGGATCACGAGGGGCGTTTTTATGGAGACTTCTACAGGTAACTCTACAGGTGACCAAGAGAAAATGGACGGATGGATGGCAAAGGGTGACTTGTATTTCCGTAATGTGACTTTGTTTCCATTCCCATCCTGAGGTTGAGCACACTTGGCATGAGGCAATGAGGCAAACAGAGATGAGATTATTAACATTTACTTTATAAACTCATTTACAGACTAATCTATTGTAAGTGGCTTTAATTGTCCTTACAGGTCGGTTGCTGGTTATGACAGCTATGGGGTGTACAGTAAAGGGCACTAGCCTCAGATGGAGGTAAAGAAGGCTGTAAATCATTGCAGGCGGAGTCATGGGGGGAATATGATGAAAACCCGGTTGAAAGCATTCACACTCCAGCAAACTGTAAGCGTCAGGCTGAGAGAACTACACAGATTTGTTTCATTACATTTGCATTCCACTGACTACCATTTTTACTGTATGAGACCCTTTTCTTCCAGAGAGAGTCAAAGTTTAAAAGAAAACCAACCCATAGCCACCAGATGTAAAAAACATCCATTAACTCTTGATGTGCTGAAGTGTCCTAAACACTTCCTCCTAGATGGAATGGGGACAGACAACATGAAGTTTTTGCCTAGGCTTTCCACTGTTAAGGTGAGGGACTCAAAGTCGGCCTCGACTTTCACTGATTGCCTACGGTCATTAGTCGGCGAAGCACTCTGCAAATTTAACTACCTGCTTCCTTCAGCCGAACCAGGACAGAATACTGGATGAAGAGCTTCTTGATTGTGACCAGGAGCGACGTCCACTCATCCCGTCTTTCATTCTGAGCCACAACCCTGATCAAAAAGGTCGTGAGGATGAGAGACAAACATGCCATCCAGTGTACATTTCAGATGAGCTCGCAGTAAGTAGAAAAAAGGAGACTAGATACAAACGGAACAGTTACCTGTAGAAGTCTTCATAAAAACGTCCCTCGTGATCCTGTCTGACGGACCCTCGCAAGACCTCAGGAAATTCGTCTGTGGAGGACATACAAATAATGGGGACTGTGTTTTGATGGTTCCATCTGTGATGTTACATTAAGGAAGACACTCACCAATAGTTTTGGCGTGGTAGAATGTACGTGAGAAAAGTACAACTGTCACCTCGTGACTGCAGTTCTTCTCCTGTTTGAACATTAAATCACTGTTAGAGTTCAAAGATCAAATCGACAGCTACGAACAAAGGCAGATATAGAGAAATCACAAACCTTCCACTTGGCAAAAAGGTCGCACAGGAAACCATTTACAGCCTTCTCAAAGTAGAGATCACCTGAGGGCACAACATTACAATAAGACCTTCCAGAAGAGCCAATCACGTCATCGACATTTAAACAACGGATAAAGTTTGTGTGAAAAAAAAGAATGGAGGCCCAACTAACCGAAGATGTCGAAGTCCCACATCTCACAGCTCATCTGGATAAAAATGTACACCATTGCAGATGTGGATCTAAACACCACCTGTGTGAGAAAAATACTTAAATAGAAACATGAATAAAGACGATAATATAGTCTCAAACACCCGAGAGCAGGAACAAAAGATCAAATAGATCCGGCTTTAACAGCAGCAGTAGTTCAGAGAGAGGATGATGTTCACAGCACTCAGAAGAAACCATTAGAATCATAAAGAATTCAAATAAAGCAATCCAACTAGGCGGATGAGAAACAATGGTGTTGTCATGGTGAATAAACCAGTGCCAACAATAAAATAACATTTTCTATGGGATGCCTATTCAACGTTTAGATTGTGCATCACGTGAACGGAGTTATTAAGATTAAACCCCAACTGAGGCTTAGCCTGACAGTCAGCCTACCCAAGACTAGGCTAATTTACCAGCATTAGTTACCATTGTAATTGAAAGTCCGGATGCCAAGCAATAAACCTGGCTTAAGCCCGATTTGCACGGGACTTTTCTGACCTGGGCACTTGCAGTAATTTGTAATAATTGCGAAGGACATCCATGATATTATTTCTGTGCCATACCTTATTTAGCCTAATTATATCCCCGAAAAGTCGGGGATATTATGAGTTCATCATCGCGTCCGGCGCAGGTCTTTCGTGTTAATGTGGTAACTCTAAACTCAAAAGCCCTTTCATGGATTATTTCGAAATTTTATAACCTTATAGACCTTTGTGTGAGGAAGAACTGTATTGATTTTGGGAAAGGTCGCTTGTATATTTCCACCAGGTGTAGCTTTATCTCCAAAATGCTATGAGCCATCATTTCTCAACATTAGTTCCGATTTAGTCCAAATTTGATGCATATGAATTGAGTACATCAAACATGCAGATATCAGATTTTACTCTAATAGTTCATATTTTACTCACTAGGGGGTAAAATAACACCGTTAATCGGACATAACTTCACATTTAATCTGTGGAGTTCAATCAATCCAGTAAGTACTTGTAAGATGCAGGGAATTGGGGGATTTTCATTGGCAGCGTAGGTCAAGTTTGTAAAGTCAAAACTCCACCAAAAATGACCTTTAGCTAAACACAGAGTTCAAGTGATAATTCTAGTCTAATCTCAATGATTCTGGGGATTGATTGTGAATTCATTTTTTCTGTTTCCACTGCCTGCTCCTCTGTTAAAAGTGAAAGACCCCCGGTCTTACCCTGGTGTCTTCACTGATGTACCCACAGGTCACTTTGTCTCCCTTCACCCAGAGTTCACTGGCCTGGGCTCTAGTGAATAAAAAAAACAACATCATCAGCATAGGTGTGGAGAGTCAAGCTATATACAGTCATTGTACAGTAATAAAAACAAGAGCCATGGCAGGAGACTCTAAAACACACCAGTGTATAAAAACAGCTCTTATAAGAGGCTACAGTTTTGAAACTCAAGGGAACATTCCCAAACTCACTTCAAGAAATACTTTCACTTTAGAGAATGTTTGTGAATGTTTCTATTCTTGTTATATTAAAAGCTTTTTGGTGCAGATTTGCTGACCGTCTTGCATTATGGAGTGGGAAAGTGAGATTCTGGTATCTGGAGGCCCACATGAACACATTACAGGGATCAGCCACAACATTATAACTGGTAACTGATTTTAATGTTGTGGCTGATGTGTGGTGTCGGTAAACGGTTTCTTAACAATGTTGATGTATTCTGTTGAACTGAGATAAAATCGACACATCCAAACAAACAAATATCACAATATCACAGTTCCATAAATGATGGATTATGTGACATGCAGTGATCGGCCACAACATAAAAACCGCTGACTGGCATTATTCTTGCGGCTGATCAGTTTATAACACCAGAGGATCACTATCAGGATTCGAACAGGAAGAACTTATAGTTTCCATACATTTGGATTTGATTTGATACGTCATCTAACCAAAATAAGCAGATTGAGATGTATAATTAACACTACATAAAAAAATAGCTCTTACTTCCTCAGATGAGAGAAACTCTGGGGTTTCCCCTCCAGAAAGCCGGTTTCGTTCAAATTTGAATCAGTTACCATGGTAACTTTGATAGATTTGCAAAATATGTTAGCGCATCAAACTTCCCGCTCGATTGTCGTGAAGGATGGCGACCACGGCGTTTCACCAGGCGCCACGGTGAATCATAGTACTGGCGCTCCATTGATGATTGCTTTGGATAATCTTTGTGCACCAGTTTAAGTCAGAGTTAACAAACTCTGTGTGTATTAAACAAACTCAGATCAGCTGTACAGCAAACCGAAAAACTCCAATTTCCCATCTCCTGGTTGATCAACCCAGAGCTGCCGCTCAAACTCAGTTTCTTTCACCCACTTTCCGTGGTTTGAACTGATTGTGCGATTGAACACCCGTGTTGAGAGAATGAAATGTTTGATTAGTACCTGATTCCCGCAAGCTCCACCTTCTGCGTCACATAAGCGCACGTGCTCACCTGGAACGAAAGTTGGAACAGTAAACACACATGTAAAGGTTCTATTAGAAATGGTATGCAGACAGGTCCACTTAAACGTTGCCCCACCAGACTCTTCTTCAGCCTCCACATGTCCCCTCGGCCGATGTACTGGTCCTTGAACGTCAGCTCAACGAGGTCCAGCGTCACATCCTGTGGGGAAAATAAACGATGAGACGGAGATTCTGTTGGACCAACAAACAGCAGAGAAGCAGAGGGGTCCACGGTGACGATACCTTTGGGTCGACGGTGTTAACGATGACATCCTGGTAAGCACGCAGTTTGAATGCTTGGGCTACCGTCTGGTCCACACTGATTATTTCTGGACAAAAACAAAACATCCCTTGTGAGCATTCAACAGTGAAGACACGTGCAAACAAACACACTTGAGATGAAAAACCAACTACAGCTTGGAAATTAACATAAAGATGAGTCAAAACCTCTACCAGAGAAAATATAACATCACATGTGTGGTGGTGATATCAATGAATATGTGATAAGTGGTGCAGGATAAGATAATGATCCAGATCAAAATATGTAACTAAAGAGGTGGATCTTCTTCTAGGATTGTTCTGTCATGGCAGAAATAGGCACACAAATCTTGTTGTTGTTTTTTTGCTTGGTTGTTTTTTCTGTTAGCAGGACTGAACAAACACTTTTTTATCTTTATTAAATACGGTGTAAGAGTGGAGCTTCTTGGCTGATACTTCATGAATCACGAATGACTACAGACTCATCAGGATCAGCAACACAGTTGCATTTCATTGAGAAAAGAGAGAAACGAGTTATTTACGCTGTCCCTGTCAAAAAAAAAAAAAGTAGTGACAACTGAAAATAGTCACAACACGAAACCAACAGAAGTCTATCCCTTGCGGTACGACGATAAAACCATAAAATCCCCAAATCAGTTGAAAATCCCTAAAAAAAAAATAAAAACGGCAGGGAAATCTACATCTCGTTCCACGGGTTGTGTGCCTCTGTGATCATAGTAACTATGTTGTTGGGGGCTTAAGCCACTACTACGGTCTCCCAAGGTAAAGTGGTCTTACGGGAGGGACAGACAAAGAGAGGTTTGAAAACCCCGGTGAACAGGCACCAAAGATGTTGAGGCACCTTGAGAGTCCAGGACATGCTTCAGGAGTCTGACCTGAGGGGTGGTAGCTAATGGGTGGGGGTCTGGTGTGGCTTTTTTCGTTAAGCAGTACATGTAGCGGGTGACCTGGATGTGCCGTCTCCTGGTATCGCCGACTGGATCAAGTTATGTGGAAAGTCAACTCTTTGGTGGGAAAGAACCAGAGCTTGTGGGTTTGTTTTGCATTGGTTCCAGAGCCAGAATCCTGGAGAGGGGCTCGACTCTATCTTTTCCCAGAGTTGCCCATTTGAAGAGGCGTTGGGCTTGTATGGGAAGTCCCCATCTGAGCGCCTGTGTTTCTTGAGTTTTCCCAGGAGAAGGAGAGGGTCGCCTTCATGCGCCTGAAGATGGCAGGAGGGAAGGTTCTGACTGTTACGTACGCACTGCAGACACAGAGTTCAGAATGTACAGTCTACTTCACATTTCAGAGAATCCTGGTTTCCTGGAACCTCTGCTGGGTCTCCTGTGCGACTTCAACGCCCATGTTGGCAATGACGGAGAAATGTGGAGGGGCGCGAATGGGAGGAACGGTCTGCCTTATCTGGACTCCAGAGGTGCTTTGTTGTTGGACTTCTGTGCTCACCTTTGACAGTCCATAACAAACTCCACGTTCAGCACAAGGTGGCTCACAAATGTACTTAAGCCACCTAAAGTCCAAGATCTATGATGGGCTGTGTGATCATATCATCCGATCTGCGGCCATATATCTGGGACACTCGGGTGAAGAGAGGACCAGAAGCTGTCCACTGATCACCACCTGGTGATGAATTGGGTCATATGGTGGGGGAGGCTGCCAGACGAACCTGATGACCCAAACGAGTAGTTAGGGTGAGCTGGGAACGTCTGGCAGAGGCACCTGTCCGTCAGATCACCAACTCACATCTCCAGAGAAACTTCCATGCCGGTTGCAGATATTCCTAATGAATATCCAGTCTAATGAATAATAGTCAAAAGGGCTTTCCATAAGTACATGCAATGACAAAGCACTCAAAAACGAGTTGACGTCCCAGCAAAACGTGAGATCCCCACTTTGTGATTAAAATAATGCCCAAAACATCCAACTCACTACAGCCGGGGAGATTTCTACACAACCTTTCTTGATGTTTTTGAGACATGACCTTGAATCCCTCATCTGAGACAAATCCCATTCACAGGATGTGCATGAGTTCAACTTTTAACCATGAAACCAAATTGAAAGGAATCACAAAAGTTCCCAAGTAGCAAAAGGCTCCACTTCAGTTCCTGACTATTGTGTGTAGAAATGTTGACCGACAAATGGATGGAACCCATTCCCTTCCTCACACGGTTTGTGGCAGGGAATAATTACATACTCAGAACAGAGTGGCGATAATCAGTCAGCTATGATTTTGCTGGCTATAATAAGGAACCGATAATTAGAATTACAATCGAGATTAGGGTTAGACTTGATTAAAAACCAGAATAAACACATTGGCAGAGGTATCTGCTGAGTGCCGTTAGGATTTGATGTAGCGACCGTCAACCCTTTGATATCCAGATTCCAGAAATAATGCAAACATGCCATTAGATCATAATATATTTACCCTTCTGAAGGTCATCTTTAAGGCTTTTCACTTGCAGGAGGAGAGGACTGTGGATTTTAAGTGACAATAAAAAAATACCAGGCTCAGCAATGGATAACGATGCAAATCAAATACTTCATCAAAAATACCCCAAATGAATTTCACATGATGCAAGCTCACCTGTATTCATCTGTAGGGTGTGCAATCTCGATTATATCCCCTATACAAACCTGAGGGAAAACTTTTGGATTGACAACCAACTCATCTTCTGCACAAAAGAAAAGTTAACTTGAAACAATCTGAGACATCTGGCATTTCCACATAAAACTTTCATTTATGTCCGAGAATTGCAACTTGTTGCTTACCAGTCCCTCCAAATCCTTTCTTGTGCAGCAAAAGTTTATATGATTTATTTGTCTTCATGCTGAACACAAATAAATCCACTGTGGAATAAAACCATCAGATAGGTAAGACTGGAAGCAAATTATTTAACCTCCATTGTTCAATAGCTTTAATGGCTAAAGGTGTTATTTATCATATTTTTCAAACTAGATCAATCAGAATAGAGCAGTTTAAACAGCTCAATGTGGGGCTGGTCGATTACTCGTAAAAATATTGCGATCTCGATCCAGACGTGAATGCGATCTCATTTCTGAGGTACAAGGATTTTGCAGCGTTTTAAAATAAACTGCAGCAAAGTCTATGCCTGTACTTTTACAACTTTGTGCTTCCAACTTTTGAAGTTGTTATTTATTGCCTTCAAATCTTAATTATCTATAAATCATTCAAATTCACTTGATCCATTTGACATTCTTTAGTTAAACTATGATATAAAGTGGTAGGTGTTGAGTTTAAAGTTTGCATGTTATTGAAAAAGATACACAGCAAACCTTCGTGATGCATATTCTGACGGAGTCACAGTAATACAGCGTGTATAGTTACTATTGTAACATATACGCAAGTACAAAACAGATATTACAGAATAAAAACAAGCATATCTTTTGGAATAATCAGCAATATCTGCAGTCTCTGCACTCCAGCGCTAACTGCCCTGGAATACTGACATAACTTAGCTTTAGCATGTGGCAAACCTACAGTTCGTAAAGTTAACTAATGCTAGCTTCAATATTACAATTATCTGTTATGAAAGCATGTTCATAAAATAGAAATAGTTTTGAAACAGTACCTAAAGAGTGTTTTGTGCCAGTTATTTTCGCTATCTAGCTAAGTCATACTGTTCTTAAATCCAAAACATGAAGTCACGTGACTATCCCTTGGTCACAAGTCTGAGATGTGATTGGTCGCTAGCCGTTCAGAGAGTCATCACCATGTCAAAATAGTACCCTCCACTATTCTCTATCTTCGCTTCTTTTAATTTAAAATGCGTTTATTTGTGTGTAAATTTGTCTGTACCAAGGAATTCCGGTAATGTTCCTATTGAAAACCAAATTGCAAAACTAAAAGATGTTTACTTTGAATTTTTAATGTTTATTAAACATCAGGAAACTCATGCCTGCATGCATCGATGGCATCTCAACAACTGTAGCAACTTATTTAATGGAAAAATGTCAGAGCAAGGAGTAGCCATTATAAAAAAAATATATATAAAAGGAGTAGTCATTGTTAACATTGTGGGTTAAGCCACTTACAATTAAGGTCTAAAACAAGATTTTTGTTTTCTCGTGGCATCTCCTTTATCCAGCCGACCCCTTGTCCTGTCATATCCAAGCAGACTGGGCACTGAGTGAAGGGTGTGAATATTTATGTATATATTCAATAGATGTGCAAGAAAAAAGAAGAAAAGGGGCCTGAATACTGCGTACGCAGTGCTCTGTGTCTAAATGAAGTGGTTGCAGGATCTAACACCATATCCCCATTGCTCTTTGCCAGTGATACCAAACCTTTGGTCTCTAATAAAACACCTGTCTATAACAAAGGTATAAAGTGCAATTCACGCAATACAATTCTGAAAACAATATCAGAAAGCATCATTAAGATAATTCAAAACAAGCACCATCAGCTAAGAAAAGAAGAAACTGACAACGGGAGTTTTACTAAGAGATTTAATAAAAGGTACCACGATTCAGAACAGTCCAACAGAACAATATTGTTTTAAAAAAGGCATAGCATTCAACAAAAACACTGGTCTCATAAATGCACAGCTACTCTCAAATAAATATAAAACTTAGAGACATTACATTACAATGTTGTGTTTTATAAGTTGCGTTAGTATTCATTTTCAGATTATTAGTTGAAAGCGAACATAAACATTTCGTTTCCAGCCAGTGATGCTTAATCAGTGGGGTGGCAGTGGCAATACCATTATGTGTTTGGTGGTTGAATGCCCGGACTGCTTAGACGCTGGAGTCTGAGTTTTCAGAGGTTCTTGTGGAAGACCCATGAACCAAAAATCTGCTCCCCGGGTCCCGATACCCACCGGTGCTCAGGGACGGGTTAAATACAGAGATAATAGTGATAATAAAGTGAAAGTGATAATAAAGAGCATAAATACAAAAAAGCGGCAGTAATAGGTTAGACATAAACCAAAAGGATAATTTGCTGTTATCCGCTCTATTGTGGACTTTGCAAAGACAACTGAATTGCTGCCAATTTAGTGGACAGGGCAGGATTCCTTGGTGGCAAATCTGAAATGCACTTAGCCTGTGTGATGACTCAAAAACATCATGCAATAGTGGGAAAATCGAGCATTAATAGGAGGCTGATTGTAAAATAGCACATGGTGATTTTAAGAGCAACTTTTTGACACATTTTAGGTCCAAACGATGATTAAAAAGCAGTTTCAGATTTTTTAAAGTCACTTTTGGATTACATTTACAGAAATATTTACGAGCTCGAAAGTCATATTCAGCATCCTGGGAAATATGTTTAAATACAATGTATAGCTATTACATAGAAAGTATATATAGAAATGTCACATTTAAATGTCAAAGCTAAGTCTAAATATTGAAACCTACACGTTTAGAATTTACAATGACGTCAGCGGACGTTCCAAAATAAAAGCTTGATGAAAAAAACCCACTTCTGAGCAACAGACGGTTGAACAGCAAACCAAGGCTGTTGAAAATGACTTAGGGTAAGTTACATGTTTGATTGGTTCTTTCAGTAGACCCCATTTAAGGCTTCCCAAACATGGCTGACAGAATTTTTTCAGCTTTTAGGGTGATGTAAAACTTTCATTTTTTATTATTTGTAATAAATTTCAGTATTATATTCTTTATATTATTTGTATTTATCATGTTATCAAGCTTTTATTTTGGTACTTCCGCTGACAAAAAAAGACGCTATGGAGATTGGACCATCGATTGACATCGGTGTAAATTAATATTTTAGCTAAATATTTGGTTTTGTTTTAAACATTTAGGTTCAACATTTGGATTTAGATTTAAAATTTGAGTTTAGATTGAAATGCAACATTTAAATGTAACATTTATATTTGTATTTAATGTTCAATATTTAGACATTTAACCCATAAATATGTGTTATATGTGTTACCCAGGAAGTTAAATATCACTAAGTCCATAAATATTGCTGTAAATGTGATACAAAATAAATAAAGTGACACCGCCTCATAAGCTTTTTCCAGTTTCCCCCCCCCCCCTAAGGGAATACAATACACTACAAAAAACACTAAAATGCTACATTTCAAAAGTTTACAATCAATCAGGAAATTCTTGATAAACTGTAATTTTTCTTTTTATTAAACGTTATTGTCCTTGCTATTGTGCCGAGTAACTGATGTGGCAGATTTCTTTGGCTCTGCATTAGCTTTCTATTTCTATGGGTTTTCCCTTTACGCAAAAACCTGACGACCCATGACATAGTTCTTGTCATGGATCATTTTCAATTCTTCATACACACATAGCCCTCAGTGTGAGGAAGAACTGGAACGATTTCAGGAAAGGCCTACTTCAACATATTGATTTGGACATGATTAATTTTTTTTACTTTGCAGTTTAAAACCATTAACAATTGCATTTAAAAAATAGGAATACTGAGTATGAAGTTCAATAAACTTATATTTGCATTGAAACTTATATTAGTAAAATAATTTTCTTTTTTAATTATACATGAAAACTATTGCCAAGACTAGAATTTAAAACATATCATATACCCCCTGCAGTGCACCCCCATGTGAGAAACACTTTTCTCACATGGGGGTGCTCAGAGGAACATTTCAGTCCAGTTGAACCCGGTCAATCACTTGCTTGATGCTTAAAGTTCTTCTCTTCGTCAACAGCAGTTCTTCTTCATATTTTGACGCGCACCCTCTTCGAGGTTGGCATAATCCGATTCTGTCAAGACAAAAACCTTTAAACCCTCAAGGTTTTCCATTCTCAACGTTGGTTCTGGTTGGGTTAGAAGGATGGCTTACTGATACAATCTCCACGTCCAATGGTAGCAGGGAGGCCTCGCTCCAGGTCCTTCTGTATGCTCTTCTCAAAGGCCAAAGCCGCCACCCTGAAGAAAAATCCTTGGACATTCTCTCCTGGAAATACAAAGAAGCGTCTTTTCGCATTGCTGTTTCACTGCTTCGCACAGAAATTACAGAAGTGTGTGTCTGGCTTTACCGGTTTTGGCCGATAAAGACCAAAACTCTGCATGCATCTCTGTTGCTATCTCGATGGCGTCTTTTTCTGTCCTTTGTCTCTCTTCTGAGGGCTAGAAAAAAACAAAACAATTGGCCACTAGGAGATAATTCAGCATTTACAAAATGTTCAAAATGTATGTGAAACACAAAATATACTAACCAGAAGATCGCTCTTCGTGCCAACCAAGAAGATGAAACAGGATTCAGGATCATTGTCTCTCATAGCTTCCTCCAACCACAGGCTATGAAAACAGAATAGTTGGAGTAGTTGTAACGCAGCTGAGGGTTGTGAACACTGGGGGTACCGAAGACCTCCAAAAGCCTCTTTCCTTGGCCGAGGTAATAAAAATCGCCAGGGATAATAAATACCAATAAATGATTTGACTGGGGCTGGAGCTTTGGGGGTCAGTGGGCTGAACAGAGTAGCTGAAGTGGAAGGAGTATTTGAGAGATACTCGAGAGTTTGTTGGGATTGTTGCTGGATTTAGAGAGTTGCATTAACTCAGACATAAATGGAGAAATCTGCATGACCTTTACCTAAACCACGGGAACCATAATGTGCCATGTTCCTTTGATGTTTTACACTAAAGATGAACAGGAAATGATGCAACAATGTCTGTTTAAGAGAGGAAGAAACAAATTAGCTTCGGTGGTTGGTTTTGGCCCTTGGCAGAGATTTGCACTCTCTGAAAGCTTTTTTTTCCTACTTATTTTCTCATAGACTGCCGATCAAAGGACGAAGGGCATCATCATGCCTCATCTCACACTTTCATTTATCCCTCACCACTGAATATTTTATTATTATAATATTTTATTTAAGTGCTGAATATCATCATCTTCGCTCACGGTCTTCCATAAAAAAACAGCATTTATATTAGACCATGAGCAAAGTCTCCTGCTTCAAGTGTTAAATCATTTCTCAAAGTAATTAATGGAAAGCAAAATTAGATTTAAAATGTTTTTTCAGTTGAGAGGAAAAATGATCTATCTTTAAAAACCTCTAGAAGTAGTTTTGTGATCCTTTGCACCTGTGTTTGTAAGTAATAAACGAATGTTTCTGGTCCGCTTCATTTATGTTTGCTAACATCCACCTGAACCAGACGATTTATTGTAAAGTCGCTAAAAACAACGTATTCATGTTCCTCTTTGCATAGCTATAAAATAAGTCCACTGATATTCAAACCTACCGTGTATGATCTAAGGACTTAATGTTTGCCATGTCAAATGCCGTGATGATGACTGGAACAAATGGGAAAAAAGATTTTTGGGTTATTAGTTGCAACCAATTAAAAATGTAAAGAGGTCGGACCCACAAACATCTAATAACTTCTTACCGTGAGCACCTCTGTAGTATGCAGATGCAATGCACTTGAATTTCTCCTGTCCGGCAGTGTCCCAGCTGTGAAAGCACTCAACATTAGTTGTGCTCTCAGGTTTTAGGGTATGAAGGGGAAAAGAAAAATCAAACCACTCACATCTGAAGGGAGAAAGGCACTCCACAAATATCAAACCTCTCAATCTCAAAGTCCACACCGATGGTGGCCTTGTAGTCTCTTTCAAAGGCATCTTTACAAAACCTGAAACAGAAGAGAAAAAGCCTTTGTTTTTGTGGGGTTCAGAACTCAAACCCACTACATCAGTTTTCCAGATCTATTCACATCACCAAAATATATCACGGAATCCTAATCACCGCCGCCGATCCTTCATGTCAACGCCACAACTTTAATAACTATTTTATGGATCATTTTCAAATTTCACGCTGACGTAGACCTTATTGCGAGGAAGGACTGGATTAATAGTGGGAAATGTCAGTTCTATATTTCCGTCACTAGGTGGGGGATCTCCAAAACTTCCTAAATGTTGGTCTGTTTTAATCCACATTCGGTGCATATGCATCGACTCACAGACATCCATCTTTTATACCATATTCTATGCTAGTAGTTCATGTTTTACCCTCTAGGGGGAGTTCTTTTTTAAAGAAAAAATATGGCTTTGGACACAACTTCAGAGTTTGAGTTGCAGACTTCAATCAAGGGGGATTGTTTCACAACCCACGGGGTTCTTTTGGGGTGCCTTGCTCAGCTGGGCTCAGGACCTGGTCCAGAGGTCGATAAAATGTTGAGCTAAGCCTCACTTCTGTCCGGCGACAGTAACCTACTATTACCTCTTTCCCTCTTCTTTACTGCCAGATTGTTTGAATTTATAAAAACCACAGTCGAAAATGAATATTAGAGATTGTCATCATTACTGCGATTCTCCACTGACCGGGTTTTAAAGCTATTGTCATATTATCATCTGTTCTTTGCCCTCAAAAATGCACATATGTAGATCAGACATAGAAATGTCATCGATAAAAAACATTTTCCACAGAGAGCTGAGATTTTGGACCTCATTTTGGGTGTGAGGTAATAAAGGAGGCATGGGTTCAGGTTTATGGGTCACACACCTCAAAGGTTTAGGTCCTAAACCTTTGAGTTAAAACCTCAGTTAAAGTTGTCCTAAACTTTAGGACAACTTTAACTGAAGAACGTTTGCACTTTCTTGCACTTTCAAAATGAATTAAACAGATCTGTGGGTTTTTTTTTAATAGTCATTTGTCTTATTTGTACATTTATTGAATCGTACCTGTTAATGAGGCAGGTCTTCCCCACGTTTAGGTCTCCAACAACCACCACTTTGGACATTTTCTGTCGGTCCCACCTTCAAAGGAGACAGAACGCTTTTATCATGGTGGAGATATAAATGTTTTCATGGAATGTGACGTGTGGGAGACTCACAGCTGATGCCCGACGGCTTTGGCTTTGCAGGCTACTTTAGATTGAATGTCCCAGTCTTTCTTCAGCTGAAGAGAGGCTTCAGGCGTGTACCACTGAACAGAACCAGACCAAATGGTGCTCCATTAACAATCCAGAACTTAACGCTTAATAAGACACCCATGCAAAGAGAACATGAATGAATTCAAGGAAAAGAAAGAGCATCCTGCTCTATTATACATTGGACGAAACAAGAAGGTCCCAAACTTCCTTTGAGGATTCAGTTTGAGCACTTTCTCCAGAGAGCATACTCTCTTATTCTGTGTGGCTGATGTGCGAAGCACAGACGCACAAAAAAAATAAATCACGAACGTCGCAAAATCTGCGCTGCTGACCTTCTCTCTACTTCTCCATCAGTATTCCCGAAGCAAACATCAACCCTGTAGTGCTCTTTCTTGACATGAAGCCCTACTGATGCTCACAAATTATCACCTATTTTCTTAACCTAGCTTCCGCGACTCTTTCCCAGATCTTCATCGTGTGGCTCATCAGCTAACTACCAGTGTAGCTGCTCCAGCTTTGAACATCACCGTTGTTCTTGAAGATCGGGACCAGTGCACTTTTCCTCCATCCTTCAGGCATCCTCTTACTCTTCTAGAGAGTGTTTAAAAACTCCACTACTCTCTCTCCTAGATGCCCCCATGGCTCCACCGGTATGTCATCAGGACAAACTGCCTTTCCATTCCTCATTCTCTTCAAAGCTGCTTTCACTTCATCCTTACTAATCCTTTGGACGTAGTATATATATATTCTCACATCATCTACCCTTCTCTCTCTCTCATTTTCTTCATTCAGCAGCTCTTTTAAGACTCATTCAATCTTACCCTCACTCTCTCCTCACTTGTTGGTACATTTCCATCTCTATCCTTAATCACCCTAACCGGCTGCACATTCTTTCCTTCTCAATCCTTTTGCCTTGACAATCCGTACAAGTCCTTCTGCATTTGTGTATTCTATATAGTAAAAAGGATTATAAACAAAGCCATTGATGAAAAACATTGGATCCTGGCTGATGAAGGGGACTGTGTTCGTGGGGCCCATCTTTTATCACTTCAAACATTATCGGAGCAAAAGTTTTGATGACTCACTTTTATTTTTTGAAAATTTCAAGATGAAATATTTGCTGAGTCAGTGTGACGTAAATCTCTCCTATATGCTTTCAGATTTTATTTGTACAATGAATGCAAACACATGTACAGTAAACAGCTCTTGTTTTATGAAGATACACCGTAGGTTGTGGGCTGCACCTCAGCCAGTGAGATAACATCAGTTTAATTTTCAACAAAAGATTTTGGTTCTTCATTTTGCAATTATGTCCACTTCTAACATCTAATTATGCCTTTATGGATTTAATTTACATTTCTATGTTGGACAGTTACATACATGTTCAGACCATTATCTATCGGTCACACTCAAACACTTCACTTTGTCATAAAAGCTCCTTTTAAGCTCCTGCAAACTAACACAGGAGACAGCGTGCGTCATAGAGTCCCTTCTGTAAACAATACTCTCTATCGATCGTTGCAGCGAGAACCAGCCAGCTGAGCTTAATAGAAGTCAAATCATAGATGAGACATTCTTCTTCAAACAAGGTGCCTTCATGTATCATGTGGAGGAGATTCAGACGGCAGAATGATACATTGTGCCCGAGCCACTGATTGGTTAGCTGACTGCAACAGCCCATAATTCCCCCCTGTGCTGTAATTGTAAGATGCCGTTCAAAGAAAATTAAGTAGAAGTTACACGGTTTCAATTAATCGGACATCAACTACACTGGGACTGCTACTATTTTCACCTCCAGAAATGTACCTGTAAAAGATCAAGAAAAAGAAGAGGGTTCAGGTTTACCTTTGGGAATTCCCAGATGACCCGGTCTCTGCTAATGGATGGTGGCATTCTTTCTTTCCTGTTGTCCTGCATGACAACCTGTGAAAGAGAGTGTAACAGGGTATGTTTGTGTCTAATCCAGTCGACTGAATGTCCAAACTCCTTCTGCATACATGTGTGCAACAGCCCAGTTCTCTGAACCAAGTACAGAATTTAAGTACAGAGTGTACGAGGTCCCAGATTGTGCTTCACATTTACAGGTAGCTGTTTTTACTTGATACAGTATGTATAATGTGTTTGTGGGTTGTTTACATGTTGAAAAGAGGGTGGATTTTGAACCCTTCATCCTACTTATCCTAGTTGTATTTTATTTTTTTTATGGCACATTAAAGCATGTGAGGACTTTCTAAACATGTTTATGTAACTTGATAGAACCAAAGAAATTCTAATAAATGTCAATTTCTTTTTTCTAAAAACCTCTTTTACCGAAATGTTGAGCTAATCTAATTAAATTGATTGATTGATTGAATATAATATGCATACAAAGTTTCATCATTAAAATAATCTAATAAGTCAGATTTTGTTTCAAAACATACTTGACCAACAATATTTATCCTTTTATACACCAAAAATAGATTGTCTAAGATATCAAACTAATTAATGCTCCAGAGAAATAAATGATGCAGAGAAATCATTTTTTTAGTTTCTTTTTTATCTTTTCACTCAAGTTTGTTTGTGTATTTATCTCTAAGCAAGATTACATAAAAACAGGCAGGACATTTGTAGGTTCTATCATATCCTACAAATCATTAAATTTGGTGATGTAACCATAAAATAAAAAGCATTTGGTGTTTGGATGTCAGGAAAAGAACAGGAAATGATGCCAACCTTTCTGCTTAAGATGTGTAACCTCAAAGAAATCTTTATGTGTTCGGCCCTGGCCTGAGATTGTATTCTGTGGGCTTCTCTCTAGTTTGTTTTGTTTTGTGTTTTTGGCTGAGGACTCTAGAGGGGTTTAAAGACACAACGATTCAGGCTGTTTTAATAAAATGCTATATGGGAGATGTGTTAGTATCATATGAGACTTAAAATGATATTATATTGTGAGGAGAATTACCTTACAATTTGGCATCTTGATTGAGATCAGTAGTGATCTCTCTCTACAATATAGAAATATCAATCTTACTTTTTCGAATTGTAACACAACTCTTGGACTTTAGCCGACTAAACTGAAGCAACAGCACCTAACCTTGTGCAGACTCGTCGTCCTGATCCGCGTCCTTTATATTCAATGTTTATGCGGTGCTCGTGATGTCACCGAAGGCATGTGTAGCCATTAAAGCGAATGTCATAAAACAGTGAAATTATCCTTTAATCTGGGATATTTGCAATTAATGATCATACGTTGCACAGGAGGTGAAACTATGGTACAAATGCGATAAATATTATGCATCAGGCAATGCTGGTCCAGTCGGTTGAGGCAGATCGGATAGTTTTAAGTAAGATAATTCGCTAACAGTAGACTGTACTCTTCCAGCGAGTAGTGACAGGAAATACAATTACTCTGCCTCAAAAATAAAATAAAAATATAAGGATTTAAATTTAAAATACATTATTATGTACGCTTAACGTTTGAATTGAATTTATGTTTATTATTGAGTTAGATTTATTTTATCTGCTCCCCTTGTACCATAAAATACAGTCATATTACTGCATTATTTTATCTTTGCCGACATAGTAAACTGGAATAAGGATTTTAATTTGAAACTCTTAACCGGAAAGGTTTGACTCACGCAGTAACGAAGGTATGGGGGAACTCAACGAAGCGAACATTAATTATCACGCGTGTGGTTTCTTTTTCTTTTTCATTCGACTATCGTTGACACTGCGTTTCACATCACTGCGACTGTAACGGTACTCACCGCTGAAGAGGTTTTGTGAAATCTCCCCTTGATGACTCTGGAGTTGTTTCTTGCCGAAGCTTCAAGCTCGGGCTCTGTTTGATGAGCAGCTCGTTTCTATGACAACCATACCTCTGCCTGTATCACATGACCATTATGTGCTTGTTACGCATCAATCAATCCTTCGAACTTTCTTTATATAAAACCTTACAAACTGTTGTGGTGCCTTTGATTGCGCTTTATAGATGATTCATGGAAAAAACAAAATTAAAAAATGTTGTAGAGAGCAGTGGACACCATTTAGAGCCCGAAACATTCACAATAAAATGATGGGCAGTGTAAGAAAATTAATAAATAGGCCTATTGAACAAACAAGACGATAAAAAAATATACAGAAAATTAATTTGATATGACGTAATGAGTAATGGCTATAGTAAAATCATATACAAAGCAATGAATAAAATATAATAATGAATTTAAATAAGTAGAATAAATAGTAATGATTGAGAGGAAAATTTTCTGAGTGAATAAGAATTAATACTAAAATACTAAAATGATAAGACATTATGTTAAAATCAGCTTCAATAGATGAGTATTTATTTTACAATTTTCTTTGAAGTGGTAATGCAATTAATCAATTTGGGGTGTGTCCATTCTATCTTCAACCAGTAATCAATGATATTTGGTAGTGTATGGGATTGAAGTTCTAAAGGGCAAATACTTGTTCCACATCGGCCTAGCTGGTATTATATAACATTTTTGGTTCAGTAAGATAAAACAACCATTCCCAACAATTCTGTGCGTTTATGTTAGATTTCTTTGAATGTCCAACACAGTATGACATAGGGAGAGTGTTAAATTCTTTTTTACAGCACTGTGATTACAGCCCCGAAAAGTCGGGGATATTATGGAACAGCCATTGCCGTCCCCACGTCCTCCGCCACGATCACAATAACACAACAACTCAAAACTATTTAATGGATCATTTTGAGATCTTATCAACCATACACCAACATTTTTTTCTAATTTGTTCGTGTTTCACATCATTTCCTCACCATTGGTCCCATTTAGTTGAAATTGACCCCACATGATAGTCCAACCCGTATTGGTCATATTTTACGGTAATTTGTTCATATTTCACTCGCAAAGGGGTTCCTTTTAATCGTAATTTCCCAACCATAAATTCAATTATGCCTAAACTTGGCTCATATGAATTGACTCAGGAAATCTATGTTGGTTTATAACTGAGCTCGGAAAAATGGTTTACTGTATTTATCTTCATTATCGACTCACTATGGGATCTGATCTTAGAGAATGTTGCTGACTTCATAGAATAGAGAAACATTTAATTTGAGGAGTTCCGTCAGGGGGATTGCCTGTGGATTGTTTTGTTTTTTGCAGGGATAAGCCATTGCTGTCGAGGACGACAGCGTAACCCTAGTTATTTATATGTGTGCATTACAGTTGTGGGACTGGGGCTGCTATGCAGGAGGATGGAGTTGTAACTGTAAAAGGTTTAGGAATTTTGCAGTCCAATAGTTACACAGACGCACACAAAAAGAGCACTTTGGTAAAGTCATCTTTTATTGTTGAGCTACGATACGACTGCAAAGCAGTGTTTCAGCACAAACAGAATCAAACCATCTGTGTTACACCCAATTATTTCTCACCATGTCGTTTACACCTAAATAAACCAGTCTAAAGACATACATCACTAGGTGTGAGGGGTGGAGGTTTACTGCTTTGTGTGTTTATATGTTCATGATATGTAAATGCTTGCCTAACTCTTGTGTGCGGGTGTAAGATGACTCAAACACTGACCCACCCTCTGCCCTTCTTCATTTCAGAACCCCCTTTCCGATTTTCCTTCTCGATTTCCTCCTTCTTCCTCCTTTCATTCCACCTCCCCTTCTTCGTCCTCATCATCAGCACACGCCGTGTACTCCTTCTCAGGTAGCAGGCCATACTCATTGAGAAATGCCTCCACATCAGTTGCAAAGAATTCTTCGTTGAAGTTTTGGTTAATAGCCAGGAAATTCCCCAGTAATTCCCCAGCTTTGTACACCAGCAGGGCAGGAAGGACCTGGAAGGATATTAAAAACCATCAAAATGCACTTTAGGGATTTGACCCATTAGTTTATTTTCCAATGGAAAGGAGCCTAAATAGCCTTAATTGCAACTGGCAACACTTTAATGCTTTATTTTTTGTCGTTGTGTTGTTGTATTGTCATTGAAAAATATCTCAGATATGGTTGGGAACAATGAACAAATAGACTGAACACCAAGTCCACAAGTCCAACTCGTAACCATTGAAAAACAAAACAAAAGACCAAATCTCTGAGAATTAAAAGGCACCACATTCATGTTAATGTTATGATTGATTTGTGAATAAAGTTTCATGAATATTCTTTTCAGATAGGGGTTGTAAACGAAAAGTGACAGACCCCCATCCTATATCTCACTTTGTACATGTTGGGGGATAATAATGCACCTCTGTCTGTCAGCATTGTTTTAATTGTGAATACTTTACTCACCTCAGTAGAGAAACGCTCAGCAGCACCTGTTTCCACAGCATCAATACGACAGAATTTAACGCAGGAGTATTCTGAAGCCAGACAGTCCAGACACGAGTTCAGCTGCTCACATCCTGACAAATGGCAAACTGTTAGCAAACAACTTTACAGTCAACCATCTTACAGTATTTGAATTCATGTCGTATATGTCTAACCTTTGACCCCATGTTGATAGATGTGAACAACCACGAGGGTCGACCGATGTTCCTTCTCGATGACGTCCAGGAAGGCTTCCCCGCTCTCCAGCTCGTGGACGCCATCGAACGTTGGCCCGAAGCTGAGGCGCTCGTGCATTTCCTGCATTAACTGTTTCCTGTAGCGTCTCAAGCTACCTTCATCCTCTTCTTGGATCAGGTCATACTCCTGAACACTCATCTAGAGTTGAAGACACACGTTAGTGCTGCTCCTCTTCTTTGTAAAATGCTTTTCATGACAAAGAAAGTAGATATGGAGCCCCTGAAGTCCCTTGGGGAAAGAACATTTTTGGGGGAAGAACTTTTGGGCACAACTTATTATCATATGCGCACCAGATGATTTACTGAGCTATATATAATAATAAGGAGAGAGAAACTATATAACATATAATGGGCTGACCAGGTCTTACAAAGTTTTATTTCCACTTTGAAATGCCATAGAACTGGTTTAAGAAACACAGCACAGAGGATGGAACGTAGGCCTAGGTTAATTTCGTCTGGTCAGAGCACATACACAATGCCGACCAACAGTACTTCCGCTGGGATCCTTCAAAATGAGAGCACTTAAAATACACTAAACAGTAAACGGTGACATAAGCATGTGCTTATGAAATAAACAGAAAAAGAAAGTATATCTTAGTCTAACAGGTTTTGATCGTAGGTATGGGATCGTCATCAGCAGTAATCATTGACCTCGCATACTGAAAGACAACAGGGAGCAGCTACACCCCTGGTCTTCAAAGAACACGCCTGCCTTTGCAATGCTGAATTGATCTTGTGTCTAGAAGATGAAAATATTCTCTGGAGGGACTTCAGGGACTCCAGAAAATGTTTGTTAGTATAATTCAAAGTTTCCTCAATTATAGTTACAATTATTGGCACCCTTTAGAAAATGCGTAAAATGAGATACGAAATAATTTTTTTGTTTATGATCATGATATTAAATTCAAAAGATTCATAAAATGTAACCATTTTAATCACTAATATAACCCCCCCCCCCCCCAAAAAAAACCCATCACATTCTTAAAATTAAACATGTTTTTCTCAAATTATTGGCATAATTGGTATATGTCAAGTCCTATTCGATATTTCTAGGTTCACATGTTAGAGTAGGAACACTTTAGTGGTGAACAATGACTTCCTGTTTTACTTGCCAGTTTACATGGTGAAGCTAAAAGTGCTGTTTCGGAAAGACTACAATGTCTTTTAAAAGCTGTCATTTTTAGGAACCCAATAAAATGTTAAACTCAATGTCTGCTACCTTGACCGAACACAAATCCCTGTGTCTGTGCGTGATCGTGGTCAACTCCTCTCATTTTCTTACCTCTGTTATTCTTATCTCTGTTTTTCTTATCTCTGTTTCTTACCTTTCTGTTCTGCCTATCCTTGTCGTCCTCCCGATGACTGGACATTTGCCTGAGCAACTCTTTCTGGCTGTGAGGGACAGTCTGATCCACATTGTCTAACTTAAACCTTCGCCAGTCGTTAATTACACCTTTTGGACCTGCGGACGTTAAAGATTTCCCACAGAACCGTTACATTATTAAGAAAAACTCAATATGGCATTCCGTTTCTGCCGAAGATATTTTTATCAACCATCATGCGCACGCTCAGTTTAAGCCTGGATCCAATAATCCATAGAGAGGCCGTTTAAACAGTTCATGTGTACTTCACGGTCTCGACTCATGCCTCTGACCTGTGTGATTGGCAGGCAACTCCTCTTCTTCCTGAGTGGAGTCAGACATCTTGATGGCCGTCTGTAAAGGAGAGAACACAAGAGCTGCGTTGACCTTTCCCCAGCCTTCATTTTTAACTGTTGTCTATAAACACAATAAAAAATATCTTGAATGAAAAATATAATTTTCTCGAAAAAAAAACTTTGAGAAAAGTCTCCCAGTGATTAAAATATAATTTATTAGAGTTAAATATGATATATACAAGATAGATCTCGTTGAGTGGATTCAAAGGCACCGAATTCTGACTAAATCGGATCAGTGGTGAGGAAGTTATGACCGAAAAAAGCGTTGTCTGTTCAACAAAAAGAAGAAAGAAAACGCTCTCCCTAGTGATTAATATATGAACTATTGGAGCTAAATTTGAGATATACAGAAAAGATCTCCTTGAGTCCATACATGAATTAAATTTGGTTTAAATCGGACCGACTGTTGAAAAATTATGGCCTGAAAACTCTTGGAGATAAAGCCCCCCCTGGTGTCGGAAAGATACCATTGACCTTTATGAAAATCACTCCAGTTCTTCCTCACACTAAGATCTTTTGGGAATGATCCATGATATAATATTTGGACTTGTCAATTTCCCCCGAACGAACTGCGTCAGCGACGACAACTCCACAATATCCCCTGATAGAATTAATTGCAAGGAGTAGGGAAGCGGCGTCGCCGTGGTAGGATTCGTACATTTGCCTCATCAGGTTATCTCTCGCTTTCCTATGCATACAGGAGTGCAATTACATTTCTTTCTTTCTTATATGTGGACAAAATAATAGAGGTGGACTCAGAACTAGACTGCCGCTGATGTTTATTATATTGTTACTCCACCTAAATGTCTTTGAGTGTAAGAGTTAGTTATCCTTATTAGCTGACATATTATGGAGAAACAATGTATGAAGGTATGCTTTTGTTGTTTAATGGGTGAAAGAAAATGCTGCTTGCAATGAATGGCAGGGTCTTAATAAGCCCTCTAAGCCAAATCCTTTGTGAGTGCGCATGAGGTGACGCCTGTGTGTCACAACTAATTGCTGTCAGCAAGGATCATATTTACGTCTCAGATTATGCAGAGATTACCTAACATGCCAAGGACATCATTTTTGAATTTCTGATGAGCAAATTCATTTTCAAAAGAGGAAAAATAGAGATTTAGGATATTTCTCTGCACTATTTGCTATCATAATTGTCTCAATAAACTCTTTGTTATCAAATGTATTTATAACATTAACGTCCCTGCATGTGGTTTTATTTGCATAAATTAACTCTTCTTTTTAGTCTGTTACCAAATGTAATATGAGTGTTGCATTAAAATTTTAATAATAATAATCATAATAATAATGATAATAATAATAATAATAATAATAATAATGATAATAATAATAATAATAATAATAGTGAATTCTGGTATTGCAGGTAGCTGGTGAGTGTGCACCGGTGCTGGTGAACACTCTTTACCCTTTACACCAGTAAAGTTCACTTTGACTATAAATGCTGATACAGCTAAGCTGTGAGGGTTCAGTCACAGAAAATGATAATACCTATTAGTCTAAGGAAGCTAATTCCACTAGGTTATCAAATTGATATATGTTTGAAATTATTTTCCTTTAATGAGCTCAAATTCAGAATTGTATAACCTTCTAGTCCAATAGTTTTAAATAATGAATTAAAGCATGTGTACATGGTTTGTACACATTGTAACATGTTGCAGATCAACACACGGTTTGACTTAAGTAGTGATTATGCACACATAAATAAATTATCCTAAGAATAATAGCTGTAATAATGATTGTATACAGAAATCATTTGATTGTGAATTTGCTGCACGCAAAAGTATTTTTTTGTGTATAGAACCAGGCTCAACTCTCCACATTTTTGTGAGTGGAGAAAACAAAAAACAGAAACAGAAATGATACTCACTGCACTCATCCTCACTGTTTAACTTAAACAGCCAGAAATCCTTCCATTTGTGCCGTGACTGATGCCTCGTGTGTGTCAGTCTGTGCTGTCCTCTGTTAGTCCGGACATCAACTGTGTGTCCAAAGAGGAAAGGCTTTAATTTCACTGTCATCATCATCATCATCATCATCATCATCATCATCATTATCACCACCATCATCATATCTCACACAGTTGTCTAATAGGATTAGGTGTAATACCAGGTTTAGTATTATGGAAGCGTTGAAGTAGACACACACATAAACACGCACAACTACGTTGATTTAAGACTTTAATAACCTTATTAAAATAAAATAAAAGATCTGGTTTTGCTTTAGAGATTCTAAATTCATGATAAAATAACAAATCGTTTGGTCAAGCATGTTTGTAATTCAGACTTGTGAAATTGTTTCGTGATGAAATTTTGTACGTCATGAAAAATTGTTTGTTTAAAAATAGATTAGTTCAACTTTTGGTGAACCATATTTTAAGAAAACTATTTGACCCTTATTAGACTTTACTGATTGTATCAAGTTACGTAATTCTGTTTAGTGAGTCTTCAAAGGCTTTATTGTACCAACAATATCCCAATTATCAACTTTCTCAATTGCCATAGTTAATTCCTCCCCCTTGGAAGCCCCTTTGACCTGGGCTGTCCTCCAAGTCTCCATCCTTGGCCCCTTGCTCTTTGGCATATACATGCTGCCACTGGATCATATTAAAAACTGGTTCAGTCAAGTGACACACTTTTTTCAATAAGAAATGAGGGACATTAATGGGTTCATTACATCCAAATGTCGTCTGTAAGTTCTCCTCTTTTCATTCCCTGTCTTCCATAAGTGTAGCATTTAGTCCGTGCATGATCCTGAAATCCTGCCAGAGTTCCCCAACACAGGCAAACACAGCAAAACATACAAACTCAACAGAAGGGCTCCATGGTCAGAGTTGTTCTTTAACCAGGAACCTTCTTGCTTTGAGACAAATCCCCTTCCCACTGTGCCGCTGGGCCACCTTGTTTTCTAGTGGATCTGAAATTTAGCAAGAGTCATGTGGAAATGACAAAATTGTCCAGAAAAGTCTAAAGTATATGACATATCCTCCATTCTTTTGAAGAACTAGAGTAGTGGATATTGTTTACAGAGAAGATGGCAAACCTTCAAATTCAACTCAAAATCATCTTTTCCAAAGGAAAATAATAAAAAAATAAAATAAAAAAAAGCTTGAAGTATCTTGGCCCAGCTGTAGCTGTCAGTGACTGGAAAGGCGCCGCAGGAGGATCGGGATGAAGATCGGACGGCTGAAAAGAGGGTTCCTGGGCACAGACGAGATAGATGTTACCGATGTGAGAATACTTGGAGAATGACGTTCAGAGGCCACATTTATAAATGCTGCATATGCACAAATGAAAGCATACGTCACTTCTTATGCAATTTTTGGGATTTCTAAAAAGCAAACTTGACGGGAGTATGTGCGGTCCAAACTGTGACCCATGCGTACGCACATAAACAGGATAAATCAGGAAACTAACGCTCAGATGGTAGAAGGATGAAAAGGAGATACGGTTTCAACGTATCATAATTTTATGATACGTTGCATAATGAGATTCCCGAAAGATTGGGGATATCATGGAATCATCATTGTGTCCGCACCACCTTCATGTTAAAGTGATAACTCAAAAAACTATTTCATGGCTCATTTTCGATTACTATACCCCCATAGACCATAGTGCGAGGAACAGCTGGATTGATTTTGTGAAAGGACAGTTTTATATTTCTGACAATGGAAGCAGCTTTATCTTGAAAAGTTTTCGGACTTTAATATCTAAACCGTTGGTCTAATTAGACACAACTTGGTGCATACGAATCGACTTGAGGAGATCTATCTATTTTACTCTAGTAAAAATAATAATAATAATACATTTAATTAGTTCATATCTCACTCACTAAGGGTGGCCTTTTTGCAAAAACCATATATCCGTTTATGTCCAAATTGGCAAATATGAATCAACACAAGGAGTTCTATTATATAAACAATTAATATCACTATAATAGTTCATATTTTACTTTATTTTATTTTATTTTAGGACATCTGTCTTTTTATCCTCATTCGTGAGTAAGTATGGTATTTTATTTAAGAGGATATTGCTGACTACATAGAAATAGCAACGTTGATTCAATATGGACTGTTAGATATTAATGACTCACATTTGATTCCAGGAGGTACGTCAGGGTGATTGCTTGTACAACGCAGGGGCATTGGGGCTTTTTCAGGGATATGCCATCGCTGTCGGTGACTTCTGTTTTTCGTTCGTTGTCGGCTGTTGCCTCCACCCTACGTTACGTCAAACCTCCCTGCAGCTACTAAAACATTGGTGCTAGCAGCTAACGGATTTATCTAGTCGTGGTTTGGGGGGATTTGCAGCTAACGGAGTTATCTGGTCGTGGTTTGGGGGGGATTCATTAAATGTGACCAAGTTAATATCTCCAATTAATAGTTCTAACGATAATTAGAGGAAGATGCAGGATGACGGGCGCTACCTCAAACGGTAAGACGTGCGATAGCGAGCATGAATTCACCGTTAGCCTACGTCATACAATGTAGCTAATAACAACGCTAGCTAGCTAACTGTATTTCACGTTACTAAAATGAAAATATACCACATTTTTAACACTCAGCTGTTATTAGAAATGTTTAACAAGGATGGTTGTATCACACCTTCATTTAATTCAGTTAACTTAATAAGGAGAGACGCTAACGTTGATTATTGCTCAAACTACAGTCTGATACAGGTTTAGCAAAAGCGAGTACCAAGTGTACAGGGATTTAAGAGCTCTGGTAGTCCACTGTGGCACAATTTGGCATCTATGTTATCCATAAATAAAGTGGATACTTTTGAAAAGTAGCCATTATGATTCACATTTAGTGGATGTCAACCAAGTTTTAACTTGTTATTTAATGAAAGGAGGCACTGCTAACACACGTACAAAACACACAGTACCGTTAAAGGTGTACGATACACTTGGTAGCTAATTAACTGGTTTAGATTGAGTTTGATTATTGTTAAGTTAACATATGAGTTAAAGTATCTTCAAATAGGGGTCATTTTAGTCCTTTAGTGTGTCCCTTACACACATGTGTATATCCAGTGCCACACCAAGTATTTGCCCCCTTCCTGATTAATTTTTTTGCATGTGGGTCACACTTAAATTTCTTTATGAACGAATGAATTATTGAAACGTAAAATAAAAAAAACAGATTTAAGTGTCCCTTAAAACTCAATAACTTCAGCACAAAACAAATCACTTGCTGCCAAATTCATCAAACTCACTGATCGGTGCCATGGTAGAGGAGATATCAAATTTGCTTATTTCACTTGTCAGTGTTTATCATGTTATGAACGACCACGACCAGTTAACCAGAGTTTAATGTTTGACCCATTATTTATGGAAGTATGTTTTTCTTCATCACCCGAAGGAAAGTGATCGTGAGCGGTTTGGATGTCCATCCCACAGAAAAGGCCCTTGTGGTCCACTATGAGGTGGAAGCAACTGTACTCGGGGAAAGCAGAGATCATATCCTGGGTGAACGCAAGGAGGGTCAAAAAATGTGAGTGTTCCATCAATTGGTATGACTTGAAAATGCAGCATTTCAAGTCTATCATTGAGCTTTCTTCATTTTTACAGTTCATTATCTGTTTGAAGTATCTTACTCTTACTTCCTCTCATCCCAGAGTTTTGTGTATACTCACTTTCTTTTTATTTATTTTATGTGATCTTTATCTTCTAATAACTTAAATTTGGTATTGGAGATTGGACTCTATTCCCCTTACTTATATATTTATCGTTATTTCATAGTTTGCCTCTTTATATGTGTTAACCCATTTATATGGATATGCACATATATTTGTGTACGTGTGTGTAGATGTGTGTGTATGCATGTGTTTGTGTATATATATATATATATATATATATATATATATATATATATATATATATATATATATATATATTATGTATGTATCTATATACATACACCTGTCTGAATATATGTATTCACCTGTATAATATACATACACATATAAATGTCTATATGTCTTAATTTCTTTTAGTGTTTATGTGTATTTTCTAATTTTTCTATTTAATCCTATTTATTTAACTACTGCTTTTAATTTATAAATGTTGGAGCTGCTGTAACACTTGAATGTCCCCGTGGGGATTAATAAAAGTGTGTTCTATTCTATTTCGATCATTTTAATTTGATTTGACTTCTTCAACACATCCCCGTTTTGCAACATTGACCTACTCTTTGTCCTCTTTCTCTCCTTCCAGTATCCGAATGAAAAGTCTCTCTCCTAGTACAGATGTGGGGGCTTTGGCCAGGAAAGTGGTGGAGGAGTGTAAACACATCCCTGCTTCCCGTTTGCCTGAGGTGGAGCAGCTCCTTTTCTACTTACAGAACAGGAAGTCATCACCCGTGGAGGGCAAAAGTTAGTTTTGTCACCATTATTGCACTCTTGCTAGAGATGATAAATCCACATAGATTATATATTCACAATCACAGTATGACTATATTACTTCATGTAGTAGAAATTAGGGTCGGGCAGGTGTAAACATTTTCAGGTGTCTATCTAAAGACTGATATATCTAAAGACTGATTCTTTAGTCTAAAGACTATCTTCTTTCTAAAGACTGATATAACTCATGTTACCACTAGGTGTCCTGCTTGACTCAGCAATTGTGTCCATTAAATGGGATTGTAGCTGCATCAGGAACATCAGGACAACTGTGACACATTCTGCTTTTATTTTTTACGTTAGTATTTCTCTATCTATAGTTAAATTTCAAATTAATTATATTTCCAGATTTCGTCCAAGTGTAACTCGAGAAAATATGGCTGCAGGTGAAAATATACGTCTGATCCAATGACAAAATGAGTTAGGAGGGTTAGGTGCTTGTGGTAGGGGAACCCATTGGTTGGACAGGGAGTAAAACTTATGTCCCTCAGTTGAAATAAAAGTCCAATAATCCTTCATTCAAACGTTGTCTTTGATCTGGCTCTACAGAGGGGTGGGACAGCTGTAACTATGTGAGCGAATAACCGGGTTTGGGATTTCCTGCTAGCATCTTCCTTGTACGGAATGTGACTCTAGACTCCACAAAACATAAAACCTTGGTTGATCGTGTTGCTTTCAGCAGCAGAAATAGAAACACTCAAAAATATTGAAATTATGGTAACGAGTACATTCCTATGAGTTTCATGACCACTGTAATATGGGGATTGTCATAGCCCTAATTTGAACCTTGGAAGTCAATCCCACAACACACTTCTGCAACTCTCTCACAATCAAAGTGGTGAAGAATGGAGAGGATGCCCGAAATTAAATGGATAGAAGCACCAGATCGAACAAAGTGGAAACCTAGCCAACCCTATCTGACACCATACTTTGGCAGGATTGCCAACATTTTGTGGATAAAGATTTACTTGTAGACTCAATACGACTTTTTTTGCTAATTATGTATTTAATAATAATAATAAATTCCTTATTTTTTTCTGTAGCCCCCGCCAAACCTCCCAGCCTGGAAGTATATCTACTTTGCTCAACACTGACATATCAATATGTGCAAATTATAAAGAAAAACAGCATGCTACAAAATGTTAAAACAAAAAAAAAATTTCATAGCCTATCAAATTTAAGGAACATTGAATCAGTGTTGACCATTAGACTGATTAATCATGTTGACCTTCTTACATAATATGTAAGACGGTCAGCGTGATTAATGTCTAGATGTGTGTTCAATATCTTTGAGTTCTGAAGAAACTTGGAGTTAAACTTTTGTGTTTTGTGTCATCAGGGGAGAAGACGGAAAAAAGAATTGTGAAGCCAAGAGAGCTGACACCATTTGATGGAATGGAGGTAACAACTTAGACACTAATTAACGCTTCATGTTTGTTCATCTAACATTTTGTTCGGTCCTTTTTTCAACCCCCTGTATAATGCAGTAATCTCTGATTATCACCTTTATTGATTCATGTATGTGCATATTTTATATTGAATGGAGTGTTGTAAATGACTAATATTTATGAATTTCTTTGTGTGTCTGTAGTTAAATGAAGAAGCCAGTATAACTAGAGTGGATGAATATATTGAACTGCTCTATGAAGGCATTCCAGAGAAGATCAGAGGCTCTGCTCTCATTCTTCAACTCGCCCGCAACCCTGATAATCTGGAAGAGCTGCTACACAATGGTATAGTTTCATAGTAACTCATTCCTATTTACCTACACTTACGTGCTTATTTACACTTCTTGACATTCTTGTGATTCTGTAACAAGAAAAACGGCTGATATCAGCAACAATCCTCGTCCTCCGTAAACCTAATTTAATTAAAAAAAACACGCACAGTTTTTATATTCTTTATAACTCGTATATGGGATGTACAACTTGGTTTTATCCACAGCCATAAGTAATAAACAGTGTGAGGAAAGGGATATAATCATTGTTTCTGTCAGTCCGCCATGTTTTGTTTCTGCAGCGTAACTCAAACACTGTGAAATGTGTTTTCACCAAACATTCTGCAAAGAACAGCCACGTAGTGAACTGGTGCAATTTGCTACTTTTGGAGCTTTCAATCGTTTGTAGCTTTTTCATATCCATGGTTTCAAGTTGAACTTATGCATATTCTTTTAGCAAGCTTTCTCAGAAAAGGGTTTAAGATAAGATAAGGAGATACTTTCTTTATCCCTCGGGGCAAATATCAGTTTCTGGAGCATAATTTACTTCTTGTACACGCCTCTTGTACCGGAGAGATGCATTTTGATATTTTGGTTAGTTTAAGAATTGTTCCATGTAATTTCAAAGATTTTTTATATATATATATATATATATATATATATGTGTAATTAAACATAATTTGGAAGTTAGACAACATATATATTTAGTTAATTATTTATTCAATATAATGTGCTTGTGGTAGGGGATCACCGGTAAAATGGCCGTGAAATAAATAAAACCAATCTATGCTTCATCTCCTATTCCCTTTTAAAGCCAGGTGGATATGCCTCTGGTTTATTGTCAGATCTGCGGTCCTTGGCCACCGACCAACTGCTCAATCTGTCAGGACAGCATCAATATTTAACAGAGCAGGCAGGTTGCTGTGTATCCCTGAGTGTGAAATTGGTCCAGTCATGTGGATCACAGTCTGCAGATTCGGTCGGCAAGTTTATATTAGTAATCATTCTTACAATAATGATATGATTATAAAACTTTGTCACTAGATTGTAAATGGGAAGCAGGTGGGTAAAATAATACATCATTCAGCAAGAAAATATTAATGCCGTATGAAGCGATCTCCACGCAGCACAAACTTTATTAAATATTTAAATCTCGCTTATCAATGTGCAGTTTTCTAAAACATCCACACATCCCGAAGTGTCACACAGAGTCCAGCTTTATATAGTGAAATAGTTGGGGTAAGGCAGTGATAGAGGGGAAGTGAAATATCTCTGCCATCGTGAGTCTAAATTGGAGAAAATGATTTATTCATGGGGTTGATGGCTTGTTGAAAATGTGCTTACGGATTCAGATGATGTTATAATCGATCCGTGCATTACTAAAGTACACTTGTTGTAATGTAACCCTTGTAGGCCGCCCTGTAAATGGTAGGAAGAACACTACACCACTGACTTTTGAGCAGCTTTTTCTAGTTTATGTTTATAGTTTAGCCACTTTCTAATGCCTAAAGATTGCAGTATGTCAACAATGTTTCTGACCAGACCTAATTTTTAAACCAACACTCTCTAGGCTGCACAGATGGGCTAGTTGACACTTGTACTGTCTTGTGCACCATTTTGCTCCGGTAAAAAGGCCAGAGCTGGTAAACTTGCAATAAAACAGTGTCCGTGTGTATGTGTGTCTGCGTGCAGAGGCAGCTCTTGGTGCTCTGGCCAGAGTGTTGAGGGAGGATTGGAAACAGAGTGTAGAACTGGCTACCATCATCATTTACATCTTCTTCTGCTTCTCCAGGTAACACACGTGCAAAGAATAACATTCAGTGTAATAGAAAGTCTCACTGCACTTCATCCTCAAACGCACTGCATTCCTTTTTTCCCCAGTTTTTCCCAGTTTCATGGAGAGGTGAGTCATTATAAAATGGGGACCTTGTGTATGAGTATAGTGGAACATGAGCTGAAGCGACACGATGTCTGCCGTGAGGAGCTACGGAAGAAAAACAAGGCTTATATCCTTTTAACTAATTAGCTTCATTTGATCCAGCAGTCACAGTTCGCCTTGTTTTTGCCGCTGTCTTTGTAATGTAGTAAACTGTTTCAGATATCTAAACAATTAAAATTAAAATTAACCAATGGTAACGCGAGTAAATACAAGTTCTAAAGGATTTTCTGATTTATCCAACCAAAACGGTTATCCAAAAGTGTGGAAAAAAGAGATCCCAATATAACAATAAACTTGTAATTCAAAACTTAATTTTGTCGTTCCTCAGGTTGCCTTTTTATACAAAATCTTGTGACAACCTTGTTTGTGGTTATAATATTGTATTGTTTGTATCTGGATAATTTAAGCTCCTTGACAGCTTTGTGCACGTGATTCGGCACCAGAGAATGGCTCACTGAGAAGAGACCAGGACAAAGCGGTCAGAAAATACCAAGCCCTGCTGTCTAAACAGGAACAGCTGCTCCGAGGTAGGCTTGTCTCGATCAATTTATATTTTTTTTTATCATACAGTAGCAATGTCAACAGTATAATTATGTTTTCTGTGATGTGTGTTTTATTGATCCATCAGTTTTGCAGATCAGAATTAAGTGAATTTGTCTTCACATCCCAGAAACTGTCATTTAAGCATAATTGTGTCTCTCCAAGTATTAACCCTATTTATAGCTACACATTTTGTTAACCAGAATATACAAGTTTTGGGATAATTACTTTTGAGGTTTGATATCCTTTTAGCCTGTTTTCTAAGAATGACTGGAGTCATGGTTCTAGTCCTTATTTCTTCCTCTCTATGTCCTTGCAGTGTCTTTGTACCTCCTGTTGAACCTTGCTGAGGACACACGAATGGAACTGAAGATGAGGAATAAAAACATCGTTGGTCTCCTGGTCAAGGTTCTTGAAAGGGAAGATGAGGAGTTGTTGGTCCTGGTGGTCTCATTCCTCAAAAAACTTTCAATTTTCCTGGAGAACAAGAATGACATGGTGAGTTACAAAGACCAAAGACCGAATTATGTGAAGACTTTTCAAACAGTATCAGCGCAACCCAGCAGTCCACAAACTAGTTATATGAGGTATTCAAACATTATTGATACAACTAGCTGTGATTTAATACCACAGTGTTAACTTTCTTGCTACTTTATTCTCTCGACAGTAACAAACATGCAATTTCACCTATAAGGTAGAACCACACTGTGTAGAATGCACACCTCCGCCAAGGCCCAACGACCCACTTCAATGAAATCAAACCGTGTCCAAATCCAAACTCATAGCCCCGGCGGTCTTATTCCGCCGGGGCGGAAATATTAGCACTATTTTTTGTAGTACTAATATATATATTTATTTATTTTACCCCTAATTATTTGGCCTTTTTCTGCCAATTTCCTGAGTTTGACCAAAGCTGTTTCTGTTTCAGGCTGAGTTGGATACTGTTGAACGACTGGCTCAGCTGATTCCCTGTGAACATGAAGACCTGTTGAACCTGACTCTTCGTCTGCTGCTCAACCTCTCCTTTGACTCTGGACTCAGAGCCAAGATGGTGGAAGTTGGATTGTTACCTAAACTGACTGCCTTGTTGGGTAATGGTGCAAACTTATGAAGTAGCATACAATGGTGTCTCTATTGCACAGTAATCTTTGCTCACTGGACATTAGCCATGTGAATAATTCATATTGCTATAGAAGAAAGATAAAGTAAAATAACTATCAATACAAAAGGGATATTATAGTGTTACAAAAGCATATAAAAATGTCAAGTACACAATAGACACAAATGGAAACCTGCGATAGAATGTCAATAAACCAAGAATACTAAAATAGTACTACGATAAAGATTTTACAAAATGAAATGAATGTACAGGAGAATCCCCAGAGTATTTGAATGTATATATGAGTATAAAATATGAATTATGAGGAAGTAAAGTCCAGTCAGGTGATGTATGATAGCGATGCTGTGTTGTGCAGGACAGCATAGCCGGACATGATATGGGTATTAATGCGGGATGATGTAAAAGTGTCCAGCGTGAATGATATTAGTGCAGGTGGAGATGGAGTACAGTCCAGAGTTGTACATACTGATGGCTGCAGGGAGAGTATTCCAGTAGAAGCATTCAGTCCTTCAGCGGGGCAGGAGCCGCCTTCTGCTCATTGTACGCCTCTGTCTCTGTAACGTGTCATAGAGGGTTGTTGGATGGATTCCTCATAATGGCTGTCACCTGAGCCAGCATTTGCCTCTCCACCACCCTTTCCTCTGAGTTCATTAGGAATCCCTGGACTGAGCCGGCGTTCTCAATAACCTTTTTGGCCTTTTCGAAGAGGAAGAGGGAAAGCACAGTCTCCTGCGGAGCACGGGTGCTGCTCACAGTCCGCTCTGACACACTCCTGTAGTCTGATATTGTTCGGCCTGTCAGTCAGGCGTTCGGTGAACCAGGACACCAGGGCAGGGTCCACCTGTGTTGCACACAGCTTTTCCCTTAGTTGGAGGAACTGGTTGGTGTTGAAGGCTCTAGAAAGGTCAAAGAACATGATTCTCACAGTGCTCTCCGCCATCTCCAGATGAGAACAACCCCTGTGTAAATAACATAGTCTTCCACCCCATCCAAACAGCTGGAGGCCAGATGCTGCTCCTGTCCTGAGAGGAGCCAGAACAAAATGCTCCATTTACTTCCTCAAGTGGGAATCAGCTGTGTAATCGGTCAGATCCCTGGGGTTCTTGTTCTTTGGAAAAGGGTCAATGCGGAAGTCATCCAAAGCAGTGGGACCCTCTGTAGTCAGAGGCTCATGAGGAAACTGAACTGCACAGTCCTCCACCACTTCAGCACTTATACCATCAGGTCCTGCAGCCGTCTGCAGTCTGATTGATGGTTGGGTGAGAAGAGGATGATGACCACCATCGTCATGCAGGCGACCGGGGAGCCAGAGCCCCATGACAGAAGAGTAGGAGAAGGAGCAGCAGGGAAAGTGCTTAGCTGATTGTAGCAGCTGTTTAGCTGGATAGCCTCCACCTCCCTCTCAAATCTTCATGCACTGTACATGAGGAGTACACTCCTCAACTACAAACATCAGGTCACTAGTGACCCGTGGTTGTTTGTTTGCATATCAACCACCCCTCTTTTGATGGCACAACAGTGTCTACACAAATATTAATGTATTCAGTGTGAATGTTGGTGGCATGTCTTAATTGATGGTGATGTCTTTGTTTTGATCAGTCCAGTATTTTGGTCATGACTGAAGATTCTCAACAAGTACTAGTGGACATTGAAGCCCTTTCAGGGTTAGGTATGGGTATTGTTGGGCTATTATTTAAACAACCTATCAATACCAATACTCATTATAATCCCTTATCAATGCTACTCTCCATTATTTGGTGTCGAAAATAGACATGATATAAAAACTTCAAACTTGTCCGAGCCATTACGAGCTGCCTACATTTGGTTAAGGGGCCGCAGGGCTAATAATGTGAGGAAATCTTTGGCTACTTTATTCAAGAGACGGAATTCGATTCGATTCGATTTCAATGACAATATTTCCAAATAATGCCATCATTTAATAAAGCCTGTGTGTGGGGGCTTCTTTGGTAAAAATTAAAAGGCTGCGGGCACTTATGGAGGTACAATACCAAGAAAAAAGGGATCAGTCTGTTCAGTTATTGAGGTAAACCGATGGGGTGTAACTCGGTGAATCTGAATATATCGTCTTGACTTCATGTTGAACTTTTATTAAACTTATCAGTGAAAACAAGCCTTTTGCTTTGATGGTCGCAGCCAAAGTCTCTGTTTTCAACCCTTAAATGTCCTCACCAAGAACAAAATGTATGGGAAAAAAAAATTATTTTGCATATTTTATCTTAGATAATATCCTCCATAAAATGAGAAATTGTTTGGTCAAGCATTTTTTAAATAGATAAAAAAAAAATCTGACTTTTAAAATTATTTCATCGTGAAATATCGTATCTCACGGAAAGTAGTCAATTTTAAATTATATTAGTTCAAGCTTTTAGTAAAGCATCTTCTTTATACCCTTATTAGACTTTTTTTGGTTGTAAAAGGTCCATTATTCTTTTCATAAGTCCTCACAGGTTTTAATATATCAAAATAAATCCTGCTAATGGAATAGGAGTTTCTCAATAGCCATGGTTAATCCTCCTCCTTGGTGGTCTTTTTGACTTGTGGTGTACCCCAGGGCTCGGTCATTGGCCCCTTACCCCTATGAATATACATGCTGCCACTGGGTCATATTAGAAAACAGGTTCAGTCACATTTTTCAATCTTGAATGGTGACTCAAAGTGTTTTTAACAAAACAGTTGAGTAGGACATTAAAGGGTTGAAGGCTCTAAGGAGGATATCTGTCTAAAATGTTTGACTTTGCAATTTGGTTAGCCTGCATTACCCATCTGGACTCTACTGCAGTGACGGGCTTTAAATCGTATGAAATGAAATTGTTGACCAACCTGTAACAGTTTTGCTATTTCCTCGTCAAGAGATAGTGACTGGGTTGGACTAGGCTGCTTGACTTATATTTACTGATGAAGCTGTGGTTGCATTGCAATGATGATGTAACACGAGCTGCCGCAAGCACTTTGCTGAGACTGAAAAGACTGCTGCACTTCTACAGATTTATCCAATGTCAAATTCCAACCCTTGACATTACTAGTCTGAATCTCTTTACATGTAAAACCTTTTTTTCCCCATTTATTACCTCTGGATTAGTTTTAGTTCAGTTTTGTAAAAGTTGCCTACATGTCTCATCCTGTCAGTCCTGATGACTGGAGAGAAGAACCCACACACATCCTTGCAAATACAATCCTTTGGACCGTCTTTCCTGTCCCCCCACAGATTTGGTTTAGCGGCAACTTTTTGAAAAAGTCACCTGTCCAAAGATCTATCAACTTATCCTAAATACTGATGACAGCATCTTTTGTCCAGGATCTTATCGATACTTTGGTAATACATACAACATTAGCATGTTGGTATACTCATAGGGCCTCCTTCATCAATATCTTCCTAAGTAATTTCTTAATATTGTTATTAAGAAGACGCCAAATTGTTTCCACCTGTGTTCTTAATTTGGGGAATCCCATTTTGATTGTGAACTGGAAGCTCATGCATTCAGTTCACGTGCCTTGTGAGCCTTTTTAGCATATGTAAACTTTGATAATGCACATAAAGGGACATTAGACTGCAGGTCCTTGTGCAACACACGCCTGCCACACAGGTGGCAGCGAAACAACGAAGAAAATGCAAAAGAGAAAGTTTAAAGGCTGCAGCTCTGGAGGTCAAAACAAATGAAAACAAATGTCAGCAGTTGCAGTGGAGATATTGCTGCAGGGGGTGGACACCTAACGGGCTGTCTTATAAGTCGTGTCAGAAGCAGATATAAAATAACACAAAAAAGATGCATGGGATGCTGTTACAGTGAATGCTGTATCTGGAGGGCGGGCGCACAACAGAATAAACTCAATCTCAAATCTGATCTCAAATCTGAGGTTAGGAAACTTTGAGGTTAGGAAGCACAGCCAGCGCCATCCTGCAGTACAAACCTGCTCAAGACACGCATTGAAGCGCCACCGTCACAGACAGCATCAAGATTGGTCACAGCCTCTGACACACTTAAATAAACTCATGAAAATAGGAAAAAAAGTCACACACTGAAAGCTTTTATTTTTGAAGTAATGTGTTTTGATTATTTTAAATCCTTTAATTACAACCGATCAATAATTTGCTGTCGTACTTGAAAAACAAGTCCGTTGTGTAGCGTTTATTTATTTTAAAATGCTATAACGCTTTGTTAAATCATGAAAATTCTTATTACTATATATAGAAAAACATTATTGTAATTTAAATCCTGTATTATACAACCGTATATTTGAAGGAAAACACAATAACCGATTATTATTCACAAACATGACATCACTCAGATGATGGTGAGAGGCTCTTAGGCGTTCGTAGACTCCATTCTTAGCAAAGAACAAATCTTAAATAGGAACAAATTGGTGAATGCCAGAATCTTTGTTAATCTGCGTTAGTGGGTACAGGAACATATTTGGTGAGTACGGCTGGTGAATGAGGTCCAAGGTATGAAGCATGTTGGCATGATTTCAGCGTTTAGCCCAACTGTGCCGCTAGCATGGCCATAGACTCTAGAATGAATAGATTGTGAGATGGTCCTGTTATCTTCTACATCTACTCCAGTAGTGATGCATTATTGTTAAACGTATGAATATCTTTATGTTTGTTGTGCAGGGGACGAAAACAACTGTCAAGTATCCATGCGTATTTTGTATCACGTCAGCATCGACGACCGTTTCAAGGGCATGTTCGCTTACACCGACTGCATACCCCAGGTACAGCACCCACCGCAAATTGCTTGAAGTAAACCGGGTTGTGAAGTTATCAAACGATTCAAAGCTTTTTTTCAAATATGAAGCCTTTTTGATTTGTTTGTCTTTAGCTGATGCGAATGCTGTATGAGCGCAGCGAGGAGGAAATAGAAGCTGAGATCATCTCCATCTGTATCAACCTGGCTGCAAACAAGAGGAACGCACAACTCATGTGTGAAGGTGTGCTATTCGATCCAAATGTAAAGTGCGATATAAATGGAATGTATTTTCGTTAATATTATTAATTGTCCCTAAAATCCCCCAGACTGAATACATTTTTCCACCTGATCTCTGTGGAGGCGGTGTTGTCATGAGATGAGTCTTGGTTGCTGCTGGTTTCCGGGCTGGGAGGAAAAGTACCCTCAGTTGATCTGTGATAATTGGATTATTGGTGCTTGTGTGTTTCTTTGTATAGGAAATAGGTTAAAGATGCTCATGAAGAAGACTATGAAGACCAAAGACTGCCTTTTGATGAAGATAGTCAGAAACATCTCACAACACGATGGACCAACCAAACCATTGTTCATAGTGAGTTACAAGGAGTAATAGTATTATTTCTGTTGTTCCAGCCGTTGTGTGAACAGTCTGTTCTCTCAGGACTATATTGGTGACCTTGCAGCCGAGATCAGGGTTGAGGAAGAGGAGATGTGGGTTCTCGAATGTCTTGGCACGCTGGCTAACCTCACCATCCCTGACCTGGACTGGGAGTTGGTGCTCAAGGAGTACAACTTGGTACCCTACCTCAAAGACAGGCTTAAACCAGGTACTGATGTCATCAAAGAATTCACATGTGCACCAAACCAGAAACAACCTTTAATAGTAAATGTATACATTTGCTCTTCCTTCTCTGGCGGTGTTGTGGTTGTTCACAAATGCTCTTTACACTCAATATCAAAACTGCCCCTACAATCTACATGACCCTGAACCCCAATCTGCTCCTTGTGCACGTCACAGGAGCTGCTCCTCACGGATGGATCCAATGCACAATTTCGTTATGTTGTTAAACTTTTAAAGTACTGCAGCAAACAACAATGCGCTGAGTAAAGAGAATGTATCTGCTTGAACATTTGATCTTTCCTTGTCATATATGTAAAACCTTTTAAAAGCAACCATTCATAATCGTATATAGTTTTTCTCTGCATCTTAACATCTACTGCACAGGTTAGCTCACCAACAGTTTCTGCTGGGTGTGTTTTAGGTTCAGCGGAGGACGACCTCATTCTGGAGGTGGTGATACTGATCGGAACAGTTTCCATGGATGACGCCTGCGCGGCCATGTTGGCTAAATCTGGCATCGTTCCTGCCCTTATCGAGCTACTCAACGGTAAGGTACACCTCCAGTTTTCCTCAAGATGTCCTTAAGGCTCATGAGAGCAACAAGCCACAAATATTAAAACAGCTTTGGGGATTTTGTTATGCTCTCTTTTATAAAAGTCTTGTGATATAAATGTGCTTAAGATCACAGCGCTGCTGCTCACACGCTTAGGTGTTTCACCGAGACTCTTCCTTTCTTTAAATGCAGTAACCCTGTGAAGTCTGTCTGTATTTTCGAAAATTTTTAATAGTGTTTGCAGGTATTTTTGAAACATGAGCTGCTTTCATACTTCATTAAATAACCGGCCTTTCATGTGTTCTTCTGTCTGAAAATAGCTCAACAAGAGGATGATGAATTTGTGTGTCAGATCCTCTACGTCTTCTATCAGATGGTGTTTCACCAGGCCACAAGGGACGTCATCATCAAAGACACCCGTATCCTTCCCACAGGGAAAAGACAAAGGAGAATCTTTAAGTTGGGGGCAGAAAACTGGGGTAAAAAAAACACAAAACAGGTCACTTAAAAAAAAAAGAGAATTCTGTCATTTTCTATTCAACCCAAAGCTGTTGGGAGGCTGGTTGAAGATCCACAGAACAATTCTGCAGCTTGGCAGCAGCATTGTTTCTCAAACACTTGAGGAGACGCGGAGAAAAAGATGGCAAAAAAAGACAAACAAGAAAACATCTTTCGGAAACAAACATAGAATGTCTCCATCGGTCCTTGAGATCCAAGAATCTTTGAAAAGATCTCGTTTGCTCCTTTAACGCTGAAATCTTCACTGTAGCCTCTAAACTAAAAGCTCTGATGTTAATTCTTGGAAATTTGATTGATTAAACTACCTGTGGGATGAAAACTATTCCGAAAGTTGTTCAACTTCTTAGCCATGGCCTTCTTAGCCATGGCCGGTACCAAACGACATTGACGCTGAAACACGGATTGTTCAACGGGGAATATTGTTGACTTTATTGACGATAATGGAAATGGAGCTGGTAAAATAAAAACTTTCATTTCATCCACTTCATCTTCTTCATAGCCGGTTCAACACAGAGCCGTTCCTCCCTCACCCGCTCTGTACACACACTATGGGTGAGTAGCAGCAAACTCAAAGAAGCGGAAAATGTCAGTTTGGAGAGACCATAGGAGATCCAGGCTCAGCCTATGCTCTGGCAAAGAATCAGACATTTAACAGGGACAGTAAATAATAGATGGCACCATTTTATTCCCTTGTTTACAACATGCTACTGTTGTGCTCAGGAATACATCGGGCCTCTGGCGGTCGCGTGGTTCCACCTTGTTATTTGTGGTGTTATACAGCCATTGTTATTTTCAAATTTGTAGAGAAGGACGATGGTGCTGTTGGGAACAAAATAAAAAATGAGCTAGTGTTGCAACACCCTTACAATAACTTCAAAAAGTGTTCAGCTCTGCCCCGAGATCAGCTAAAACTAAAATACTTCAGGATACAATGGACTAAACCCAGAAAAAACAGGATTATGTGATTGTTGTTAACAACAAAGAATGTTTCAGGCAGAGCTAGGACTAAATAAAAAAATGGCTGACCGCATTATCGCTCGTTAACACACGTTTGTTAACACCAAAACAAGATACCTGTAACAATGTCTACATACCCTAGTACTCAAAGGTGTAACTTTCTGGCAGAGGGTCTCTGCGTTGTGTACGATGCTACTTCCAGGCAGCAAATAAACACTCAGGTTTCAGAAACAAGTTCTGGCGAGCTCCTCGGACGCTTTTGGTTTAGAGGCTACATTGAACATAGGGTGTAATCAAGTCACTTCAGTTTGGGACATGTGACCTTGTGGTGAGCTGATAATGATGTATGAGCTGCTTGTTTTTAGTTTCATGTTCTGTTTACGTCATCAAACACACCTCATCTTCTTCGGTTGTTGTTGCTGCAGCATAAGAGTTTTTCAGTCAAGCGCCACAAATGACCCAGACTCTTCATCAGCATGGGGGTGACTGAGCTTTCATTTTTCACTGAGTGGTTCCTTTTAGGCTGTAATGTCCCACGTGACCCGGGAAGAATTTATTTCGTTAACCCTCTCTATCTAGAGGCCCCAGCCTATCTGATCGATCTGATGAATGACAAGAATGCTGAGATCAGTAAAGTTTGTGACAACACCCTCGATATTATTGCGGTGAGTGAAGCAAGCTGCAGCTACACGGGTTCACTCCAGCCAGTCGGCTCTTTCATGGTTTTACCCTTTTCTTTGTCTTTCAGGAGTACGATGAGGAGTGGGGGAGGAAGATTCAGTCACAGAAGTTTCGTTTCCATAACAACCGGTGGTTGGAGATGGTGGAGAGGTGCCAGGCCGATGAGTCTGAACCATATCTGTATGATAATGACAACGAAAGGACGGATCTGTTCTACAGCGCAGGTATGCACCTGACAGTGTTGTTCATTTAAAATTACACCCACTCTGTTCTGGATTTGAGTCCTTTACTGATCATTCTAAATCTTCCAGTAAGTTTTCAGCGATGCACACTTCCACAATTCTGTCAATCATGGACCGAAAAACAAATCCAGCTTTTTATAGAGTGCACAATTATAGTTGTGAGCTACAACTATAATTGAGGCTTTTGCATTGATCTGGACTCGGTTTCATCCACAGGAGTAACATTTGAGGAGGGCTACGAGTGTAAGCACTAGTGTTTGTGTTTTATTTGATCACTGTGTGTCTTTTCAGATGGAATAATCCCCGCAGAAGGTTCCATCAGCCCAGATTTCTTTGGTGATTTACAGCATCAGAATGGAGCCTTTCACCCTGCAGGGTGAGTTCAAGTGCTGGACAAACACCAGCAGTCTTACAGCAGGTTTCCACTGGGTCAGGTGACGATAAAAACATGGAAATTCAGTCATTATTCCATCACCACTCTGCTGATGGAAAGTCAGGTTAAGAAGGGAGCTTCGCAACAAATTATGTTCAAACGTTCTCCTAACTCAACGTTACTCAACTGCAGTGTTGCCAAAAATATTTTGACATCGATGACATCATAAAGTGATTGAACGTTTTAGGCCTGAACATCCTTCCCCACCTTATTCTTCATCAGAATTGGTCTCTCATGCCCCTTTGTCCGTATCACCTCAATACATGACCTGGCCCATGACTTTGTAAACGGCCCACTACGACTTCCATTAATGTGTGATGCAGCACAAGAGTTTTGCGTGAGGCACACATACTCACATGCAACACTTTCTGAACAGAAAGCCCCCAGGATCAGAAAACTCTGGATCCGATTGATCATCTTCACCCTGCAGTGGAAGCTTAGCAGTGAGGGTGGTAGATGCCAGCAGCGAGCAAAGAAGAGACGGAATGTTGAATGAATGAACTCGTAGTGATGTTTCATCTTAACTGGGGATCCACCATCGCCTCAATCTCCCACTGCATGACTACAAAACAATATACAGTATTTTACACTTAAATGAATGCAGGATAAGTCAAATACTTAAAAAATTATTCAGTCACAGCTGAAATTACAGGAAGAAATGCGTCTTAATTCGATTGAAGTCTATAACAGTTGATTTCTTTTGTGGATGACGGTAACTGCTTTGTAGAGAATTTAAAAACCCCTTCCGGTTCTGATCACTAGGCCTATCAGATTAATTAATCGACCCCGTGTGATCACATCCTAGATTTGACTTCATGGGGGAGACTTGTATTAGTTTCTATTTGTTTTTTACACTTGATGCTGGCACACTGATCAGCACCCGAGTCCATGGGCTTTCTCTCCACAGTAAACCAACGATTCTTCCTGTCTCAACACTTGAATCAACTTTGGCTGTCTTACTTTTTCAGCGACGGGGGCGATGTTTTTGACCAGACCAGCTCATCGTCTGGACGACCGGCCACTGCTTATGGCTTCCGGCCCGACGAGCAGCCCTTCTATCAGTACTCGTAGACAGACGCACACTCCTGGTCTGTTTAACTCTTCAGGAGGGATGAGATCCCTTTCTCATCCTCATCCTCATCCATCCTCGTCCTGCATGTCTGCTGTTACGGCTGTAGCTGCTACATGGTTTGATAGGAGGAGTGACACACTACTACTACTGCACACATTCAACTAGTTACTAAGTACAGGTCGGTGCAGTTTCACTGTTTACAAAATAATGTTTATAAGCTTTTGCATGTTATTCCACTATGATTAGGAAATAGACGTTAAATGAAAACCTGTAGATGAAGTGTTCTTGCATTCCACTGTTGACACTATATCAACTTTCTCAGCTATGAGCTGGCATCACACCGCCTGTTCATGAACATGCACTAATGTTCATGGCCTTGTTTTGTCAAGATCGTTAAACTACATTGAGCGATACTTTCACAGACGCTCGTCCTCTCCTCGGTCCTCATGAAATATCATTTCATATTTCCTTATGCTTCTCAAAACAAGCGGTAGGATTTTGTACCTGACATATTTCCCACAAAAGTTGTGGGAAACGGATCCTTTTTTTCCCCGGACGGTTGTGTGATAGTCCCTCTGAGTGATCCCAGACGTTGTTTATGCGTTTTGTCCATGCACTGTTTACTAGGCTGAAAACGGAATAGCGGAGTTTGGTCATGTCCCTCACAATTTTCACAAGACTTGGCTTTTACCAGTTTAAACATGAATGTCAAAGATTACACTCTGGAACCGTGTTTTTACAAGTTTACGTTTACAGGCGTGAAGGAAAGGTCCAAGTGCAGCAAAGCGGTTTCCGTGTTAGCCAAAAAGAACCCGCTAGAAACAGCTTAGAAACATTTAAGTGGTCTTAAGAAGCTGCAGAAATGAACTGCTACTGTTACAACTTGCAGTAATAAACGCTTAACCTTTTCTTCTGCTTCACCCACTTTCACAGTCAACCGTTCTGCAGCTCTCTGCCGACCGCGCCCTCACTCTTCTCGCACAACACGCACCAACAGAGACAAATATGCCATTCTCTTGACCAATCATTTGTATGAAATGTAGTTTCCACGTAATATCAGATCATCTGACTTGGAAACAATCAGGACGGACAAATATCCCTGTCGTAAGGAGACTTTTGGGTGGAAACGCGACTCAATCCGACAATATTCCCACGTGTAAGCGATGGGGCGAGAGCGTTTGTTGTCTGTTGATGCAGGTTTGAGAAGAGAGCCCCGCAGTTATTCTGCACTTCATTTACTCTTGTTAATTTATTAGGCACTACATCGTTGCACATTTCAGGCTCTCCTGGCTCTAACGGCTCTAACCATGGTGAGATCAGCAGAGTTGAACCACAGACCGACTTTCCACTACCAACTCAAGTCAGTGCTGCGGGTAGGATATCACGTTTATTCACTGTGTCCATGTTTACTCTCTATTCTTGAGCTGTGGAGGATTCCTTTAAGGGCATCAAAACTCAAACTGACGGGGAAAAGGTTTGCACCAAGAGCTGTGACTTAATTGTCATTCCCTTGAGCAAGGCATTACTGTTAGAGCGCCTCCGTGTCTGAATGTATAAATGTGAATGAGAACATTGCAGTTACTCTTAATCAAAAAGAAGCTTTTGTGCCAGTGACCAGACAACGTATGAAAAGAAGGATCACACGCTGTAGGTGATAGATGTGTTTGCAGATCACAAACATTCAGCTACTGTATAACTTAAAGGCATATTTGCACATATAGTTTCCTCCTTTTTTCTTTTTTTGCTATGTCTTTTTTTAATGTCTGAACTTGCAACAGTATTAGATCCACACTGAGGGGGAAAAAGTGATAATATTACGAGAATACATTTGTAGTTCTGCAAAAAATATGATTATATTATGAGGAAAAGGGGCAATAATTTCATAAGAGAGGTCAAAGTAAAAACATGAAAATGGTTTAAGTCCAAATTTCACGAGATAAAAGTCTCCATAGAAGTCATAATTCCATCCAGTCATGTTACCGGAATAGATTTATAATTTAAACAATAAACAATCAAATATTTTGATGATAAAAGAACAAGTTGAAATTTGAATTGGCAAGAAAGTCAAAATAACACAATTATAAATGTGTAATATCACAAGACGAGATGAAAGTTGTAATGTTTGGATGGGAATAAAGTTGTGAAAAGTATCCACGTTTTACTTGAACATTTAAAAACTCTCTTCTTGTGATATTATCCCTTCTCCAGAAACGATCCTTCATATATGTTCTATGTCCTCTCTTGTGAAGTGATGCCTTTATTCTTGCTATATAACATATTTTCTTGGACTGTTATGATCTGATAATTGTAATACGACACTCTTTCCGTCTGATTGTGGCCTTAATGCTCTCACTTGATTCCATTTACTGTATGCTGCTGTGTTTCATGTGTGAATGTACGACTACTTAACAAGACACTGTAAACAGAAGTAGTACTGAAGTAGATGTACTCTGTCTCACTCACTGTCCTTCGTCCTCATGATTTAATAAATAAGAAAAAATACCATGTTGTAACTGTCCTGACTATAAAATGATAAAGTGTTAAAACGTTCTACTCACCCTGGGAACTTTTTTTTATAGAATACAGCTGTGTCAAACCGTCCTGTTTGTAACTCTCTGGTCCGTTTAATGACGATATTCTACTGTGTTTATATCCTCAAGAAAACTGGTATATTGGGGGGCTCGGAACTCTTCCTCACTGCATCAGTTTTTACAGATCGATCTATATCACAGGAAAGTCGCGAAAATCATGGACTCTTCGTCATCTTGTCAGCTGCTGTCACCTATCCTTCGTGTTTGCGAAAAAATTCAGAAACAATTTCATGGATCATTTCTGATTTCATACCACCATAGACCTTAGAGCGAGGAAGAGCTAAATACTAATAATAATACATTTAATTTATAACGCACTTTACATTTGGATCAAATCTCAAAGGGCTACAAGGTAGAAGCAGATAAAAGCAACCATAAAAAATATAATAATAACTATATAAAAACCTGACCAAAAAGCAGCAATGTTAATTAAAGGGGCAGCAGAACAGAAGGCCCGATCCCCCATGGTGCTGAGCTGAGGAGGCGGTATGAGTGGGTAGAACGGAGGGATCGTGTTGAAATCAGTTGGGTGAGTAGTTCTTTTAGGTAGGGGTGTGCGTTGCCATGGATACACCGGTGAGTGAGGAGAGAGATCTTATAATCAATCCTGGTGGAGATGGGAAGCCAATGAAGGGAATGAAGAACAGGGGTGATGTGTTCGTGTTTACGAACTCCCATCAGGATCCTTGCAGCACTGTTTTAATAATAATAATAATACATTTAATTTATAATGTTTTGAACATATTGTAGTCCTTGAAGACTTATCAGGGATCCCGATGAGAAGTGAGTTACAGTAATCCAGTCGGGAGGAGACAAACGCGTGGACCAGCTTTTCAGCATCACTTAAGGTGAGTGAAGAACGGAGTTTGGAAATATTTCTGAGATGGTGAAAGGAGATTTTGCGGATGTTTTCGATGTGGGATTCAAAAGTGAGTTGAGGGTCAAATCTTACACCGAGGTTGGTGACTGATGAAGAGAGGGGAATGTCCTGACCAGAGAAGGTAATACTGGTTATGGAGGAAGACTGGGTCTGATGGGGGGCAATTAAAATAGATTCGGTTTTGGAGCTGTTCAACTGGAGAAAGTTGTTTTTCATCCACACCTTTATCTCCTCCAGACAAGCGTGGAGAGTTGACAGGGGAGATGATGACGATGAGGATGGAGAGGCTGCGGAGGAACGCGTCAGTTTTTATGTAGATTTGCATGTCATCAGCGTAGCAATGGAATGAGAGTCCATATCGACTGATGACACGGCCAAGGGGGAGCATGTACAGTATGAAGTTTTCACTAGGGCTGTAGGAAAGGGGTCGAGGGCACAAGTGGAGGGTTTCATCGTCCTGATGATAACCTCCAACTCCTGCTTTGAGATTTCTGGGAAACACCTTAGAGGCTGGGAGATCTCAAACTGTGAGTAAGCAGACTGGATAGGTAGAGTGGAGGAACTAAAAACGACAAAACGGATTGAGTCGATTTGAAGAGAGCCATGAAATTATTACAGTGCTCTTCTGTCATTTCTGTAAGGGGGGGAGTTTGTGGTTTAAGAAGATAATTGATAGTGGAAACAGCTGCTTAGAATTTTCCAGGACTGGTTTTGATGATGTTGGAGTAGAACAGTGACCGAGCCTCTCTATGCGACTTTGAGTAGAACTTTTGGTGTTTCCAAAAAGCTAGCTTGTGGACAATGAGACCTGAAGCCTTGTAACGCCGTTCAAGGACACGCCTAGCTGCCTTCATTTCCCGTAGCTCGCTGGTGAACCAGGGGGCTGAGCGGGAGAAGGTGACTGTTCTAGTTTTTACAGGGGCGTGACGATCCAGGATGCTGGGTTTGGTTTGGGTGGTCGCTAGATTAGAAGTATGGTCATGGAGAAAGGTGGTTCTCAATTAAATGCCAGGCATTCAAAAGAAGAGATCTCAGGTAAGGGCAGTGGAGACAAGTCCAAATCACTGCGGTAGATGACAGACAGACCACCACCACCACCAGTGCTGCGGGCTTTCTGGAGGTAACAGTAACCGGTGGGACAGGTCTCATTCAGGACAGAAAAATCATCTGGTTGTTGCCAGGTTTCTGTAAGGAACATAACATCCAGACACTTCTCCAGGATGTGATCATGTATGAGGCATGATTTGTTTCTGAGAGATTATGTATTAAAGAGTTTGATTTTAATACTAGATGGAGCAGTGAGTCTCTGTATTGGCCGAAGAAGACTGAAATCCACTCCACGTTTTCTAACCAGCACAGTGAGTAACTCTATGGAGGAAACTCCAGCGAATCTAATGGGAAGAGTGACAGCGTTCTGATGACGCGTCTGAGACGCGACGCTGCGAACGTCAGACCAAACAGACGGAATGGAGTTATCGGAGCGGGAGCGGGAGTAAACAAACTTAGAACGGCAAATTCTGTGAATGTAACGGGGCCGACGAAGGAGTCCAAGTTGTTTAATAACCGATATGCACAACGGAGAGTTGTAGTTATTGTATTTCATCAGTTGGGTGACGGAATAATTCATCATCATGCCAGTCGTGGAGACTAGCCCGTTATTAGCCGTTAGCCATGGACGAGACATTATTATCATGGAAATGATGCCGAGAAAAAAAGCTATCAAACACAGAAAGTGTTCAACAACGGCTTTTGGTGAAAGTGTCAAGGGGAAAGTGATGAACAAGACGGATAAACAAACGGCCATCAACGATGAACAAACAGATGCAGAAGTCTCCAGGTGATGGTGCACGTGCAGCAACAGGTAGGCGGACCGTCACCAGACTCGGTAGAATTCTTACAAATACAAATACATACATAATGTTCACATGAATCGACTGGAGGGGATCTATCTTTTATTATTTTACTTTTAATACTTACAGTTTTACTCACTAGCAGGGTATTTTTTATGACCAGCAATTTTTCCTAAGCATATGACTAAACACCCGGAGATCGTGGAATAAAACATAATATATACACAACGTGACGGATTTTACTCCCTAAGGGAAGCTTATTTATTTATGTATTTATTTATAATATATAAATACATTTATAATATATAAATAAATGAGAAAGACAACACTTTGGGACATTATTTCTCATTTAATTTGAGGAGGTCTGTCAGGGAGATGTCTTGTACAACGCAGGGGATTGGGGACTTTTTAGTGGGATACACCGTTGCGGTCGGAGACGACAGCCTGGGACCAGTTTTTGTTCTATTTACAACGGTGCAACTACAAATTCAAATTCACGTTATCCGATGGAAAGTCAGGTCAAATACTAGAATTTACAAAACATTTTCTGCGTGTTACAGCAATGTCATTTGAAGAAGATGTGGGATTGTTTTAAGCTTTGCAACCCAAAAAAAAGGGAAAAGGTGATAAGGACTTCTGATGGCAGCCGGCTCTGTGTTGTGTGTGATCCAGTATTGGTTGCAAACCAACGCTGTGGTGAGTTTTAAGCTCCTGCTGGTTTCCTGCTGCATGGCCTACACACCATCTTGAGCTTGTGGTCTTCATCACAAGGATAACGCCTCTACCTTAGAAGCTACAGTGAAAATACCTTAAAAATACCGTGTTTTTTCTAGTCAGTGAAGGATCCCAGGGCGCCTGGAGACTGTAGTTATAATAATAAACTTATTTGTATAGCCCTTTTCAAAACAAAGTGCCTTACATTATTGAACAAAATTGAATAATCATAAATAATATTAAAACCCAAATAGACCCTCTGACATTGAGGAGAAAGCCTCAGTAGAACTCTGGCTGTGACGCCGCAGTGAGGTCACAGCGTATGATGTCACTCAGTCAGCAGAAGGTCGGCCTTCATTGGAGTGTCTGCACTGATGGATGGATGGATGGATGGAGGTAGAGAGAATGATAGAGGTATAGTGATAGAGCAATAGATAGAGAGAGAATGGAAGAGATGTAATGATAGAGCTAGAGGGAGAGATGGATAGATAGATGGATAATACTTTATTAATCCCGAAAAGGGTAAATTAAGTGGTTGCAGCAGCTCCAGCATACAGATATTGTAAAGGTGACTAAAAATGAAGACATACTATATAATAGCACATCTTATAGACATGGTTAGATAAACATTATATATAAACAATATATATATATGCATATATATATTATTATTAATTAATTATAATAATAAAAAACACATTTAAGTTGAAATACAGGAATAAAGCACATGCAAATATAAAGAAAAAAGAAAAAGTCCGATCTCCAATGGCAAATGTAGTATGAATTAAAATTGTCCAGTTAAGAGATGCAGTAGTGCAATTAGAGGAACACACTTGGTGTGTAGTCAGTTGATGGTTAACAGATACACACGTGTGTGTAGTGAGGTAGCAGAGTTCTGGGTTTCAGACACAGTCTCACAGGGTTTTGTGGTAAAGTCTGACTGAGTTTAGATGCTCTGACCCAGTTGTTGTCTAGCCATCATAATGTAGACGGAGATATAGAATGTATATTCAGTAATAGTGCAAAAGTCAACAGTACAATGTGAGATATGTGGTATGTAGAATATGTATTACGTACATTATGATACGTCTAGGTAATAGATTGATTTAGATAATAATAAAATAAGTAGAATAATAAAATAGAAGTACGCTGTAGTGAAGGGGTCTATAGTGACAAATTGATTTAAAAAAAACCCAATACAATATAGGAAACATACCATAATGTAAGACTTTTATCCATTCATCAAGAGCGTCCCTTCATTGGTACAGAGAGGAGAAGTCAGAAGAATGGTGGATATTTATGAAATGTTGACGATTTCATTTAAAAAAAATGTGTAATTCACTGCCACTTGTAAAGTAGTGTATTTATATATATTTTTTAAATTCTTAAAAAATAAGGAAACAATACGGATTTTCTTTTTTTTCCTGTTCAATGAAAGATTTGTGATGAATCTATTTAGATGGAGAGAGTACAAATAATACTTTGCCTCATACTCGTATTTCACTACACCTCAAAGGGTGAGACAACAACAACAACAACAAAAAGCAATGATTAGGGGGATGTTATAAAATAAATGTATTATTATTATTATTATTATGTAGAAATGATGTCTGGATCTGACTGCGGTGTCTCCGTATGCAGCATTCCTCTTTCCGCCACTAGGGGGCAGTGTTAACCTGCTGACTCCCAGCCTGTGGGGTAGAATCGAGAATTGAGCTGGTGGTTGTGACTGAAGCAAAGATTTAGACTCTGTGTACAACCTCATTACTAGTTTGCATTTTTTTTTCTTTTTCTTTTACATTAATACCAGTTTATTCAAGAGGCGTACGGAGCAGAGTCAAAACGGTGTAATCTGGTTTCATCTTTCTACCTGTCAAATAAAGAGCATACAGAGATTAACAGAAATATAGTTCTTCAGTGGGATCAAACAGCCACACCCTGTTGCCGGTTCACCGGTTTCCATCCCCACGCTACACTGTGAACACCCTAACAGCTGTACACTGCAAAAACTGAAATTAAAGTAAGATGAAATATCTTAAATCAAGGTAATATTTGCTTAATTTTGGCTTACAACATATTTTTTCTAAGCAGGCTGTTAATGTCAGAGCATTTCACTTGTTTCCGTTTATTTGGTCCTCAGTTATGTTATTAAAAGATTCTTACTTTTTCTGGTATTTTAATACAGGTTCTGAATACATTAAATGCTTGGAACTAGAATTACCATAATTACGCTGTTTGATCAATAATGGCAACGCAACTACTTTGTCAAAGTCAACATTTTTTATTTTCAAGCTTCGTTTCATTTTCATGAACTACAAAAACGCAATTACCAAATGGAATTAAACCTTTTTTTTATATTGTCAATCTTACAGTGGCGCCTTGTGTACATTTAAACTGACTCTTATTTAATAGACCTTTAAAACAACCTTAAAGGAACACGACCAGTATTATACAAACATTAGGATTATTTACTCTGCTTAATAACACGATCCAGGATTCACTGTAGAAAAAGCTCATCTGCCACCGATTCAGGAGAAAGAAAATCTACATTTTCTTTGTTTAATCCAAGAGATTTTACCTTCTTAAAAATATTACTGCAATGGCATTTATGATTATATTCAAGCAAATTTTCCTGCATATTGAGAAAAATCATTCTTAAATCCTGTCTTTGTGTCTTTTTTATTTATTCTGGCCACTGTAGTTCTAAGATATCTGTAAGTTCTTTAAGGTCATATTTTTTTTAACTTGTTTTAGGAAATCTGGGCAGTTCACATTTGTCCGTTGTGTTGTCACATATTATTTGCTCATTTTATGGAAAATGGCCCACAACTCATAGTTATTGTTTTCCTGTTTTTGCAGTGTTGCTCTGAACCAATCATCTCTGATCACTCTTTGCTCTTTGTCAGAGCAGCTCAGATCCTCACAGCTCTGCTTTTAACACGTTTACTTTTAGGTGCCGTAAGAAGAAGCTAATCAATGATATTCTGATTCCAGTGGTTGTAATCTTTTGTCTCATGGAGGGTTTTTTCCTCAAACATTCATGATGAGGGTTCTGAGAGTGGTGATCGTAAACTATTTTGTTGGAGCAGCGGGTGATTTCTTCTGAGACGAGTGCCAGACTTCACCGATAAGTTTCTGTTCAGTGTTAGATTCGACTGAATACCAGCCTCAGCTGACTCCTGCTCTCCAACCACCAACACCTTCTGCTCTTAGCAATAATGCAGCAGCGTCTCCAGGAGCGGGGGAAATGCAAATGCTGAATGCAAGAGAAGAAATGCCTGTCGGGCTTTACCTCGCCCCCACAGCCACTGCTGGTTCATTTCTACTGAAACTCCACGGATGACTGCACACGAGGAAAAACATTATTATTATTATGAGGAAATAAACATCATGTACCTTTATCGGGCAGGATGCTCTCTAACCAGTTTAACGAGGAGGCTGAAGACTTCGCCTTTAAAAGTATCAAAGTGTGTCTGTTCATATTAAATCAATGTAAAGTTCTGTGGTTCTGCATATTAACACCGCGTGTCATGACCTCTGCAGTTTGATGATGTGATGGTTGTGGTTTGGGAGCATTAATACTAAAAGATTGGAACAAATTCCTGTTATATCATCTATAATGGTGGAAAGGTGAGGATGGTGAAGGTGAAAAGATTATGAGGCTAATCTGACTTTTTGTCATGAAACAGGAAGCTGCTATAACTCCCCTACCTTTGGTCCAACGGTCCCAAAACACACTTGTAAGAATGATAATTAAAAAAGAGAAATAGTCGTAGATCCCCTCTGTCACCTGTTACCCATACTGCTTTGCACCGGAGACAATTGATCGGTCCGTCTACGTTCCAACCCTCACCTGCGGTCATGAGCTCTGGGTGGTGACCAAAAGAATGAGGTTGAGGATATGAGCGGCTGAAAAGAGCTTCCTCTGTAGGGGGGCTGGGCTCAGCCGTAGAGAAAAGGTTTCGAGCTCGGACATCCGGAGCCAGTTGAGGCGGGTCGGGCATCCGATCAGGACACCTCTCTCTGGGGGGTCTTCCTGCACAACTGGGAGGAGAACCGGAGGTAGACCCAGAATGTGGTGTGGGAACGCCCCGGGATTTCTCAGGATGAGTTGAAGGGTGCTGCTGGGGAAGAGGGACGTCTGGAATGCCTTCTTAGCCTGCTGCAACTGCGACCCGACCCGGGACAAGTGGAAGAAAAGCTGATGGACGGATCATTTAAAAAGCTCTGAAACAATTTTGGGGAATTGTTGGGAGGTAGTTGGACTATTGGGGATCATGTTTTCTCATGAACCCTGCCATGACCAGTTCTCATGACTGCATGAGAACTGGTTATGCTAAGCTAGTCAGAGGCGGAGTGGGGCGGCCAATGGCATCACTGTAGTAGGACGTGTAACTTTCTTTGAATGTACGCCCACTAGTTCTTCTAGAGTTAACAGTGTTTATAAATATTGGCACAAATCTAATCAACCCGACGGTGTTTGGGTTTAAACCAAGGAGGAAAAGAAAACCGTCACAAAGCTGTAATTCAAGAGCCAGAGGTTGAAAATAAATATTTTCTGCTACATTTCCAATTACAGGTCAGCTACTGTGTGTGAAAGAAAATGCCGGTGTAGCGGTGCGCCGAGTCTCAGGGGTGACAAAGGTGTGCGTTATTACAGCAGGTGCGGTTAATTAAAGCCACCTTCACGAAGAGTTGAGAAATGAGCAGAAAAATGAAAGAGGCAGGTTTCAGAGTAATGTCTGCCAATCAGTGCAGCACCCACTTTATTCTCAAACACATTATTAGAATCTAAAAATAAGGAAATCTTTATGGTTGCTTTTGTTGTTGAGTCCTTTCATCTGGCAAAAAAAAAAACCAACACAATAACACAAAGTGATACAGAGCGAGAGATACGAGCCTCATCTTCATCATCATTAACACTAAAACAAAACTGGATTAAAAACATTAAAACACAAACGACCCAGCAACAGTTAAGAGTTTCTTAAATAGCCTCTGTGCACAGAGAAATAGAGATGACAAAAGAGACCATGCAACCTGATCAACCGCTCTGCCTTCTCATTACGCCCCACACACACATATGCACGCACGCACGCACACACACAAACGCGCGCACACACATGCGCACACGCACACCAAATCAATATTATAAACAGACATATGCCAAGACCAAGAGGAGCCGTCATCCTACGAAGGAGGTTTTCATTTCTTTTTTCAAACAAAGCATTATTTGACATTTCATTATTACAACTAAAACACACTGATCTGCCAGACGACAGTGACGGTTCTTCAACGGAGCGCCGTGATTCAGCGTCGGCGTCTGCTCGCCTCACCTCCATCTCTTCCAGATGAATGAAGCAGAGTGGGTCAGCTGTTATCAGGGCGCTCGGCGTCACGTCTTCTGCCTCTACGGAGTCGTCCAACCCGACTCCTATATTCACATAATCAAAGAACCGCGGTGCGTTCGCTCACACACCCTTTGCGCGCCGTGTGGATGCAGCAACTCTTCGGTCGGACGAAAGATAATTGACAGCGCGACACTTATGTTACAGTAATGTACAGCTGCTCTTCAGAGCCTTTTGGACCCGGTGGTGATCGTTACCCAATGACCAACTACATGTTGACGTTTACCGCAGACAGGAAGCTAAATGGAATACCCCTCTCTGAGGAGGGTGTCCACCTAACATCACCGATGTCCGCCTCTTCTCACTGCTGTTAGCATTTCAAACCACAGCACGCCTCATGCTGTCAAGAACCGGTACCACATCTACAGCGTCAGACATGCAGGAGCTGGGGGAACGCAAATCTGCGCCCTGTTCTTAAGCCCGGCCCTGTTGTTTAATAATACACAGAAATGTCCTTTATTCTACCGTCAAAAGAGTGACAGAAGAAGAGTTGAACTGCAGGCGGTCCGTTGGTCGGGTCTTCAGAGTGGTGAGAACGGGGTGGACTGGGTGCGGAGCAGGGTGTGGCGTAGTTCGGTGTGACTCATCCTGAGGTTAGCTCAGATAGAGATTCTTGTCTCTGGGAGGACCGCTGCAGGGGGAGAAGACCCAGAAGAGAAGGTGAGGACACTTTGGCTAGCACAGCAATAGTTCCATAAATGGAGCTGATATTAAGTTTGAAAGTCAAGTCTGAACCACATCCTGTCTTTTACTAACTCTAGGTGGCGAGGACATCCTTTATAACATCTAAAACATTTCATTCCAACACAAAGTGAGCATTTGTTGATGACTCCAGCCTAAATGGTGAGAAAGTACTTAGTAGAGACATTTGCTCGGCCAAACACGATGCAGTTCTAGACCCACCCAGAGGAATATTATCCCATTCCTCACATTCCAGGGTTTACTCGCCACAACGGCGTCTTCAAATCCCAGCAGATGTTTTCTGTGGGGATGAGACTGTCAAAGCCAGCCGAACTAAGCCTTGGTGGGATTTGAGGTCTTGTCATTTTGGAAGGTCCAGTGACACCGAGGCTTCAGTCTCCTCACAGACGCAAACATGTTTTTTCTAGGACTTCCTGGTACTTGATGGATCCATCTTACCGCGGAACTGTTTGGTGTAGCACATTTTTAGTCTCTATTTCAATATCTTACTGAACCTGTTTATAATATGACCAACAGTCAACAAGTATATGCTAAAAAGTAAGGGGCCGCGGACGAAGCCCTGGGGGACACCAGAAGTCGAAGGGTCCACCAAAGAGGAGGTATTAACTATGGCTGTGATGAAAGTCTTATTCCATAAGTAGGATTTTTGGGGAATATTAGAACCTGTCAGGACTTACTAACAGGATAATTTAACTTTATACACCAAAAAAAGTCCAATGAGGGTCAAATAGTTTTCTAAAAACATGCTTTACCAAAGCGGTTAAGAGATTTCACTTTATAATGAAGGTAGTAACGGTGAGCTAATCTAATGTAAATTGACAATTTTTTCCACGAAAATCTGATTTCTTCAGTGTTTAAAAAGATGATTATGTAACATTTGTTCCTGCTGCCACTGGGTCATATTAGAAACAGGTTCCGTCACATCTTTCAATAAGTAAAAACAGAATCAAATGTTCTACAGCAAACATCTGATTATCGCCGTGTCCCTGATGAAGGATGATATTCAGGGGAATGAATCATTCATATTCTTTAGGGGTCAGCAGGAGAGGAGGAGTATTTTGTGATATATTTGGGGAAAAAATCTTCAATTGTAATCGCAGAAATCTTTTAGACTCTTGTTTGATTTGCCGAGTTCAAATAACTGTTATATAGTGTTGATTTTAACTGAGCATCAGTAAAAAAGGTAAATATTAAGTTGTTGTTTATTATTAGTATCCAGGGCTTCTTATAAAGACTGAAGGTTCTCTCTGGCGTTCACCAGTACCACTGGAAGGTGTCGTCAGAAACGTTACGTTACAATGTTCTGTTCACCTGCCCATCACTACTGAAAGTGCAAAGGTCAGAAAAAACTGAATCCCCGATGGTTTTCAGTTCCGGTAGTGGCACCCTAATACTCACCCATTGCCATGGTAATCGGTGCTCCAGTCCAGAGAGGTGTGGTGGTTCGGGGTGTGTCGACCCAGTTGGTGGTACTCCATTGATGATGACATCACTGCTCCGCCACTGAGCATACCCCCTGTGATGGACTGGTAGTCCGACTGGAGGGAGGGGGGGTAGCCCTGGGATTAGAGAAAAAACACAACTCATCACAAAAACAATTCATCATGTGATCATGGTGAGGAAAGGAATGTAGAAAACAGACGACAGGAACACGAGCTGTAGAGACACACATTGGAAATACAAGCTATACAAAGCTATTTTCACAGATGTTGGTGAATTTGCCTTTCAAGTTTCAAGGTTTGAGCAGTTTTTAACAGCAGAGTCATGACAGCGTTGATTTGCCGGTTCTCTAAACACAATTTGAACGTTTGTGTTTGTTGTAGTTCGGTTCGTTGATGTTGTCGATCAGTTGGACGTGAAACAGCAACTCTTCTCTGAAGCAACTTGTGTATTTTAAAACTCTTTGTGATGTAAACCATTGAAAATCACTCTTTGCCTCATAAAAATAAAATCCATAAATCCAGTAAAAACGCTCCTCATGAAATCAGAGCTTGTGATAAATTAGCATCGGCGAAGAGCCAACCGACACAGGTAACGTTTTAGCTAAAAATCCACTGCAAGATTCAGAGGGAGCTACTTCGTGTGCATGGAACACAACCGGAGAACATAAAACATGGAAGAAACATGTTTACATTAGAGGTTTGCCGATCGATCGGCGCCGGGAGGCTTAGTTTGATGAAATCGGCAATCCGAGGCCAAGAAACCTCACTTGAGGCGGAGTCTGTGCCGGTTTAGCAAGCAGTGTATACGCACACGCACACGCACGCCGGCACAGATCGCTGATAGGCCAAGAAAATTACAACGGCTGCACCTCTAGTTTACATTCAGTTAAGCCGAGTTTGACTGGAATACCAACTGCCCAGATTGTTCTGAGGACGTGTTGGCCCGTTTATCTGCTTAATGATCCAGTTTAAACCGATACGTTTCACTGATTTGCTAAAAAAGACCACTAACTCTATCTGAAAGGATAAAACAGTTGTTGAAAAAGTATTCAAGTCAGGTCTACATGGTAAAAATCTGGTTTTCAACTGACAGAAACCTCGAGCACATCCTGACTCAAGCTGGGAGGCCCTCCCCTTTGACCGGTTGGTTGGTTGGTTGGTTGGTTGGTTGGTATTCCTGTGGGGTTTTTCAAATCCGACAGATAATTACATTTTGGTGATGTTGTGTTTTGCATCATTGGAAATAGTGAAATAAGGTGTCTGGAGCAGTGACGTCACAACGTGGCGAGGAGCTCTCTTGAAACTGTCCATTATTGGTGATGCCTTTTTTCTCTTTGGGGGTGGAGCTGGGGGCTCAGTGGGCTGTACAGAGACACTGAAGTGTCTCTTAATTGAGTATTTGAGAGACACTTAGAGAGTTTGTTTCTTCCTATGAATGAGTTATGGCCAGCGTCTAAATCTACCGACAACTCCAACAAATAGGTTCCCGTGTAGGTTTTGACCTTTGGCGGAGGTTTGTGCTTTCTGAGCGCTTTTTCTACTCCGTATATGCAATGGGCCATATTTCACGGCAGATAACTTTCCAATAATCCCAGTGTTGTTGTGCGGGTTCAACTTTGAGACGTCATCACAGTCATGGTGGCTTGTTTACGTCCTCCACACGCCTGAAGGAGTCGAGAGACTGAGCTAATGTTTTTGGTTAACCAGCCTGAAGCTGTTCTTAGTTAAATGTTTTCTGAATGGAGACACAGATCCGTCACGGGTTCATCGATAATTGCAGAGTTCTGAGTGGCATCCTGATTTTATCATCTACCAGGGGGTAGGGTGAGAGGAGTGAGGCAGTGGAAGGAGGTGAGTGTGTCTCTCACCAGAAGACACTTGGAGGAGAGAGAGAGAGAGAGAGAGAGAGAGAGAGAAACCAGGAGAGAGAGATAAACCAGGAGAGAGAGAGAGAGAGAGAGAGAGAGACTGAAAGGGAAGTTAATCTGAGTGTTGTGAGTGAAAGAGGAGAAAGAGGAGGACAGCAGGTGGTTGGGTTCTCCCTCCCTCCTCCTCCTCCTCACCCCCTCTACCTCACCTATTCATCCATTGTTGAGCAAATTCTTCTCCTTCACTCCTTCACAAAGACCCCATCTGCCTCTTTTGTCTCTGTCTTCCCTCTTTCTCTCTCCCATCCCCCATCAATTCCCACTCAGAAAAAAAGTTTGGATTCACAGTGTCCTCTCCTTTTTTCCCCTGAACTTTTTTTGCTTGCTCTTTCTCTTTTTGTTGCTAAAAATATGCAAAATATGGGAGAGAGGAGGATTATGTGAGCGAGGGATTTAAGAGTTCACTATAAAAAGGGGGATAAAATGAGACCTAGAGGAAATGCACCCCCCACTGTTTTTTAAAATTATGAAGTAGGACAAAAGGATGCCTGACATCGAGGCCATCCTTTATTAACCAGATGTTGAGACACGCTGGCTGATTATGACTAATCATGATTCTTTCAAACCCAGTTATGATTAATGAACAACTTCTTTGCTTTTATTAATACCACAACACTTCTGCCACAAGTCTTAACTGTAAATATGCTGAACAATTATAAGTTGGGCTACTTCTGCTGCTGAAACAGTTTGTGTCTTTGTGGTTATTCCACATGGAGAAAACCGTTTTTCTCAGGTCCCGTACAACCATTTCTTCTTCTTCTTCTTCTTCTTCTTCTATACTTTCCTGTGATCATGTCAGAGTATATGCCGTCTCAGGGCGATAGTTGGTTCCATTCATCGTCATTGCTGTAAATGTACGACTTAAATATGGTTCCATCTTCCTACTTGACCAGATATCAGACATTCCACGGAGATTCTAGTTCTTCTGCTACTTTCTCTCTACATGTCTTTTACACGATGTGATGTGCAGCCACAGTTTTGGAAAAAATATTATTTGGTCACAGGTTTTTTAAGGAGTCGCCTACATCCACCATCATCGGCAGTATTTATGCAAGCCATATATTTAGTTATTGTATTACGTGCCATTTGTGAATGCTCCTGCTTGCTGCAGGTGAAGCGCCGCGTCGGTCTTCATACTCATACTTCTTTTTGTCTGGTTTAAACAAAGTCTGTTTAAAAAGGGACACAATATTATATTACAGTACAAGCTCCTCTAGGTCTACTTGTTGGCTCGAGCGTATATGGCGCCCTTTCGGATTACATTTTAATCTGTTGCAGGGGGGTAGAATAAGCCTTTGGGAATGACAAAAGGAAAGACAACCACAGCGTGCAAACGGTGGATCGGAATACTTCCAGGCGTGCGTTTCAGCGCTGCTAACGTGAACGATGCCAGCATTCAATGATGCAGACCCCAGCAGACCATTTGATTTTAATACAAACTCTCAAAGAATCAAGAGGCAAAGCAAGAAATGAGGATGAACTCTACGAACACGTAAAAAAAAACACAAAAGAAAAAACATAGTTCATGCTGTGAACAAATTAAAAACTGCTGGAAAACTTTGGAGATGCCGATTATGGAGAACTTCAAAAGTGGATCAGAAAGACCGACTTTCCTTTGAGGAATGAATGAATGAAGGGATTGAGGTGGCGGTAGTCCTCTGAGAAAGTCTCTGACCATCAGTGGATCCGGGTTTTCAGAATAAAAGCTTCTGTTTCTAACATTACTTCAGATGATGTTGATGTTAACGTAACACCTCGGGTGAGTTTACCACACGACACGGCCTCCCTAGCTAGCTTAATGTAAGGTAAGGTTAGTCAGAGTAAAACCACTCATGTAACCCAGCTGCTCACAGCTGTTCAGAGTCATCGAGGCATGTTAACACCACATCTGATTAGATCACTTCTCGTGTGAACAGTAAACCTGAAACTTTTACTCAGAATGATATTGATCAGAATGAAGAAAAGTCTCATCCTCTCTGTCTGCACACACACAGGGTAGAGCCATGTGACTGAACATGATGTGTTCAGGGACAATTCAGCGGGCTGGGAATTGAAAAAGTATTTATCAGATGAATCTATATGAGGGAAATTATGGTAAATGGACTGTAATTATAACGTGTTTTTATAGTGTACTTGACCACTCAAAGCGTTTTACAACACGAGTCAGCATTCACCCATTCACACAAATATGACTCCACACAGAAAGCCGCGGCCAGAGGTGGATTCGAACTTGGGAGAGGTACATTATGGTCCATTTATTTTTCTATACCATTCAGGATTCCCACAAGATCCAGCACACAACAAAGTCTGATCTGGATCCAAGTTATATTCCAAATCTGGTGACCCAGAATCTGATTCCAAATTCTAGGGGTAGGTTTTCATGTCAACAAGTCACGTTATGAATACAAAACTATCATTGGACTCGCTTTAAGGTTCAAGGTCCTGATGTGGAAACTGAGCTGCCTTGGTATAGTTCATTATTACATTTAAGAAGGAGTCACTAAGATAGAAAACCTAGGATATTAAATTGAGTCCAATAAAATTCAACCAAACGACAATAAAAAATGGACATTCTATTTAAATCAACTTAAATCTCCGACATCCAACTATTTCTGAGGTCCACAAGTAAATGCTGAAGCATTCCTTCCAGCGCGAGCGCCCATCTCCTTTCCAGTGTTTGTGTGATATATTCCTCCGTCTCCATTCACCTCTGTAAATATTTTGAATCAGCAAAATGCTGAGACCTTGAGGAAAGGCTGACTGTGTCAGAAATGATTTGATAAGCCACGAGGAGAGCACAAATCAAACACTACAAGGGAAACAACAGCTGTGTCCCGACTCCACAATGTTCACACTGACGCAGTAACAGAATGAAGTTATTCCAATAACAAGCGTGTAGAAGAAAAGATGGTTCCCTTTTGGTTGAGCTGTTATTGGACACAGGAAATCCAGTAAAAAGTCTACAACATCTTGTGAATAAATATAAGTGTTAATACTCTAGTAAAAGATGCTGTTGATATTTTATGGACCTCCGCACTGCAACATTCTCTCAGCCAGTATGTAGATGTTTAATCTAATCACCTGAAAGTCAGAATCCCTGTTCACTATGAATATTGTGTCTGTCTCTCTCACATAAACTGTGAGTAAAAAAAGTGACCAAATGTGTCAATAAAAGTAGCATCAACTGAGTTCTTTGGTTTTCTAATGGCAGATGCTGATCATTTGGAGCACAGAGGCCAATGGATTCTTGCGTCTGGTGATGTCATAACCCCCTCAAAGTCATCATTACCCAGCATCATTTGTCCCCTTTGGTGAGCCAAGGGTGGTGGATATTGTTTTTGGATATATTATATGGAGCTGATTCTCTTTCTATGTGAAAACCGGGCCTACGCTCTCCTCCCTATCAGAAGGGGTATACCCCCGGAGAAAAAAAAAAACACACACACAACCCCCCCTGTGTTGTACAAGAAATCCCATATTGATCCCTTCAAATAAAATGTGAAGTTATGTCCAAAAAACAACAATTTTCAATTTCCAGAATAACCTTAAATAATTTGCTCCAATGGGAGCATTAATAAAACTAGCATGAAAATCTAAATATTAGCAACAAAACTACCTGTTAGGATAACTAGTGTATCATTTCTGACAAACTTGAAGACATAGTGTGTGAGGTGCCCACACCTGCTCACCGTTTTATGTCGGGGCGATACAAACTTTGTATGATGAAACAGAAAAAAGTAGTTTACAGACTGTGACTGTTATTTATTTCTGTCATCCATGTAACTGCAGGAATTAGACGATTCAAATGATCTCATATTCCTGGATAATTTTCCCGAATTGTCAACCACTTAAGAAAATCCTATTATAAAACCATTTGACTCCTTAATAAATGCTGCTGCCAATCATTTATTTGTGAAAATAATCGTTAAAATGGTGATTATAAATCTTCTGGTTGACTCAGTAGAAGTGATATGTGTACTTTCTTTGACCTTTCTTTAACCACACATCCCGCCCAAATGTGTCATCCTATCCGTGAAGCAGGCCACATTGATTCAACTGATCCTGTGGAAATACAGCAGAACAGGGTTTTCTGTCTGAACTACAGCTAGACGATTCTCGAGAAAATGAGAATCTGAATCTTTTTTTTTTTTGCCTTAATTTGGTTTTAGTCCTATTTATGTCTCAGATTTCAGTTTCTGCGTCGCAAAGTTCCCCATGGAGTTCCCCAGGGCTCTGTGTTTGTACCAGTACTTTTCCCATTATATATTCTCCCTTTAGGTAACGTTATAAGTAAATACTCAATGAACTCCCGTTGTTACTGTTATGGTTATAGTGCTTGAGTGTGCGAGTTCCTTATCAATTGTGAAAGCTTGAACCCCTGCGACACTTCATGAGTTCATGGTTATGTGTTGGGGTCTTGTTTCTTGTCTTATTTTTGAAAGTTTGCTTTTTAATTTCACAATACACTTCACACTTCCTGTCTTTGTTCTGCTTTAGCGCCTCTGTCTCTGGGATTGCCTGAGTGTTCTCTCCTGTTTCCAGTCCTCACCTGTTGCCCACCAGCACCTGCTTGTCAGTTTGTCTGTTTTACCTCCTGCTCCCTTGTGTTCTTCCGTCCTGTCCTGGTCCTTGCTGCTGCTTTGTTTTTGTACTTTTCATTGGTTTGAATATTCATCTCTTTGCCTAGGTTATCTGATTGCGATAACTTATCCTGCATGGTTGCGTTAAATCTCCATGTCTGTTTTTGTAAATGGAGAGCTTTTCCACTAAACATATTATTTTGTTCACATAAATGTTTAGAGTGTGTTTTTCATTTGGGTATTTTTATTTGAACTGAACCATAACTGTTATGCTGATGACACAGAATTATACTCATGTACCAGGTGAATCTAATCACATATCTAAACCTGAGGCACATCTCAAGGACATCAAAGCCTGGATGACCTGTGATTGTCTGTCACTTAATTAAGATAAGTTTTAAGATAAGTTATTGATTCTACAGAGATACATTGTTATCCAGAAACAATTTAATTAATATCAATTACCCCCCCTTACTGTTGTACTATTTCAAATGTTCCTGTCACCATCACACCATCACTAACGACACAACTACATATTATAGTTTACTTTGACTCAATCTCCTGCACACTATAATACCATGAATACTCACTCCAGCCAAATGTGGGTTAATCTCAAACTGAAAAGAGTTTCCAACAAACAAAGTTTGTTCCTGATCAAGCTACATTTGATGAACACAACAATGAGCAGCAGTCAACCTACAAACAGTAAATGAGGTTGACACTGACGGAGGAAAGTCAGGAAGTAATCATTTTCAATCTTATTACTCAAATATTAACTCATATGATGCCCCCCAGTGGGTGACTGACCTGTGAGATGGCAGACAAGTGTGTCATCCCTAGTGAGTGTCCACTGAGCTGCTGGTGCTGATGGTGTTGAGTGTGGAGCCCCCCCAGGTGTGCCTGGCTGTGGAGGGGGGGGCTCACCTGAAGAGGAGGGGTGGATGCTGCCGTCATGCCACCAAGAGACTGAGCTCCCTGGTGGGGAATGCCAGGCCGTGGCACTGTCCCCCTGGAGGACAGGGCCTGGAGCTGGGATTGGATTTGGGTGTGAGAAGGGGGCAGGTGGGGGCTGAGGCTGGGGCTTGAGGCATGGGAAGGGTGAGATGGATGAGGGTAGGCCATGTACATGCCCTGGTGTTGAGGGTGAGGGAGAGAGTGGGGGTGGGCCAGTGAACTGGGGGAAGGGTGCTGGCCGTGGTGACCAGGGTAAATTGAAGGTTTGGGTGTAAACATTGAGTGAGAGGGGGAGGAAGACGTGGGGGTGGAGCGGGGCGGCTTCATTTCAGATGGATCGTTGTAACTCTGTAAACAACATAACAACAAATTAAGATTAACATTTACTCCTTCAGGCATGAGCTAGGTGCAAAGATTATGTGTGTGTGTGTGTGTGTGTGTGTGTGTGTGTGTAGCACCTGTGAGACCAGGCTGGCCCTGTAGGCAGCCAGTTGTTTCAGGTACTCCTTCTTAGCCGTTTCCGTCCTCTTCTTATACAACTGGAACACAAACAACGGTTAGACTCTGATAGGGACCTCATCTCTTCACCCATGTTCTTATTTTAGAGGTTTAAAATTGAAATCACACAAAAACCATTGGTCAGATTTCCATGAAACTTGGTGGGACGATGGCTCAGTAAATGTTTTTCCACTTTCTTTAACACTGCGAGGGGGGGCTCTACCTGTTTCTGTTCTTCTCCCAGGCCATCCCACATGGAGGCCACAATTTTCGACACCTCCCCAAAGGTTGCGTTGGGGTTCTGGGCCTTAATGTTGGCTTGGGTGTCCCTGAAGAACAAGGCGTACGCAGACACTGGCTTCACAGGCTCATTAGGGTCCTTCCGCTTCTTCTTCTTTGGTGTTTTGGGTTTCTTGGAAATGTCCAGTGTTGCTGGTCTTTTCTCTCCTCCGCCGCCCAGCTGAGGAGAGGAAAGAGGAAAAGGAGGACATAGGTAGGCATGAAGATGGATTAGTATATGAATGGACATTGGCAAACACTAAAATAGTAGCACAAAATAACATTCTTGGTCGTGTGAATGCCGTTTAATGAATTGTCTATATCCTTAAGAAAAGATCTCTTATTTTATTTTCAATAGTCCTTTCCTTCAATTATCACTAAACTTGATTTGAATTCCCCCCCCTCCAGTCATGCCCTCAATGACCATCATGACTGACCTGTGACCTCAACCGTTGCTGTTTGATGTCAATCTGCAAACAAAATCTGAAATCTAACATGCTTCAACAATAGCTGGGAAGCTGGTTACGACACATTTGCAGCGGACCTCCATCACAGTCAACATGAGATTCTTACGGCCAAGGACATTTCCTAAGAATTCCACTGGAATGCTCTCAAACTAACCACATAATGTGGCACTAATTACCACTAAAACAGACAGTGTTTAATTGGTCCACCTAATTACAAATTAATGAATTCTAATTGAATGCCAGTCATTTAGTGCACAGCGGTTCCGCTCACCAGGCAGAAATGTGAAATTTGTCGATAGACAAACACGATTCTATAAATAAAAGGAGAGAGGCTGTGGAAGTTAATCAAAATTAATTAAATAACAACATTTATAACCTCTGCTGGATGTTATCTCACCCATGTTGATTAATTCAACTCAATCTTTCCTAATCTGTTGTGCTGTTCCATTGCAAAAACTGTTTACCCAAACGGCAGACTGCAAGACTTTGGATGAGAAAGAAGCTGCTGAACTTTGAACACAGACGAGGAAATATGCTTTCTGCGGGGGGGCTTCACGTAAGTTCTGAACAGGAATCTTTTATGGTGTAATGGGAAAGAAAGGAAATAACAGGCCAACATCTGTCGGCATCTCAGGCAACGTTAAGTCCCACTTAAGTATTTAATCTTTTCATTTTATGAGTCAGAGTTCACTGCTGTGGAAGTTTGACATCGTGTAGCAGACAACTTCCTGTTACTAACAGGGATGAGAAAGATTGAGATGTGAACTGTAAAATAAGGACAGCCAATGGTATCTTAATTCACAAAAGCAGTTACTTTGAATGAGTCTCGTATAAATGTACGGAAAAAGAAAATCTAAATTTCTTTTGCAAACCCTGTTCACCCCCTCCCTGAGGCAAGCCCCTGTGCTGAGCCTAGAAAGGCCCTCTTGCACACCGGCAACTAGTATCACCCCTGATAATGATGAGGTTAGTAAATATTATTCAGCCATGTTGTGATGGTCTCTCTTCCCAAGAATAGGGAGAGTGGGTTTGGGGCAGTATGCATGTTTCAGTGTGACACATCTGACAGTGAGGAAGCTGAATTCCATCTTGTTGATAAGCAGACGATATGTCTATTATGACGAGTAACATGAAGATAACAACGTTCAACCATCCACACAAATGCATCAGCAGAATGTTTGCTGCAGCTCAGGGGAAAACAGGGGATGAAACCTCTCTGTGGATGTATGTGTTGCCTTTTTTCATTTTTATTTATTTACCCGGAGGCCGTCATCGTTCTCGTCCTCATGTGCTGAACTGGAGGGAGATGGTGTGGCAGATTTACTTCCAGGAGGTGAGGGAGAATTGTGGGTCACAGCGTTGCCACTCAACCCCAGCTGGGATTGGTTGATGCTGGGCATCTGACTCAGCTGGTTCATGCCTGATTGGTTCCTCGGTCCAAGCGCTGCTTCCATTGGTTGTTGGCTGGTGGTGAACCGAGAATCAGAGTTGACCATCTGCTGCATCTGTGCAAAGAAGTGAAAGCGATTGTTAGCTAAAAGCATCTGTCTTCCTCTGGAGTTGGACGACTTGACGGGTATTATTTTGAAATAAAGTTCTCTTTACATCCTAAACTTCTTGACAATAAACAAATAACCATACACCCAGCATGGACTTTCGCAACTTGAGTGTTGCTGCCGTCAAAAGAGAGTCCGACACTGCTGACCTCATAAAATTAATTACAATTCGAAAAAGCAATCGAAGTAATAATGTATTCTCGTGATCATCACTTTGTTATTCACGTAACAACATTGTGAAATTAGCTCTGCATTGGACTCATCCCCGAGGAACAGCGGGTATCCTGTGAACCATTCGGAGCAAACCGGGTTCCAGGGTCTTACTCAAGAATCCTTAGACCTGACGTCTGCAGGACCAGTCTGGGGATCAAACCTTTCATGCTTCTGATTTGGGAATATCACTCGTACCTCCTGAACTAGAGCAGTCCTTGTCTTATGCATCGCTGTCATTACCCGGCTCTTGGATCATCAAAATTTGAGGCACACAGACAAACGTGCATTGGTTTTTGAAAAGAAAAGGTGGGGCGGCGGCTGGAGAGCAAAATGGGCTTCAAGTCAAAATTTATATTGGACTGTGATTTATCAGGTGGCTAGAAAGAAAGCCCCATACTGGTTGAGTTTGAGAGATGCTTTCACTGTATCTTAAAGGAAAGGTTACTATGAATATCTTACATTTTCAGTTTGCTCTTCTTCTCCAATATAAAAAACAAATTTAACAACAATCAAACGTTTAAGTGTCATAGAGACACCTCATACTTTTTCTTCAATCAGAGTTGGATCTTGGTTTGCACAAGTGATGATTTACGTATCTGAACCACACAGTCTTTTCATTCGAGCTGTATTTAAGCAGGCAGATCAATGAGGCCAAGATTTGACCTCAGTGCCATGAAACCAAACTGGGTTCTGAAACAGTCTATCCTTTGTTTCACAGGCTTTGTGTAGTTTGCAATAGTCCAAGATTCACAAATAATGGAATCTGATAGTAACCATAACAACAAGCAGCAATGTCAGCGCCGGGAAGATGGGTTACACAAATATGTCAATAGAGATTCTAAACTCCATTTGTCACATCAGGACAGAACACACCAAAGAGGCTAAGTTACAAGCATTTGAAATCTTATGTAGCCTCATCAGGGTTGAACCCGACTCAACCAGCACACTACAATTGGATGAATCGCTATAATTGGTCTGCAGTGGTGGAATGACGAGATTCGTGAAACGCTTTATTTCTTTTAACATTCACTACTGAAGAACCCTGAACAATATGAGAGAACTGATGTGCTGCAGGATAAGAAGTGGTCAGAGGTGCTTCTGTCCATCGTGTTACTGCCACATCTGTGTAGTCAAGGTTTTGTTGTGGGTTGTCGCGCATCTGCAGCAAACAGCAAGAGAGAAAAACTGTCACCATGTCCTAATTACAATATAATTAACTTAAGTGAGAGGAATTTAGATTAAAATGTGTATTTAAGTAAAACTGTAGCTTCTTAGCCGTTAAAGAATAAGCGAGTAAGGACCTTCTGGTTAATGTTTTTTTGTGTGTCTGATCCATCCTTTTCATAAACCATCAGGGGCTTTAGTGAGAATGTGAGCGGTCTGTTTGTGAGTCATTTATCAGTAATAATCTGACTATTTCTCTAGAAAACAGAAGTTAACATCTCTAGCACAATCACCGAAGAAACTTTGACACCTATCATCAACCCGAAGGCAGGAACCAGTTGATGAAAGTTTCGTCGAATAGCAGTGGATGTGGTCTGGTGTACTGTGCCCTGTCACTGGGCGAGCATTACATTAATCTCTACCGGCAACGGCCTCCAAATACCGCAGTGGTATTTCTCAGACGTGGAAAGACATTTAGAGAATGACGTATGTGCCGGTAGAAAAGCTGAAGAATGATAGCTGCGGTTTGGCTGGTTAGCCCGTTGTTTGAGTTGAGAAGTTGGATAATTGCCAGTACACCGTTTTGTTCAACCGCAAAAGTGAGCTACAGTTATAATCCTCATGAAAGCTTTAATTCTTGGTCTTCATTATAATGTAGCGTGCATATGACTATTAAAATAGAATACATTCCCTGAAATCAAATACAGATTTATGTTTCCCTGAGAACTTTGGAAATTCTGACAAGAAAACTAATGACTTAATATATTCATCAGAGTAAATGATTAAATTACATATTTTGATTCATACAAATGTATTTTTGATAAAAACAGTCATTAGAGTTGTACATAACTCTCATCCCCCCCCCCCCCCCAGTCTAGAGTGGTGGATATTGTTTAGGGTATTTGCAACAGAGAAAATGTCCAATTTTATATTTCACCTAAAACAACATGTTTCAATGGAAACCAGAATATATTTTTTTTATTAATTATCATGAAGTTCATCTACTACTATGTGTAGTTTAGTAAAGCTGCTATGTTTAGATAGCAGATATGCTGTTGACCAAAAGTGATTGTGTTTTATGTTAATACTGACTCCCCAATGTTTAGTCCAAACACGCCAAAGAAAAATGTGGATGGGAGTCATTTGAAAATTAAAGAGAGGTAACAAATTAAAAAGAACAGCGATACCAACAAGAAAAGGAAAATTATATTTTCCTCGTTTCGAGGCGGTGATGGAAAAACCTGTTAGTTGACAGCGCAAGAAGTCAGTGGAGGGGTAACCCCTGATGAAAGCAGGGTGAGCGATGACTGAGTCATGTCATGAGAAAGGAAGCTCATATTTTTCCCTTGCTGTGGTTAATGGTTAAATATGACAAGTCTAAATCTCTCCTCTTGTTTTTAGTATTTTTTCATATTTCTAACGTATTAACCAGTCCTGCATTTCCAGTCTGATTGATCTGAATCCTGATGAGGCAGCCCACTATGAATGTATGTCTGTATTCTTCACGTTCATTATGACTTTTTTTCAAAATAGATTTAGTAAAAGAAGTCGAAGTGTATCTTTTTAAAGACACAATATTATGACCTGAGCTGCAACTAAATGGAGATCTATCAAAAGCTCAGTTAGAATCTATCCTCTTGCACAGTTAAAGCTCATTCCACTCTACTATACTCACCTTTCAAACAGGCTCAGCCTCAAGGACCTGCTTTACGGTCGTGTATCATTGAGATCAGCCGCAGTCATTCAGGTGGACTCTTCATCCAATCACTGTCACATCTGCATGTTTGGCCCATCGCCATCAGCTGCTGGCTTCAAACATGACTCTGTCTCCATTAATCTACTTCTTTCTGGCTGCTATTTTGCACAGCTTCTACTTCTCCATCCCTGCCTTGATCCATCAGCCTGATGGTTCATTAGCCCCAGCAGAGTCATCAGCCACCACTTCCAGTATCCGAACTCCAAAAGGGGGGGGGGGTATTCCATGCTGCTGCTCAGGGCAGAGACCCTTCTATCTCAATTTCCCCAAAGAGTCCGGGCACCAAAGACTTTCTAATAGACTAATTAACACACATCATCTGTTGTAATTAATCATTCATCTTTCTTCAATCTCTGTCTTCCCTGATTAAACTAATATTAAATCCCCGAGCTTAAACCAACGCTTTTTTCATTTTCGCTCAATCTCCTGACTACTTTCCTTATTATCGTTGGGTCTATAAAACATCCGATGCTGAAATCTTTTGACCTAACACGAAATATCTTCAAGACCAAATAACCCCCCCCAACAAAACAAATATTTAATTATTCCAAATCAACTATCAAATGCAGCAATGTCAAGAGAAGGTAGATGGACTTTTCATTCATGATGTTGTAACATATATGTCGCATATAAGCATCATTGTAGTCCACTTTTGTTTTTGAATTAACCCGTCATATTAAGATCTAAATTTATCACGAAAAACTGCAATAAATACCATATCTCCATAATTAGAAAAGATATAAAAGATCATTGACCTGATATAAAATGCAGAGTTGAATATCAGTGAATGGTGACGTTATGTGTGTTTCAGGACAATTGCTTATACAAACTACTCTTGGTTTTTTCAAAGCAAGTGTTGAAAAGTTAACAAAATACATTTTTGGATCAGACAGGACGTCAACTGAGAATAAGTTTGATCACTTTTGTGTTTCATGATTCACCCAAAACACAAAAAAAGAAGCTTTAATGTACAGCAATTAAATGTAAGCATCATGGATTCAAACTTAGGATCAGGAGAAAGCACAAAAGTAGTTACTTTATATATATATATATATATATATATATATATATATATATATATATATAAATAAAAGAGCTGCTAACGCCTCAACATTAAATGTAACTGACGAATCTTCTCTCCTCTAGGAATAACACACACACATGCATTGACTTGAATCTTTCTAACCCCCCACCCATTCCGATTAGGCTGAGCCAGGCACGGTTGCCAGGCAACCATCATTCATGGACCGGCAGTAAATGAATGTTATTATGAGAATATAAAAGCAAGGTAGAGAGAAGGAGAGAGAAAGAGAAAAATGTGGGACTGAGACAGACACAGATTGAAACAAAACCCCTTCAGGTCACCAAAATAATTGTCTCTGCTGATACTCAAGTTAGTCAAAATAAAAGAACAGAGAGAAGAAAATCTGAATTTAATTAAAGTTATTAAAAACAATCTATGTTATGGTGTTTTATAGAAATTCCCCTACAGCCAAAAGCTTCAACATTACAGAGGTGAGAGAGAGAGAGACAGAGGGAAAAGACAGAAGACCGAGTAAGGAGTGAGAAAGTTTCATTTTTGAAATAATGAGTGAAATCCTTAAAACAGTCACTGACAGACAGAGACGGCCTCGGTTTCTAGGACAGATGAAGCGTCTGCATCTGAGGCGATGCTTTCGTTTCTTTACTCACCCCCATCTGAATGTCACAGCTTAAATGCTAGACTTTCACTTTTCTGTGAAATGAAGACTTAAAATATGAGGAATATGTCACACCAACCAGCTGCCGTCATTCATATTATACTCCCCCAGGCAATATCCCATTTCACTCACTTAAACTGAATAAAATATGAAAGAACGTAGATAGTATATATCAGCCGGTTGTCACTTCGTATCCTACGACTCACTTAGATTCTCAGTTTTCCTCCACTAAGTCAAAGTGTCTTTGAGCTGCATGCAGATTTATGCCGTAGTAGGCGACACCTAATGTACGGACTACTACCGAATAGATAATAAGAGAAGGGCGAGGGAAACAACAAAAGCAGATTATGCTGCAACACCAGTTAAAGTCTTTTTGCATGTTTTGATGCTCCAGGAACACAAAGACGGCACATGTTCTTGGCTCAATGGTTGGGCTTACGTCATCCGTGACGCTTTGCACGTAGGACTAAAGCTGAGGGCGGAAGCATTTGATTGAACGTGAAACCCTATTGTTCATACAATCATTTTTCATACTAGCAAGAGCAAAGTCATGTTGGTGAGATATAAGGTTTGGGTTATTTTCGGTGAATTGCGGAGCCCTGCTGCTGCTTGAGCTGATCTTTGACAGATGGTTGATCTGTTACACTAAGCAGCTCCCACTTAAAGAGAGAAACGTGGCCTGATGGCACATATAACCACACCCTTATACTTGACTCATTCCTGCCCTCTTGAAACATGTTCTGTTTATAAAGAAAAAACCCAGAATTGTTCAATTCATGTATTGAATCTTGTTTGTCTCTTTTGACTTGCTTTTACTTAAAGTCGGGGGTATTTTTGAGTTGTCCCCTCCGCTGCTGGGTCTGCTGCCACTGCTGATACTCCGTGTTAACTCATTTACTCAAAAACACTTTCATGGATCATTTTCAAATTTTAGTGCAACATAGACCTCAGTGCGAGGAAGAAGTGGACTGATTTTGGAAAAGTCTGTTGCTATTTTTGACGCTTTATCTCCAAAACATTTCAGGCCATAATTTCTTCATCAGTGGTTCTATTTAGTCCAATTTTGCTGCATATCAATCGACTCCAGGAGATCTATCTATAATATATCATATTTTACTCCAATTTTTCTAACGGGAGGGAGTTTTTCACAAAAAACACTAGTTTTGTAAATAACGTCCCAACCGCTGGTCTGACTTAGACAGAATTTTGGTTCTTAAGCCTACACTGTCCACTGTTCCAGCTTTGGAAAACATAATTCAATGTTAACATCATTGAAAATAAAACCAGGTGACTCTCATGTACTGGAAGATTTAAACATGGTAAATAAATGGGACGAAGATTTAATCAAATTCAATTCAGTCTTGGGTAACTGTAAAAAGAAAAATCCCTAAAGTAGATTAAGAAAAATGCAATTTTGTGTGTTTTTAAAACATTTTTTGAATTCAACGTTTTTGTGACTCAAAGTAAGAATATAATAAATATTTTAGCAGATACTGTATATCAGTTGGACAAAAGTTGAGAAAGATTTGTGTTTTCTATTACATATACATTCCCAACCCATCACCACTGGTGTCCCTTCTTGTGTTGGATTAGACCTCTCTGAGAAAAGAGGGGGCGGGTACAGACTGAAGCCGGGCTCAGGGTACAGGAGAACCAGGTTGATTTGGACCTGATTCAGCCCTCCTGGCTCTCAGAAGACTAACTGTCGTGGGACGGGTTTCAGCCCAGCATTTCGATAGAATGCTTTTACAGACCCAGTCCAGTTTGTCGACACATCTGAGCCACGCTAATCATTTTCAAATGTGACATTTCCAGGAGTGAAAAACGTTGATGACTATGTTGGTGATTTGTAAGTGCAGAGCCAATGAGGAGGACATCTCACACAGCTGATGGCGCCACTGTGCAGCAGTAAACACTTTAGCCTTTTATTACTTAGCTGACGTAAGCTAACAACAACTGTTGACAACATCTATCACAACTATTTCCTCATCTGCAATCAACTGCTATCTTTTCTCACTACAGAGTAGGCTAAAGAAACTTTGTTAGACATTAAGTCAACGTTACGCTTCTTAGCTCCACCAGGAATGACAATCCTATTGATTTTTTTTGGTAAGTGTAGTGTCTTGTTACTTGTAGTGGGTGAATGTTTAAGAAAAAAAAGAGAAGAGCTGAAACCTGATTTCACATTCGGTTAGGATGGCAATTTTGAATTCTGTCGTTCCTTTCGGTGCACCTCAACCTACGTTCTGAGAGGACAATCTGGACAGAAACATCTGTTTGATGTATTTAATTTCTTTCTACAGCAATATCAATGTAGCAAAATCAAAAGTTCTATTGCCAATAGTGAACATTGTGATGAAGAGGTAGAACTTGGCAGTAATATGTGTGATTCATTTCTGACCACTTACCACAGAAAGGGTACTGGTCATCGGCCCACCATTTGGGCTGAATGTGCCACCATCTTGGTTCAAGATGGCTGCTCCATCTTGGTTATTGGACATGCCGGCCAGATCCATACCCTGCAGCTGGTAGGGGTGGTGTTGGGCTGAGCTGGAGGAGGGGTCCACACGGTGGTATGGTCCAGAGGGCGATTCATGGGGGAGATGTGGTGGCAACATGTGGTCCGGCAGGGACGGAGGAGTGATAGGTGGTATGTTGAAGTCATCATCACCTAAACCTCCAACGGAGAAGGACTAGGAAAACGACGGAGAACGGAGAAAGAGTGACAGAAAGACAAGACTAGGGTTAAAATAATTAAACACACCTGGCGACCTCTTTAAACCAATCATCGGAGCGTGACAAATAAACAACAAATTCATCAATGTATGTAACCTCCTAGTTTTAAGGGATATACTTTGGACTAGAGATAATTGCAGACAAATGAGTGACTATAACCAAATTGTCTTTTTTATTTTTGCCGAGTTTATAAACTGACTTAAGGGCTTTTTTCTAAGATCTTCTTTCACAACATAATAGTTTTCCTAACTGACCCGTCACCAACATGGAACAAAGTCACGTACGGACAGGCTGACATGTCGTGATAGGGCTTGTGTAGATGATCAATGCTGCCCTCAGCAGAATGACAACTTGGGAAAAATCAATAAGAAAGATAGGGAATAACAAGAGACCAACGTGTCATGAAACATTACTGTCAGAGCTAATAGATGGAAGAGATGGTAAGATGGCCCATCAACATTACCCCAGAAAACTGAATCCAGTCTGAACTACTCCTATCACAGACTAATTATCACTGATGAGATTCCGGGCCTCATCCAATGCAACCATACAGTCACTTATATGTTCAGGCCCTCATTGCCTCAAATTCTGTGTGTAAAAATATATCAATGCTCTCTGACACTCAAAAAGACTAACGGTGGCATTTCCGTGGATGATAATGAATTATTCTGAGGGCAACGACAAATGAGAGGGAGACATGAAGAGGTAAATGGAGTGAGATAATGATGCAAGAGAGGAGATGATGGTGAGGAGAGGGAGAGAGGGGCAGTTAGAGAAGCTCCCTCATACTAATCTGACAGAGGAGATCTTTTATAGAGACTGACAGCCTTTTCTGCTTGGCTGGTCACACCAGTCTCTCCCTCTCACACTATTCGGCTCTTCATCTCTCACCATCCTCCTCCATCCACTCCTCTTTTGCTCTCGCTCTTCTAATCTCAACCTCAATTTCTCTTTAATCTTATTCTCACTCTTTCATCTGTCTCTCTCACTTTTTCATCTCTATCATTTTCCACTCAAGAGACAGTGTTGAGGTTCAATTTTTGATATGTATTTAGCAGCTACTCTCGGAGTCAACCGTTTCATCACTCACGATTAAAGTTAGATATAGAAAATAGATGTGCACAAACAAGAAATATGGACACTTTGATGTTGGGTTAACATTCCATTGAGGGGATGCACCTGGCAGGAGATGTAAGACTGAAGCCATAACTCACTCAATCATGGAGACTCTTGTAATATCCTGTACCACGTACGGCTCAAGCTCCAAAAACAAACCCTACACATCCCATCATACAACCCAACTCCAAAACAGTTGGGCCATTAAGTAAAATGGCAAAAGAAACAAAATATTATTAAATGATTTTAACCTAAATATAAATATGAATTTGATGCCTGCAATTTTTTCTGAAAAGTATGGACGGATCTATGATAAGTATTGTTTAAAGAAAGAACAATACTTATCATAGATCCGTCCATACTGTTTAGTATTGTGATATCACCTTTACTGTTGACAGAGTGCCCACAGTTTACTAAACACCACTGGGATTGGAACAAGGCCAGATGAGATCAAAGTAGATGACCATGAGACATGGGTGAGGCCTACCAAGAAAGGATGCTATACTGAAAAACACCTCACACCCACATGGAAGTCTGGTGGTCTTTCTTCCAAAGGCCCTGGGCATTTTGTTAAAATACATGGTATCATGAACTCCATCAAATATCAGCATCTATTGGATGAAAACCTAAAAGAAATGAAAGGTTGTGCCAAAGCCATCCCAGTCACCTGGCCTAAACCCCATTTAGGGATTGGGCACACAATTTAAAGGAAGTAGAGAGTTTCTGCATGGAGGAAAGGTCTCAGATCTTCTCCAAGTGTTCTTAAACCTCACCACACTCTACAGAAGGACACTCAGGGCTGCTATTGTATTATAATATTTATTTTAGATTTCTTTTGAATAATTTGAATCAAATATCATGGGTATAGAAAATAAATAATTTTTTTGCGTCTCACTTTAGTCATCTTTTTAAAAGGGTGCCAATAATTCTGACGGCACTGTACAACTTAAATCTATTATGAGCCTGAGGTTTCTGTGGACGCTTCATATGCATTATATATTTTCAGTGGGGAACAGCTCCGAACTACAGCGGGCCACTCTGCTGCCTTACGCTTCACATGGTCAGAGTTTTAACTTCATTGTAGACGCAGTCAGGAACTGTTATAACTGACAACGGTTTCCCTGAAGGGTTCCGTTTCCTGAGTCCATATAATAACATGCAGTACTTCCTAGATGATATCAGCTTTTACTGCAGTGCTCCCTGCGGGTTCTAAGGTCACTTTCTTCCAGTGACGTCTTTCGTCCTCGCCTCCTAGTTGCAAAGATTTCTCCAGATTTTCTGAATCTAATGATGATATTATGGTCTGTAGATGGTAAAATACTCCTGTAAATGTTCATAAACTGTTGGACTATATGTAGATGTTCTCAAAGTGGCACAACCCTCTCAAACTTTGCTGTTAAATACAGAGACTTTTTCAGATGGCCCTTTAATACTTAATCATGACACCAAGGCTCCAGCTACCGGTGAACCTTGCGTCTTGTCGAATGATCCAATCAGGTGTTTTTGAACATTTACACAACTTCCACAACGATCGCGGTTTGCTGAAATAATTACGATCCAGTGATTATGGTATGATTTTGACAGGCCTATCTAAAACAACACGGTAACTACACTAAACAAAAATAGTATTACATTATTAATATCTAAAGGCAAAAACTAGATAATACGGTTGATATGTGAGTAAAGGTCAGTGGAGCTAGAATGTCTAGTTTGTGACATGCCGTAAAAAAAATGTAGAAAATGACATCATTCAGAATCAACTTTAAAAGTCAAGGTAAGAAAAGCACTGCTACTTACCGCCCTACAGATTATTGTAAATGTTTGTATGTGTGTATTGCTTAATGGAAGAACGAACAGTTGGAAAAGCTGAAAACTATATCCCCCCATGTCGTTTTTATGTCATGTACCCTCTATTCTAAACTAGTCTCATAAACGCTCAAATCTAGAGCGTCCAATCTTCATTCAATAATTCGAGTCAAGTCAAATGTTGTTGCTTAAATTGGTTTTGTTCGGATTCAGCTGCTCGAAAACCTCAATCTGAGGCAGTAAGTCAGTTGTTTCAATTATTTCCCAAGAATCCCTTTTCAGCAATTCACTATGACCTATTTCAACACAGTTAGTTCCAAAAACGGGCCTACATCATTGCAATGTTATTTCAACATCATACAGTCTACATCGTGTTTATCACAAGGACAAACAAACCGTCAGCTTCATGGTCTTACCCTTAAACAGAATGTCCTGTTGGAGCTAAGAGCTCTGCATAAATTACACTGATTGTCTGTTGTCTCTCTGCCTGTCTCTCTTTCTCTCCACTCTACTCTCTCTACCATTTCTTCAAGTTCTGCATAAATTACTTCTCTCCCTCTCTCTGCTCTTCCATTCATGTCAGTACAATAGGCTGTTCCCAGTGCAATGGGAGCTTCTAGAAAGACTAATGTAGTCAGGATTAAGTCCTTCACAGCTCCATGTTCATGACTGCTTCAGATAATTTATAAAAGCACATGTGACCATCAGCATCCATTTATATCATCAAAATCATGACTAAATGTCTCCATGGGGGCAAAATTAATGTATTTCCTTTTTCTGCTTATGTGATGAAATGGTGTATTTTCCGGGCATATTTATGAGGCACATACTATAAATATGTGGGGAATAATGAAGTGTCTCTCTATCCATCTATCTGATGAAGACAAATCTTGTCATCTGATCATTTGAGCATAAATGTATTAACTCGATGAGTCCCAGCTGAACTTCCTTGATGAAAGTATGAGTTAATTAAAAACAGATCTGTTAACGAAGGAAGTCCCGGAATACTCCGATATTACTCTCATACTGAAACCATGTCACTGTGATGCAGCTGCACAGTTTTATTCTTACAATGTCATGACATTCTACCAGGTCAAACTTTCAGAACCCCTGAGACAGCCCGGCATGCACACCATTAGTCAGACAAAATAAAAGCTTTCATCAGAAACAAGTGGTTTCAAGTGAATGTTTGAAGATCCCCATCACATTTATCCATTGATCTATCTCATGTCAATCCGTACATATTAACCTGTAATTAGGACAGCAGTTATATTCCATTTTTTCTCTGGGAGCTGTTATTCAAAAATGGTTGTGACATTATTTATATGAAGTAATGTCCTTTATAGAGAGTGATTGTCCAACATGGACAATGTTTTAGGATAGTTTTGCACTTTTCATTTTGCCTCACACCCACTGACCCCTCCTTCCTTTGTTGCACCCGTAGTTTTTGTACAGTATATTGTAATGGTGAGGTATGCCCTATACAAAATGAATTTTTCTAGTGGATCTCAGTAAAGAGGTGGAGTCTACATTCACTAATGGCAGTGGCCTCTTTCAGCAGGATAATGCAAATGCCACTCTGCCATGATGTTACCAGAATATTTTGAGGAACTCAATGAGGGCTTGATGTTGACTTGCCTCTAAATTAATCAGATCTGGACAAACAAGTCCCATCCATGAAGGGGCCCCACCTTGCAATTTATAGGACTTGAACAATCTGCTGCTATTGCTGTTAGCAAATTCGTACCAGATATTAAGTCAGACTTTTAGAGGTTTTGTGGACCCCATGTTTTGACCGGTCAAGTGGGACCTACTAAATATTAGGCAGGTTATTATAATGTTATGTCTGACTGCATATTATGAGTGTATCATAGGACCGTTGTCTTTGGGTGCACTGACCTATTTGGGAAACTGAGCCGCCTCTGTGGAGTTTTGTGTTTTTCATGAGTGCCGTCTAGTTGATGCTATTTAATTGATTAATGAATATTTGTCACTTGAAAAATTTAAGTGTTTATGTGTGAGCTTAAGTGTGAGTTAGCTTCAGCCAGGAAATGTTGTGTGTGTGTGTGTGTGTGTGTGTGTGTGTGTGTGTGTGTGTGTGTGTGTGTGTGTGTGTATTCACCCAAGGCAGACGGTGTGGGTCGACCAAGTGTGTCTCCCTCCTCCATTGCTGTGGGGGTTGGCTGGCTGGTGTCACCTTGCTGGGTGGGTGAGGGGGCTGTGGCACACGAAACTGTGGAGAGAGTTAAAAAGATGTACAAAGGTTCAAATGGTACTCAGGTCTTAAAAAATGTCAGAGATCAAATGAAAAGGTCATGAAGAGGAACAAAGACGAACGGACGGGGACGCATTCCCTGGGTCACTCATATGGAGGCAGAAGTCGTATTGCGTCGTCAATAATCAGTAATGTCGGTTTTACTTTCCAGCAACTAACAGCAACAACTGAACTGAACAGACAGAAAGAAAGTGGTACAAAAAAAAAGAAAGCATTGAGAGAGAGAGCATGTTAGGAGAGCCTTTTGTGCTTTAAATAAATAGCTAGTGTGTTCCTTCTATGGCTAAATCCCTCTTCCCTGATTCTGTGCTCTAGAAGTCACTGCATGCTCAAATAGTCCAGTTCTACTTCAATCTACAACATATTCATCTTCATCCTGACTAAACTAACAAAACAAATTATGGGTGAAGGCGGAAGGATCCCAAAGACTTAAAGTCCTTCAACTCTAGCATCATCATGTGGTTAACATCTGTGATATGAGTCACATGACAACTTTTGAACAGATTCCCATCATATTAGCAAAATATAATGAAGTTCCCATTAAAATGAAACGTATACATGTTGGTGATCCACGAATACTTCAGTTTAGGGCTGCAGTAATCGATTATTGTAGTACTGGAGCATTCTATTGATTATTCTGCCGATCAATCGAGTAATACATGAGAAATATTGCATGCTCTGCAATTTTTTTTTAATTAAATCAATTTTTCTTTGTTCAGGGGCAATAGTTATATACAAATAAAAAAAAAGGTCTTTTGAATGAACAACTAATTGTTCCCCTTTTTAGAATAATGTTTTATTGCTTGAATTGCAATAAAATCTGTCTGCCGTGTGCACTAGAACAGCTATAATGAGATTTATTGTTGTGGGATCTGGATTTAGAATCTGCAATATTTTCGAGCGCTTTTTCATTTCTTCACAGTGTCGGTCTATCACGGCTCCTGACTGTTTTTCTTGGAAATGTTTCTAGAGATTATTATTTATTACTTTCCCACTTATTTTTTTGAGAGTTTGTATTAAAAACAAAGTATCTGCTGACGTCTAGATCTCAATTGAAAAGGGCCTTCTCATTCGGAAAGAGGTGTTTACGTGGAGAATTTTTTTTTCTAATTGGGCATTTCTTCTGATTTCGGAATAAGGGGACATATTAACCCGACCTAATTTTTCAGCTGATGGCAGTGCAGATCCAAGGGATCAAAGTTAAAACACACATTCGCCAACATCACTTTTTTAGTAATCGAAATACTTGAATTATACTACCTACCTACCATATATATATATATATATATATATATATATATATATATATATATATATATATATATATATATATATATATATATATATATATATATATATATATACATATATATATATATATATATATATATATATATATATATATATATATATATATATATATATATATTTACTGACTGTTATGATTCAACCCTCAATGACGAGTGTCTCTAGTACTGTGTAGAGAGGAGGGAATCTTAGTCCATTCCTTTTTTTCAAAAGGTTCCAGTTCTGTAATATTACTACGTTTACAAGCTGCAGCTGCTGGCTGGAAAACGTTATTACAGGAGGGTAGATGTGGTCATGGCTAATATACCCAATAAACCTGTTTGCCTTTATAAATCATGGACACAAGGACATATAGATGGGAAATGTTGAATCTATGTTCACATTTTTTTATGTAGGAGTTTTCAAGGACTGGAGCTCCTCGCTTAAGTCAGACTTTACTGAAACTGACCATGGACAAACCATCGGTTCCATTCTCCTTTAGGTGTCAGCACCCGTGTTGTGACCGTAGCGCATAGTACCATATATAGAAGCATACATGACTGCAAATGACTGTTGGACGGAGAGAAGAATTGTCCCTGTTTCAGGTTTAACACAGTAACATTACACTGCTGCTCCATGAACAATTTAAAAGATGACAAGACTGAGGTCAGACTGGACTGAAATCGGTGGCATTCATCACAACAACCTCTGACTTTGCAATGGTACTTCAATAATAAAGCAATACATTCTTATTCCACACAACCTCTCCATCTTCTTATGGCACAACACTATGAATAAAACATCAAATCATAGATTCCTATACAACACAATACTCTCTATAATGTATTCTATGAATAATGTATCTCAAGTGGAGTTCCTTATTAATATGGGCTTTAGGTGGTTGTGAAGTAATTCTGGACTAACAAACACACAGCTCACTCTCTGGAGGATTCACACAGTCTATGGGGAGTGCACACTCAAATGCCTTTTCACCATATAAAAACACGATTTTCTGTATAGTGCTGGCTCCGCAATCTCTTTGGTCAATTTACTCCATTGACATTACAGGACAGCTGTACAACTTCAACTTTACTTTAGATCAAGGTCTGATGTTATGCGGGCGCAATGTCATCTGGTGTAAATGTTGATCCATTTATCCATCTCACAACTTTTGATTGTGTTCATCATCGGGGGACTGGAGGTTATATTACGTATACTCTTGCAAACATTCCAGCCCAGTGTTTAAGACATTTGGATACAGTCAAAGCCTTCAGGCTGGACTATGCGTTCATTTCATTCCGTACAACTTACGTATATGGACCAAAACAGATGCAAGGGAGAAGTTCCACTGGAAATCCCGGTTGCAAGTGGCTTTAATTCAAGCAAGACATGTGTACAGATTACAGACTCGACAAAGACGAACCGATGAAGAGAAAACTGAATAAACGTCTTTGTGATCATGCCACAGTTTTCTGGACATAACTTCGGAGTCCGAATGGTGCATTTGAATCGACTCAATCGACTCACGGCTTTCCAGACACAAGTTCCTAAATGTAAGTCCAATTAAGTGCATATGGATGGATTCAAGAATCTCTGTCTATCTTTGCTATCCTAGCAGGGGTTTGGGGTTTTTCGGAGGGACGACAGCCTAGGCCTAGTTATATAAGGAATATAGATTTTAGCCTTGTTTACCCAATCTTACATCCTTGTGAACAGGTTGACGTTTTAATTTTCTCCTGTTGGTTGAACAAAAACTAACCATTATTACAACTAGTGATTTAAATCTAATCTACAACGACTGATTAATCAACAACAAATATCTATTGTTTTTGCAGCCTTGCAGAGCTGGCATCGACAAAAATCTGTAGTGAAATGTAATTTACTCTGCTTACATTTGGAAAGCATCAAAGTATGTTTTTCTTCTTCTTGTCAAAAGACTTTTCTGGACTCTTCAACTTGTCTGTGTGATTATGGTGATGCTGTATGTATGTTTTCATGAGTTATACTCTACTCTCAAGCAACTTGACTCGGTGTATCACAACTCAGTGTTGTATCACAGGTGATGCATTCCTCAGTCCTCAATCCTCATAGAAGCCCTTATAAGGAGGCAGGATGGTCTTCTTTGACAAACAGGACTTAAAAGCATTTCCTGCTGTTCATTGCTCCTCCAATGCAGATATTTTTGGGATGTTTTGTGTCTGTGATTTGGGCAGGATTACAACAAAATCGACTTGATAGATTTTCATGAGCCTCAGTGAAATGATCAAGCATGTGAGAAGGAAGACTGTTCATTCTAAGAGTGGATTTGAATTAAATAGTGGAGTCAGGCATTTAGTTTCAGTTCATCAAACATTACAAAAAAGGACTTTCCACGATTTCTTTGTGTTGTGGCTCTGATATCCTGGTGATACTTGAACTGGATGTCATTGCAACTTGTGAAAATGGGGAAACTGAGTCGGTGGCGGCCGAGTTTTACGCTCAATTGAACAATCCACTTCTTTATTAATAACACCCCTACAATGAAAGCTACCCAATTACCTCTACTCTCTGGTTGAATTTTAACATTAGTTACCTCCTAGTTCACACAGGCTTCGGCAAAAGATGTTTCAAATACTTAATGACACGGAGTGGAATGAGATTCAAAAATAATTAAATCAGATTTTCTAATTTTAATTTGCTCAATTTAAAAGGTAAAACTTGTATATTTGCAATCACACCTGTAATTGTTTAAACATTTTGGTCATTCTGTATGTATCTTTAAATTATCTGGGATTTAATCCATGTAAAACAAATATTTGTTTATCTTATTTTATTGATATATATTAGTTCGTACACAGGCCTCTCTTGAAAAGCATATTCAGGACTTCAGTGAGACTGTGAACTGTTTACGGTCTGTTTCTTTCTTTCTGTTCTTCTGATTTAATAGAAATAAAAGAAACTCATTATCTGGCATTGTTTCAATATAATAAAATCTGGGACATTGGAATGACAATGTAAAGTATTTTACTGATGCCTCAGAGATCATAGCCGAGGTTTACAGACACAGCATGTTGTGTCTCCGTGTGCCTTGCAGTCAGTGATAGAGAAATCCTAACATAATGGGAAACTGGTTCCTCCATATGGACTGATTTGCCTTCCCTTCAGCTCCCCTCTGTCTTTATGTTGTTCATTTATTTGTTGACAGATGGATTCACTCCTCAACATCATTAATTCTACCTTTGAGGTTTGGAAAAGATTGAGTACAGGGTACTCATTTTGCGAGATGCATGAATGAATAACTAGAGAATAAAATGCTTCCCGCATTCACACCCAATTATCAAAATAATTAGTTCAACTTCAGAAAGAACCCAACGGAGGACATGTCAAGAAACAATTTCGCAGGGCATTAACCCACTCTATGTAGCACACAGACAAATGGACAAACATATTAATACTAACCTGATTGGCAGAGGCGAAGTCAAGGCCCGTGTCTGGCATTCCCAGGAACATCGTGTCCCCATCCAGCTGGAGGGGAGAAAAAAAGGAAGATCAACAATGTCAACAATCTATTCAAAAACAGCAAACTGGCAACCGCCATCACAGAGACGAAGAGTAAAGATGGGGCAGCCAGATTATTGGCAAACAGCCAGTGTCAACGACTGGTGAAAATACTGCAACTGGTGTGGCAACTAACAATTAGTCTCCTACCCTAACGTAAAGTTTCTCAATGGAAATTGACAGTACTGAGTTGTACCATTCAGTATAATCTTGTAGCTCTCTTCTTTAGAGTAGCACACTTATTATGAAGAGGACTGTAATAATAGATTAGTAGATGACCTCCCCAAAACAGGATATTGACATTGTGTTTTGAGGTTCATTCTTGATTTTAGAATATGATCTGAGAGGGCTTGTGCAGTATTGCTTTCATCCTGTCGAGTTAAATTCAAAACAATGTCCTTATCTTAAATACATTTCAACTTCGATAAATGCTTCAACAAGACAAGGATGACTCTGAACTGGAATTTATGAAGGTGGTCACTGATACCTTTCTCATTTCTTTTCACTCAAGATTGTGGAATTGTTGAAAATGACCCTCAATTCCAAAGAAATGACCTTGAGAGTATTTGACAAATATACACCATACTTCTTACAACTCTTGTATGTAGAAACAAAAGAATGCTCTTGCTGAATGGTTAAAGGTGTTTTATCGTTTGTTTTTTATGTATATACTAGCAGAATCTATAATTTAGACGGGATAATATTTTTTACAGTAAGTGTTTCATTGTGACATTATGGTAATTTTCTGATACAGGTCTGTCATTTTATCAAAAGATTGAATTTCACTGAAAATTCAGTTTTCAACACCTTCTGACTTTGAGAAATAAAAATAAACCATTGTCTTGAATGTTATAATTTCTTACTGTTGACATCTGACAGTTTTACTGTAATTTTAACGTACAATTTGTTTGACAGTGTATGTGTATATTATAATTCATGTATTAGCTTATGCAATTTACTGTAATTTTTATTTAATGTCCTTGTCAATAGGTTTAATTGTTTTATCTCTTCATGGTAGAAATAAAATGTTTCCTGGTGGTGCTCCAGGTCGGCTTAGGAATTGTTCAGGTAGAGACGGAGAGGGAGAGAGCTCTCCCCCCCCAACTCCTGTCCAAATTTTACATACGGAACCAATAAAGACTAATGAGAAGTAAAGTGGAACTGATTAGAGATCTTTAACACAACAATCAATTGACATATTATTCAAACTGCAGCGTGACCTTGTGTTTTCGTGTAAAATCTCCCATCGCCAGCCAAAATCCCCCTTCCATTAGTGTCAAATGAAATGCCAAATCAAAATGGCCACTAGAATGACTCTATCAAAAATAACAATATTGTTAAGCCTGAGGCTCAGCCAGACTAATGAGCTTCAGATAGACTACGATGGTTAAATTACTCCTAAAAAAAAAGAAGCAATAAATTCTTAAATTTTTGGATGCTCCATGAACGTCTACGACCCTGGAACATGGAGGATTTTCCGCCAGCACAGTTTCAAGGGGGAGATGCAGGATTATCACCACATCAGTACCTGAGCCAGATGTGAGATATGGTCCCATTCTCCCCTTGCTTTCTCGAGTTCCAGCACTGAATGACCAGAAAAGAACATTCTGATGTCACAGTGAAGTTGACATTTCAGACACAGAATGTCATCCCTTGTCATTATTGGAGTTTGAGCCCGAAAATGGGTTTTTGAGACGAGAGTGACCACCAGAATCTAATCAGTCCATGAGACGAAGACGGAGAAAATTCCGGAGGTATTACATTTATGAGACTGACATGATAAGACAGATGGACAAACACAATTTTGTCTGGACTGGAATAAAGAGAACTATAAAAAGGAGCCACTTAAGAAAAAAAACATCACAGTCACACAGTTTTCCTCTCGCTCACAGTCCTCCAGACCTTCAACATCTCTAAGCTGACTTAACAATTAAAAGAAAGTTAGGATTATGCAAGACCGTAAAAATGAAGAATACTTATTTTTCAGCATGCTACCCTTATCTTCTAATCTTACGTTATGACTGAACCTTTGACACACTATTGTTACATGGCAGTAACAGGCTGAGGTCAGCGGGATCGACATCTGTCAGCATACATGTCATTTCTTGTTGTTACCAAACAGGAAATTACATTGCTATCTTGTATACAAACAACAGAGGCTGTCTTTTATGTGAATATATTCTATAGTACACAATGATTCCTATCAGATTTTTACTTCCTTCTTGTCTTCTCTTATCTCCCTTAACTTCCTCCTGTGGGGCCCTCTCTCCTCCATCCTCCATTAGCTTTTATGAGCCCCAAACTACAGACGGCAGCAGAGAACAATGGTTTCTGTGTCGCCGTGCCTATCATTGGTAAACATTAGAAAGCTGCCCGTATCACCTTATCCTCTTCAATCGGCCAAAAGCAGACACTACTGTCTCTTTCATATTGTGGTTACTTTTTATCCACTGTTACATTATAAAGTCACTGGACATTTAATTAGGAAAAGGGTTTTAGTCAATCGTTCATGTAAAGTAGTACTGTTGCCATATAAGGTGTTAATATTCGGTAGCGTATGTCACCCAAAAACAGAATGAGCAAAACTGTAGAATAGTATTAATAAAAGTTCTTACATTTTATGTAATGTTTTGTCATGTTTTTCCTTGTTTTCCCAGTACCTGGCAGCAGTCTTACTGTCACAAGGTGGTAGGTACACCTGCAGTCTGTTTGCAAATGCTATGACCGGAGGAACATTACCACCACCAGGTACTTGTGGAACAGGTGTGATATGCTGTACGAAGCGCAAAACCCCGCTACTGCCATGAAAAGTTTGGTGTGGATCTCCTTTACAAAATATAAGAACACGAGGTGCAGTGTCAACTCATCGTCATCATCTGAGAGCGAAGCCATCAGATAGAGATTCATCCACCGTTCAACAAACAATGACTAGCTTCTCCTGCAGACAAATCAAATTTGATATTATTTCTATTCTTTATACCCCCATCTCCAAATGATGGCTAACGAAGAAGAGGATCAGCGCCATCTTATGCCACTTTTCCGAGCGTTTTAAAGTTTACTGTGATCACAGATTGATGGACGGATTTACAGCTGAAGTGTGTGTTTTTTTTGTGACACAGCTCATCCCTTAAACAACTAATTTAAATTGGCAAAGGCTAATTTGAGATGTGTTATTAACACAGTTTTTTACTGTGTCAATACATATATCACACATGTGATACATAAGTGAAGTGGTAATATCCACCCAGCCATACAGTTTTGCCCTGTCAAAGTATCAAGTACGAATGTAGTGGCTTTTAAAACCTTTTTAGTACTTTATAAAGGAAAAATAATGTCATTCGGTGCACATTAGCTTACATAACTGCCTTTTAATCTTCTTTTTCTTTCGGCTGATGTCTTTAGGCTTCGGCACAAGAGATTATCTGTTTCCATCCCTGTCCTTCTTACCTTCCTTTGGCACACCAACCAACTGCATGTCCTCTCTCACCACATCTAGAAAACTCCTCTTTCGTCTTCCCATTCCTCCTGCCTGGCAGCTCCATTTCCAGCATCCTTCAACCAATAGATGCACTATTCTTCTTTCCCCCCCGTCAAAACCATCTCAATCTGTATTTTTTTGCCTTGTCTCAAGGACGTCTAACTTTGGCTGTCCCAGTGATGTGCTCCTTTCTAATCCTGTCCTTCTTCATCATCCCCAAAGAGCATCTGAACATGTTCAATTCTGCCACTTCCAGCTCTGGCTGCTGTCTTTTGGTCAGTTCCACCGTCTCCAAACCCCACAGCAGAGCTTGTCTCACTACCATTTTGTAAACCTTTCCCTTCACACTTGCTTCTACTCTTCTCTCACAGATAATGCCTGACACTCCATCCACTCCAACATGACTGCACTTGCTCTTTAACCTCTTTTCCAAACTTCGCTTCCAGCACATATCTCCAGCTCTAGAAGTTGTTTTTCCCATCCGTTACTGCACACACTAAACATCCCCAGGTCATCTGCAAAAATCACCTATCTCACCTCATCTATCAGCCTATCCATCACCATAGTAAACAAAAAGGGGTTCAGAGCTGATCCTTGTTGCAGTCCCACCTTCACTTTGAACCCATCCGTCACTCTTCCTGCACACCTCAACACTGTCATGCTGCTCTCATTACACATATCCTGAATCATTTTAACATACTTCTCAGTCACTCAAATCAATTTCAGTTGTTTAAAGTATTGCAGCAGGTTCACGTCCAGAAAGAGACAGTACGACATGAAGGTTATCCCTTAACCAATATTTGTATCGACTGAACATCAAAATTCCAATAACAGATATGTTCAGGACAATTGAGCAGACTATAGAACACACCAAATGTTTACCACCACACGGAAACCTCTTGAGTCTTGTTTGGGTGGAGCAAGAAGTTTTGTTTTGAGGAACTATTAGCTGGACAGGAAACACGGGGCTGAACCTGTTGTAATGACGAATACCATTAGCTGCAAATATATGAATTAAAAAAATCTATACAATGCCCAAAAATATAAAATACAAATATAGAAAAAGCCAAATTTTACACTTGACAAGTAATAAACCAAAGTGTATCTTCATCAAAATGATCTGTTATCTATTAATAGACATAGCAGTGGTCATACTAAAAGTATTAAATACTGGTGGTGCCACTGGTGGTGTAACACTGTGGTATCAGAAGCAGTTATCAGGTCTAACCCTTCATCACACCAGGAAAACAAACACACTTTTAAATTCATAAACCATATTCAAATAATTCAAGATATCCAGGGATCATTTATTGTCCTGCCTGTCAGATGCACACACAGCCAACAACACACACACACACACCCACACACGCAGGTAGACAGGTGGACAGACAGGTGTAAATTCTCTCTCCATTTGCCAGCTGTTGGGTATTATTCAAATGAGGTGTAGGTTTACAGAGGCAACAGAAAGGTAAACAGTTATGAAGGACATGAAAGACATACACACACACCTGCACACATTGTCCCTCTTCTTCTATGATAGCAAACTAATGTAAAAAAAAAAAAGACCCGACAGTCAAATAAGCTTCATCCAGTCACCTTTGACCTGAAGATGTTGTGAATTGATTTGAATCATCAAAATTTGCTTGAAACAGTCTCTTTATGTTGCAATTTTGGCCTTTTTTTTCACAAGACAACATTCTTCTTAGGCCTGAAGAGTTTTCAAGAGCGGCATGCAGAAGGTGGTCCTTTCAAAGCACAATCATTTACCCTCGTCATGAAAACTGGAAAAATAAATATAAGAAGACAGTTTTCACCATTCTTGTGAAAAGTCATGACCGCTTCTATTTCAGCACTTATGCCCCGCCCTCTCTTAAATCATAAGAGAACTTCACTCAAATTCAGTCAGATTCTGCCAAGATTCAGAACTGCTTGTGATGATGACAGAACGTATGAAGTAGCTGCTCCTGAATTTTAGAATTCTCTTCCTATCACCATAGTTACTCTCCTGCAATTGAGATTCTGAGTTTAAAACATCAGTTTAATGAGAAGTCGTTGACGGTAACTTCATAAACTGAAGTATCTTTCCTCATTTAATCTAAGTCTGTGCTGGTATTTTGGAACAATGGACCTGAACATGTGCCTTATTATTACATCTGCCAAGGAAGGAGGTTCTGTTTTCACCCGCGTCTGTCTGTCAGAAAGATCACGGAAAAAAATAACGAATGAGTTTTGGTATATCCTACTGACGGTTAAATGTTGGTGGCATGTTTCCCAGAATTAAAGAATAACAAAACTGTCCATTACTGCTGATACATTTGTTCCTTCAATGTTCCTTTGGGGCTGGCGCTGGGGCTCAGTGGGCTGAACAGAGATGCTAAAGTGAAAGGCTCTTTAGAAGACCAGCTACAGGGTATTTCAAATATACTTAAGTTTGTTGGAATTGTCGATACTTTTAAAGGCAATTACAGATTAAAATAGGAAGAAACAAAGTAGGTTAAGAAGTAGGTCTGGTCTCTTGGCGGTGGTTTGCCATTTCTGAGTGCTTTTTTCTAGTTATTATTAATATTAATAAAAATAATAATAATGTGGATAACTAGTAGCAGTTTTTTGGAGACAGTATGAGGACCTGAAGCTCCTTACCCCCTGATATGAGGATTAGATCAACCACCACGAAACAGGAACAGTAAATGATTGTTCTGTTTTAGTGTTTTTGTAGATATACAAAAACAATCACACATATTGATGGTGTTGATGTTCATGAATAAACTGTTAATAATAATCTGACTGGATAAAAAACTGTTGTGTTTATTTACAGTGAAACCGTCCAGGTTCATACAGTGAAACCGTCCAGGTTCATACAGTGAAACCGTCCAGGTTCATACAGTGAAACCGTCCAGGTTCATACAGTGAAACCGTCCAGGTTCATACAGATGCTTCAATCAGGCAAAATGAATATTTCTTGGGAAATGTTGTAGTTGAATTTTAAATCTAAATCTGGATATGAACAACATACCTCACCTTGCAGCTGTGTTTACGTCTGCTGTGTGTAGACAAAAAGTTCCATTTTCAAAACAAAGCCTAGGCTGTCGTCCATGACAGAAGGGTATCGTTGTGCACTTACTATGTTGTATGTCTGATAAATGGATGTACGCATCTCACCACCTTTTTTCTTTTATCACTTAATTATATATGAACCTGATACACAGGACATTTTATTCACTACACACATGAAAAATATGATTACAGAATTTGTGTCCAAGGACATAGAAGAACTCCATTTGTGTGTGTTGGACCATTACCTGTATCACTAGTAGTTGTGAGCAAAGTGATTGTCTCAGTTCAAATGTGTTTCCTATTTGCCGGCTATGATGGGGTTTAGTAAAATAGTGATGATGATGATGATGATGATAGAGATGATCAAAAGGCAGCTCTCCCAATTTATTCATATACAACAACAATGATTGGTGGTACATCAGTTTTGATGTGATGTGTAACAAACTGTTAAAAGGCAAAGAATGCTGGTTTGTCATGTGGCTGATTAGCCATCTTGCTATTTAAGAGAAAATGTAGGGAGATTATTACAAAGACTTTATGTTGTCAAAGAGTACAAAATTATTTCTAATTCCTTGTCCAAGACAACGGTAACCCCAATGCTTCACAGTGGAGCAACATGGATATGGTAATGCAACTATTTTTGATACTCCATTACATCTTTTAGTTACACTTAAAGCTAATTGAACTATGTATAAATTAAACCGCATATGTAACTCTATGCATGTCTTTAAAATGATGTATCCATCAGCACCTTAAGACTAATATGCATCTTCAAGATTGACATTGACAATCCCTGAGATGGTGAATTAATTTGGCACCGGCAGAGGATCACTGTATGTAGTAAATAAGAGGCTGTAAAAGCCGAAGCAGTGATCTACTTGTGTACTTGGTGGTCTGTGAAGTCATGAATAAGATGCAACACGTGGATGTTTTTAACACTCTTTTTTTTTCTTCTTCTACATTATGCTAAGACCTTTGTGCTCTTCAAAACTTTTTTCCAACTCTAGTAAACATCTATTTTAATCACCAACACATTGGTTGTATTGATAGTAATAGTGACATGTCAAATAGACACACTCTAAAACTAAAATAATAATAATATTTGACTGGAGTAGGATATTTCAGCCATCAAAAAAATGAAACGAAAGCAGTTAAACCTGCGTTGAACGTTTTTATTTTTTTAGAAAATCAAGCTTAAATTCAGGATTCCACCCTGATTTCTGGTATTTGCCTTAACCTCGATGACATAGAAACCTAAGTATTTGCCACATACACGCAGGAACTACTGAACTTCTCTGACATACGGTCTCTTTCCAGGCAGTTAGTACTGACCTACTGTCCCTCCCTCGGGGGAGCCTGTCTCCCTTCCATGAGAGGCTGGAGAGAGTGCGCGTGTGCACCAGGGGGGGAGAGGCTGATGGACTTGGGGGGAAGTAAATTGAACGAGCAGCGGTGCAAAAACACATCGTTAACCATCTATAATTTAATTAGGTTTGAATATATTTTGAGTTCATTTTGAGACTGTGGCGGGACAAACAGTTTAACAAATGAGTTTGAAACTCTGCTGTGACATGGGGCTCAGACCAAAGCACCACTTCTCACATTTAAACTAGGACATCATGACGGAGCGTAGACGTTTTCAATGCTACCCGAGGAAAGCCTACCCTACCCTTACTTACATTACTACTTTCTTTTATACAAGTAACTATTCTCCTACTTGAGTAAAGAATATATGCACTTTTGCCATCTCTGCGGAGCATGGACGCATTCACATCCTTTTCTGATCACGTTTATGATTCACTCTCTTCCTTACATTTTCCCACAAATCAAAGATGAAATGAAATAGCATTACAAAGAATAACAACAAGACTTCTGTGGGTGTCAACATTGTCAAAACGTTTATCTCATTAGTCATACAGTGCAATAATTCTTTAATGTAGTAGCTAGGTCTTAGTCACAACTTTGTTGTTTACTAAGCAGGACATGGATGGAAAATTGTTCAGTTGCTTTTCTTTTTAAAGATATTTTCCTTTTCTTTCAGTGAGACGGGAGTATTTGGATGTAAAAATTCTGAGCGGTACATCATTGAAGTGAATTTTAGAACGTGTAATGTTTATTACTGCATTAGGTGTAGACCAGAGATAAAAATAATTTCCATTATCAATCAATTCATTTGAAAATTAATCAACCAATGTTTTGGTCTTAGAATCCAGTATTTTCTCAGATATTATTTAGCTATGGTAGATAGTTCTTTGGTAAAGCAATGTTCCAACTCCATTTATTTTCATGGGTCAGAGGGTATTTGTCTGGGAAAATAAATACTGAGTTAAAAAAAGTGTGTTTGGGCATGTGAAATGTGATAGCCCGTCTATCGTCTGACGTCCAGTGTTCAGCTCAGTGTGGAATACTTTAATAATCACAAAAAGGGCTTTTCATTTCCGCAGTCTATCCAACTCATGCAAATAGAAAAGATAAAGAAAAACATAAACCATCAATAGCAATCAGACATCAGCGTCAAAGTGTGTGACGAATGTTCATGTAATATTTTTAGGGTGACATTTGTGTTCTACACAAAAGGTATTTGTATAAGAATTCATGTAATATTCAAGCACAAGCACAAGCTAAATAACACCGCTGTCATGATGAGGTAGACCCATCTCCATTTCTGAGACAGGAAAAAACCCTGTCTTTTTTATGGCTTGACAGGGTAAAGTCATCTGATTTATATTAATGATTTCATTTATGAGAGCTGCAATCATATGTTGATCAATAACTGACCAATCAATTGTTCAGATCATCAGCTCAATTGTTTTTCAAGCAAGAATAGTTAATAGTTTATTTCACTGAATTTTTTGTCAGTTTGCATTTCTGGTAGAACAAAATGAAGATTAATGAAGTCATCAGCACACACTTGAAGAAATAGAAAAGCAACTGATTAATGGTAATAATGACAGGGAATTGAACCCACCTCTAAATTTAGTACTTTAATAGATAGCAAGGATGGTAGTAAAAGCGAATTACCCCATCTCTGTCCTGATTTCATGCCTCTGTCTCTCACTCTCTCATCTCTGCTGCTCTGTGTGTGTGTGCGTGTGTGTCTGTGTGTATGTGTGTGTGTGTGTGTGGGTAAAGCAAAGGTTTGAATAACAAGCAGCCAGCTAAGTGGGTCAGGGTCGGAGGAAGGGGGGAGGAAGGGGGTAGAGAGACTATTAGGATGAGAAACAAGGACAAAGGAAAATAGAGAAATATATTGTATTGGGGAAAAAGGGGCAGTGAGGGAGATGAAGATGAAGAGGTTGCGAGGAATTGAATGCTTAGTTAAAACGGTGATGAGAAGATGCTGGAGATAAACAGAAAGTTAGAGTACGGTGGCAAGAGAGACCTTTAGCAAAGATTCAATCACACAAAACTCCGTGATCGGTCGTTATGACTACTGACTATTGGCAGGTAAAGTGAATCACATTATCTCATTAGCTCCTGTTAGTGAGGTGGGATTTAAGAGGCAGCGGGTGAAGATTTTGTGCTGGTGGTCAAGCATAAGGATCACAGCTACTTTGACGAGGCCCAAATAGTGACAGCCGGTCTTGTTGGGTGTTTGCAGTTTGCAGTGGTGAGCGCCTACCAAAGTGGACTAATGGAGGACATGGGGAGTGAAGGCCAACCCATGTTGTCTAATCCTACAGAGGAGCTACTGTAGCAGAGGAATATATTCATTATATATGAATGTTATCTTCTGTTCTTTCGAGGAGCCTAGAGAAGTGGATATTGTTTGGAATATATTTTATGGAAAAGATGATCAACATTCTGCATCATCTGAACTAGTAAAACCTCAAATAAAAAACAGAAAACATTTGTAGCAAAATCATATGAATATGGCACAAATATTTAAAAAGCACAACTACTCGTCATGGTTGATTAAATATTAATGTTTTGTGAAGTTTTGCAGGTACAGTCTGTAAGATAACTCCTAACAAGATGACTCCATTAAGACTGACCATAAAAAGCCTGTCTCTATTCAAACATCACAAAATGAGATTATATTAAATCCAAACAATCAAAAAGCATAAGAATATGGGGGATATCATGATTAACTGCCATTGTGATTTACCATGATTACTGAAGTCCCGGTGTCTTAATCGTAAGAATTCTAGAAACTAGGGTATTTTGGGAGACGTGTTTATGTGTGAGGTGCAAGTCAATCTATCTTCTGTCTCGAGTCACGAATGTGCGTGGGCGTCTGTGTGGTCAAAGTGTGCGCAGCAGGCTAATGCGTGGAAATGGCAGAGGTAACGGAAGCTTGTTGTAGATGATGGACATCCAATCTGCACAGCCTGCTGTCTTAAAGTTGCTGCTACTGTCTCCAACATCTTCAGGGTAATTATCCATCCTCGTTTGCCCAAGTCAAAGCAAAAAAACTAAACTTCCTAGTTTCCCCCCCATCAGTCACTTTCATTGATGTGTGATGAAAACGATGCTGGCCCCTGTTGTCCGATTCTACAGAAGAGCTTCTGCTGCACAAACTGCTGAAAAGATTCATGCCGGTCCTGCTTGAAAGGTGACATAACAGCGACATCACAGTTTTGCTGTTTTGGTGACTTCAAAATATCAGGCAGGTGGTTTAAATCTTATAAAAAATTGGTGTGGATGTAATTTACACAAGCCCTCTACCTAAATACAACCCTAGAAGTAAAAGTTGACATTATATTAAGAACATTACAGACAGGCCAGACTCAAACAACAGACACAGCTGTGTCAACTCCTTGTTCGGTCTGTCTTGCCAAAGTGTAATCGCGAATACCGTGACATCATGTTTATTTCTGATAATAATCGTGAATACCACTGTGACTACTTGATTATTTCTGAAAATAATATTGAATACAACAATGACACCTTGATTATTTCTAATAATAATAGTGAATACCACAATGACACCTTGATTATTTCTGATAATAACTGTGAGTACAACCGTGACACCGTGATTATTTCTCTGACAATAATCGTGATATTAAAATCTAATATCTTGACATCCCTAGACATCAATATTTGAATTTACATCCTGGGGAAAAGTAGTATTAAGGGTAAAATAGATTTGACAAAACTAAACAGGATATCGTATGCGTAAACATGATACTTGGATAGTGAAGAATTCAAATAACTGTAATTAGAAAAGTGTGTGTCAAAGGACCGAGCTGCCGCCGCAGCCGTAAACCTCCCTGAAAGGGAAAAAACCTGAGGAGAATATATCAAATATGGTTTAAAACATAAAAATAGGCTCATTGAAGAAATCATTCATGAGATGCACACCTTCGGCGCCCTTACATAGCAGGTGAAATGTAATTAAATCTGTGCATTGCTTGTTGAGCGTGTTTCATACAGGCGGACAAGGGTAAACAAATATGCCCCCCATGGCAGTTTCACACGTAATAAATAAGTTTCATTTTCATCAGACACACCAGCAAAGGGCTTAAGAGTCTTCAGGAGACTCGTGTCACAGAAGGGGATCATGACGACACCACAGGTTATGAAAGTATCTTTGTGTGAATGTGTCATCACAAATTGAGACCATTTCGAGTTTGGTTGAAACTATTTGGATGGACTGGACTGAACGGATTTCAGGTGACTCTATAATGCATTAGGGGAGGTACAGCAGCTCACAAATCAGTACAGTGAGGGATGGATGGAGAGAGAGGGAGAGAGAGAGAGAGAGAGAGAGAGAGAGGCTGATGAGTGTGTGTTTGTGTGAGAGAGAGAAGAGGGAGATTCTCACAGCTGTGCTTGTTCAGCTCGGCTATTGTTTATCTGTCTTATCTCTGTCTCCATGACAGCAATATAAACCAAGTTTTATTGGCTTAACTCTCTTACCCTGACTGTAAGTCTAGAGTGTGTGTGCATAGGGTATCCTTGTTCCTCTTACTGAGGGGGAGAGATCCAGACTGAGATTGGTTTGGTCTAACACAAGACCAAACTTTGTCCCGTGTCTTGACGTTGTCCTTCATTACGTCAGAGCAAGGGGAATTTGGAAAGTCTGAGAATTACAAAAGAATCAGTATTGCCAAACAATTAGATAAATATATATCATTTATAAATGTCTGTGTGTATTGGGCGTGGCTTTAGCTCAGTAGGTTGAGCTGTCGTGTCCTGATTAAATAATGGAGGTTGGAGGATTGTGGATTCGAACCCATCCGCTACGTGCCGTGTGTCCTTGAGCAAAACCATGAAAACCGCAGATCCCAAGACCCTTCAGAGGGACTGCCCACCGCTGCCAGGGATGGGTCAAATGCAGGGAACAAATTGCACCATGTTTTATTGTGTCCCACTTGTACTTGTACGACTGGTGATGAATTAAGTGTGATTAATCACTATTATTGTTAACACAGGGTTCACTTCCTTTTGCCAGCAGGTGATGCTGTCAGTGGCATTTACTATCTTGAGGCTGAACTTTTATTAAACATGTGAAATTTGGACTAGATTGGACCGTGGACCTGTTTCATGGTAGAACATAAAAATATAGTGAACTACTGAACTTAAGGTCCTTTCGACATGCACCTACTGAGTCCGACCGCAGGACTCCACTTTCACTCATCCTTGCATTACAATCCCAATCTTGACTCAAAGTTGACTCACGACTCAACATATCACTATCAAAAATCTGGTCTTTTCCTCTCCGTATGCTACCTTGGCTTATTGTTAACTCCTTCCATTTTCCTCTTCTTTTGTCTGTTGTAAATGGTCTGAAAGTCTGAACCATACAAAAAGGTTTGGTTTCACATTGTAAACAAACCAAACCATGGCTCAGTTTAATTTTGACCGAAACCACATGTTTATGTCAAACCCAAACCCCTGATTTTTGGTTGATCTAGATCCTGGTCCAGAAGACTTTCACACCTACACTTTTGGTCAAGATCAAACGGAAAATTCCTAAAGTGTGGAACAAATTAATTAGGTGTCAAAGCCCCAAAAAAACAAAAGCAAAGAAAAAGAAAAAAAAATCGCTACAAGTTAAATTGATCTCTGCTCAGATTGGAAGGATCTCCTTGACTTCGCTTTGTCTCCACAATTTGAGGACATTTTCAGTTGATTTTCTTCTTCTTTCCATTACCTAACACCAGCTGCTTCTTAATTTCTGATTAAGAAATCTGATTGGAGTCTGGACATTTAAAACAATGTCCAAATGTCACATCCCCATCCTCTCCTACCGCATCACTATCTGGCACTTTCACACAGTTGTCCCATTCCGCACTGTTACAACCGTAACTGCAGTAGCAGAATAACACGGACCCTATTACACATTCATAGTATGTATTCAGAACAGCGAGGAAGAGTAACGATGTAGCAGTCCCACATTGGATAGGCTGTGTCTGTGTGTGTGTGTGTGTCTGTGTGTGTGTGTGTGTGTGTGTGTGTGTGTGTGTGTGTGTGTGTGTGCGTGTGTGGGGTTATGCTGCAATTGCAAATTTTGATTTGAATTGCGGGCCATAGGTCTAATAAATGAAAATATGACCCCCTTTGCAGAAGTAATCAGTTTAGTTATTGCAGTAATTTTTAATCTCGATCTACAACAGCAAATTCCATCATTCCAGTCCACTCTGTGGCAGGAGATAATGAATGTCTTCCTCAGTAAGACATGCATTTTCAAAATCCAAATCAGCTTAACAGAAGTGGAATAAATCAGAGAGGAGCAGGAAACATAGTGGAATATAGTTGATAGGACAGGGAAACCGTCTCAAAACAGGCACGAGGTACACATTTCAAATGTGCCCTGTTTATTTTAATCTACCCAAAGCAATTTGCACTACACCACCACAGTTATCGCTGCATGATGTGAACAAGTGCTTAAGGGAAAATGTACGGCTACGACTAAGGAACCGATCCAATTGCCTCCACCGCAAGTTAATTGATCCAAGTTATTCCCATTAATACGGTACACAGACATAGAGAACAATACTGCAATGATTGCAGTATGTGGTTTGACTGCAATATGTTTGTTTTGGAAATGAAATCCTGATAATTAGTCTCGTCTGGCTGTGCTTTATCTCCGCCCATCTGTTCCACTTGGCATCCCTCCACCATCCATGAGCCCCTCATTGCTCCGTCCCCATGATTCAACATACTGAAACACTTTCAGACACACAGACATATACGCAACAGTGCTGAAAGTCATCCAATCAGCAGCAAGCTTAAGGGGAGGGGAGAGAGTTTAGCGTGGTTATTTGGCGTGGTGTTCAGCAATGACAGCCAATATGGACAGACGGGTGGACAGATTGACTGGTTGTGTTCTGATAGATAATTAGAAGAGATGCCGACACTTTGGCTAGTTAGAAAAAAAGCTGTCAGAAGGGGAAAATGGAGTATGTGCTACAGTACAGCTTTCAGTTCTGATGCAGTCGCTCACAAGTGAGTGAAAATGTTTTGCTAGGCAAGAAGTTGTTCCTTTAAGTAATAGTGCAGTGTGCCATGTGTGTGTAACTGATTGAGTGACAGCGTCAGAAAAATGATGCTGGAAGAACTGTTAGTAGTAAGTAGGTGTATGCAATACTGACAAAAAGATTATTTCTCTAACATTTTTTTCGATTATGAGAATTAAACAATGTTTTGCATCCTTCAGAATGGGTATGGGATTTTTTTATTCTATTTGCTCACTCTTGTTATTAAGATACTAATTGTCTTCCTCAATGATGTCACTGACAAAAAATGGTCGAAGAATCTATAATTTGCTAATAGCTGAAGCATTCAAGTTAGAACAATTCAAAAAACAATAAAACCCCTATCCACTGGAACGGCGACAATTTTTTGCTGATTATTAGATTGGAGAACAATAGAAAGAGTAATGATTCATTGTCTTCTCATTTATAATCAAATGCTTTTTTCTCATTGAAACTACATAGAGAGTCTCTAACTATTTGAGTTGATGATACCTTTAGGTCTGAAATAGCTCCCTTCTCTCGTATGCACAAGTCGTTAGGGCCCATGTTCGTATCCCATATGACAGCAGCATGTTTTATTCCTGGGGATTTGTTATCTTATTTAAACGAAAAAACAAATGTGGATATTTGTGTAGCTGAGATATCTCTTTCAATTAACTTGCCTTTGAGAAATGGAAATATCAAGTTAATTTTGGATCTCACACACACTTAGACACACACACACACACACTCACACACACACACACACACACACACACACAGACAGACAGACACTTTCTCATATGCAGAAACTCCTTTGGAAAAAGCTCTGTGTCAATACTCATAATTACCAAAAAGTAAAATGCAGCATTCACACATCACACAAGCATTTAAACTGACTGCATTAATGTAGATGCATGACAAGCACTTTAAATACTGACAAATCCATTTTAATTAATTTTTGTAATCCTGACTGACAGAAATTGTTCTTAAAATGACGGCATAGCCGTGAGGGAACCGTAGAGTGGATCATTCTGTTGATGCCAGGCCTACTTACCATCGATGATAATATACAGTACGTTCATGTCGCCAACTCATGAGGAGCACATTTATTATTACATCAAAACAGTGTGTGTGTGTTCCCTGCAGGTTTACCCACTGTGTGGCACAGAGTGTGAAGATAGTAGACAGTCAACCGTGGTAACTGAATCAGAGGCTACAGGTGGAGGTTGGGGTTGAGGCAAGGTTTATGAAACTCTGTAAAGCGACTCTAGAGTCGCGGCTGTTTCATTTCAACTCACACTGTACCCATCAAAAGTTTGCGGAAGCTCACGATTGGGTTTCCCAAACTGTACAATCAGATCCTCCTGCACAACATGAGTACCATGAACGCTGTACGACCCATCCGGCACCTGCAGCAGTAGTCGCTATTGGCATTTGTCAATAAAGTTTGGTTTGAAAACTCCAAGACAGAAAAAAACTTGTTTGTTAGCAACATGCTAACAACACAGAAAGCTGTCTTGTTTATTTTTTGCTATCCTGAGCGCCGAAACCTCTTCTTTTTTTAAGGATGCGCTGGCGTATCTTGAATCGTAGGTGTCCAGAGCGCTGTGGACAGCGGCTGGTGTATTTTGCATAGAGATTTGGAGGTAAGCAAGCTACGTTTGCCTGAGTGTTTTCTTGATAGTTAACTTATTCGTCCTTGCGGTTGAATCCCCAGCAGCCACAAACTGCAATTTCCACTTTATGACTACTTACTATTAATTACCCACAAAATGTGTTGTGTCGCCATGGCATCTCAAGAGGCCGAGCCACTTCTCACTGGTGCAGTGAGAACAGAAGGAGCTGACGTCAGCCGAGGTAGTCCATCGCCAAAATTTCTGACACGCTAGTAAACCATCTGATCGTCCCACGGTTGTCCGGGAGCTGTTAATCGGCCCTCCTGACCCCCCCCCCCCTTACACTGCAAGATAAACGACAAAGGACGCCGTCTGACACCGTCAAACGGCCCGGCAGTCTAGGGGCTCATTAGCAAATGTGAATCGGGCTCCAATCGACAGAGTACGCCCGGCTTAGGAGGAACAGATTTTTACACTTCTAAATGAGGAATAAATGGGCAGAAAACTTACCAGGTGGTCATTTATATGTAGGGTATGTGAAAAGACTCGGGATGGATCGATAATTGGCCTTGCTGAGATTCAGCATGTTTCAGATGATCAGTGAATTTATTTTGTTGATAAATTTGAATAAATGAAAGCATGCAAGAAATGTTCCAGCCACTGGTGCCTCTGACTGATGACAGTGAAAGTTTGAAAGCTGTCCCTGGTTATTGCAACTAACAGAATATCTGCGTATCTCAATTTACAAGATAAAAGATTATATAACGAAAGGACTAAAATTCCTCCAAAAAAAAAATGCAGCTCTAAAGTAGAAGGAGGTGTGTATTTAACAATTTGAGGAAAAACCATTGAGCTTCTTTTTGAGTTATTTCCCAGATACCCTCACCTTCATCATCATCATAAATCCAACTCGCAGGATGAGCTCAAATTGAACTTGTGACCATGGAAAAAAACAAGGCCCACGATGATGTTGTCGACAGCAAGGGTATAATCCTGTAATCCCACTGAATTAATTCTCACAGATCCATTGTGAAGTTAGCATTTTTACTAAAACTGTTTTCTGGACATTAACTCCAAAATCCTCTTTAGTTCACAATTCGTGTCAACAGAGTAGATCAGTCTTGTGTGTATCATATTTTACTCTAATAGTTCATATTTTACTCACTTCTGGGACATTTTTTACAAAGAATAATGTGGACCATTCTTATTATAATCATAATAATAAACTATCATTATTATTATTGTATACCCTTGCTGACCTTTGGGACGACAGAATAGACCTAGTTTTTATTCATAGTTGCAGTAATGTCCTTTAAAATGTAAACTTTGTCATTTATATATGACAACAAGTAGAGGAAAGCCCTAACCTGGTGAAGGTGGAGACTGCTGAGATGTAAATATTATGTTACTATACTGTCCCTGGCATTATTGTCTGTTGCTATGGTTAGCTTAGCTGTTCTCCATCAGTTTGCAGTACTTGGTGCCAAGCGGCACTTGGTCAACAGGCATTTTCACGACAGAATACAAGCAATAGTCTTAATTTTTACCCTTTAATGTCCTGCCTAACTGTTTGGTCCAGCACATTTTGTCCAAGAGACAACATATATATGATAAACAACAAGGGGCCAAGCACGGAGCCCTAAGGGACACAGGATAGTACCAGTGAGCTAATTATTTCATCATGAAAAGATATTCTATGTCTGTTTGTTTTTATTGTTTAAAAACATGTTTGACCAAACAAAATAAAATATGCAAAGAAAAAGATTTTCCTTATTTTGTTTTTTCCTTGGTGAGGACATTTAAGGGTCACATGGGTCATGATAGTGTCAATATGCACAGTACCAGAACTCTGAAACACTGATGCAGCATCTTTAATTTCAGTATTATCTTCGCTGTGGCAACCCCTAAAGGGAACAGACGAAAAAGGAAGAAGAAGGGGGTTGTGTTTTCACCCTATACCCATTTTTCTGAACTCATACTTTACTATATAATTTACTATATATACTATACTTTACTGGAATATAAACAGGTGTAAAGGATCGTATGGCCTGGAGGTATGCGGTCTACAGAATAACAATCTCGTTTACAGAGGTGACTTTAATTTTTTTTTTTTTTTTAGGAATTACATTTTTTATTGTATCTTTTTTTCTGTATAATGCAGTGGAGTGGAAAGGACACATAAAAAAAAATGTATATGCACTACAGTTTCTCAGTCCTAACCACTTTTTCATGTTTCTCAGCGTCCTCCAACAGATTATTCCATTAATAAAATATTATATGATTGATTTATGCATGACATATTGTCAATGTCATTATCCTTTTGAGCTATTGTAACCTCTATCAAGCGAATGTCAAGAATACCCAAGACCTTAATCTCTTGCATTATTAGAGTTCTTCTTTGTCTTGATGACATCATTCTGTCCCTCTCATCTCTCTCATTCTCTACATTCCGGGTCCCAATTTATTTTGTTGCTCTGCTTCAATCTATATTCTCCTGCTCTTTGCTGAGACCTAACCGTCCCCACCCAGCTCTCTCTTCCTCTATATTTACTTAAGAAATACCTCACCCAGCTTTCACAATCATCATGTTTACATTAGGCCCTTTTCTCTCTCTTCCCTTCCTCTACTAAATTCTGATTCAGCCCATCTCTGCTCCTCACGCTTTCTCTTTTTCATACAAGTCCTAACAACAACGCGTTTCAGTCCAATATTTTTTGATTTAATACATCCGAAAAACAACTAGTAGTGTAGCTTCATATAGATGTTAATGATACCTACTTATATAGCAATGAACCTCCAACAAATTGAGTCAAACCATGATATAAAGTCGGGCTGGGAGATTAATCGTTATACAAATGCAAACTTGATTCATACATACATACATTCATAGAAAAGGTCTATATAAGCCCAATTTATTATTATTATTATTATTATTATTATTACTATTATTATTGCCAGTCAACAAAAAGGATCAAATCACTGGGAAAGTACAGGGAACGTACTAATGTCACCATGCAATATGACAAAACTGAATTGTGCTTAAAAAGCTGCCTATATAACAATTTCAGATTTTTTTGTTGTATTTTCAACCATGGTATTTGCATAGAGGTTAAACAACACCAGCAGCCCTGCATTCTAAATCAGACTGAGGATGTAACAAAGCAGTGATTATTATAAGTGTTGACCCACATCCTCCTGGTGGGCAAATGACGGTACTGCAGGTGGCCTGCTAAAACTCATTTTCATTGTGATTAAATATTTACATTTCTAGGTGTTATCAGATATCTAAAGCAACACAGTTAGAATGATATTATGTGTTGTGTATGTTAATAGAGCTTTTTCACTTTATTTCATTGTCATATTCTTTTTATGTTCTAGAATGCACTATATGGTGAGAGACTTTATTTGACTTTATTTTTGTGATCTTTTCGTGAGCTGTAATGGACTGTTATTAATGCATGTGAACTAATATGAAAAAGTGGGCCTGATTCGGCCTACAAACAATAACTTCTCAGGATTTCGCTCGGACTACAGGCTTAATTATTTACTATCTTTACTTATTGTCTTATTTATTGTCGTACAAATGATAACATGCATGATGCATTTGGATTGATTATTAATATGCAGTGCATTACTGATCCGTCAATGAAATAAAAAATATACATATCTAAGGAAGTAAATCATCTTAGTCTGTGCGCTGATCTTAATTGTGATTAAAGGTTTGGGTGGGCAGCAGAAAAAGCTCAGATTTCTTACTTGGCGGTTCTAAAGGAATAATAAGTTTCTTCTGGTGTCCAACATTTTGTTCAAGCGACGGCCACCCCAGCCACCTCCTTCCATCTCCAGTATGTCACAAAGATATTTCTCATTCAGAAAAATAAATGTCAACAGATAACCGACAGAGATTTTAAACATATTTTCTAATGAAAATAGAGTTAACTTTAACTATTCAATTAATAACATGCTTTGTGTACATGCATTCCATATATCAAAATGTACCTTGACAAGCATTTGATTCAAATGGATTTTGGTGGATGGAGTGAATCAATGAACAGATAGACATCGTAAACCTTAAACCATACATTCTTTCACGCGCATTCCATTGCAATACATTTCATTTTTTGCCTGAGTCGGTTAATCTGTTGCTTCCAGCGAGAAGGTTCAAATCCGAGTGTGTACCCAGGGCCTTTCTGTTTTGAGTTTGTATGCACTCCTTGTGTTGGCGTGTGTTGTCTCCAGGTACTACGGCTTCTTCCCACAATTCAAAAACGTGCATGTAGGTAAACGGGTAACTCTAAACTGCCCTTAGGTGTGAGAGTGAATGGGCTTTTGTCTCAGTGTCCGCAAAGCGATGAACTTGGCACTATGACCCATTCACTCACACTGGCTACTATGTTAGAGCAAAAATCCTTCACAAAATAATTTACACACAAGAGGGGTTCCACAATTAATCGATTTATGTGTTGATCACGATTTTGGCTTCTCACAAAAAAATGAAAAAGGATGAGCAATACCTATGTGTCATATGTACGCTCCATCCATTAAAAACTCTGTTGCAAAGCAAATCAAGTGCTCTCTAAACCACTGCATGACCTTTAATGTGGTTACCTGCAATGGGCAGCCTGTGCAAACAGTCCCATAAAACCAGTCCAGACGGACGTTAAACAATACTGATATACAATGGATAGCAGACGGCCGTAACAAAAACTAGAGCCTGGAGGGGCGAAAGGAGCTTGTTGTGAATTATTCATTCTTTGTTTGGAAGTGTTTCAGATTTAGTGTGAGTGATGTTAAACGAGAACAAATCATGTGCAAAGAGTGCAAAACCTGAGTAATGAAGGTTTCAGGAAAATTATCAACACACTGGGCAAAAGGTATAAGATCCCACTATACATTTATTTCTCCAAAGTGGTGTTACCTGCACTGTCTACCATGCTACGACCTCTGACCTATGGTCAACCGGAACAATGGAGCTGAACATGAGCCTGACAGTTCATTAACTCAATGAATCATAATGAAAAATAATCTTGGTCTCACGATTAATCAAAATAATTGTGACTATCATCTGAATCTTAATGATACTGCCCTAGGGGGCAGCTATTACTTCTACTGCCAGAACTACTACTAATTGTAATACCAATGATGAAAATCATTCTCAGCAGGAAAGTTTGTGTCCCATGACACAGATGCCCACACTATTGGAAAAACTCATATTGTTCAAGTAAGGACTGACCACAATCCCCCATCACAAAACAATTAGAGCTGAATGACATGAAAACCACCTAAGAACAAGTGTGCTAAAAAGAGAAATTAATGTGGAGAATTTAAACACAAATTATGAGCTGTAAACCTTTGAGGTTGCTAAAATGCATGCATGGAATGTCAAAGAATTTTGTTCAGTGGTTGTTGAGGAGATATATGTACAATTTTTTTCTCCTTCAACCCCAGTACGTATGAAAAGACCAACATTTTTATTAGTCCCCTTTGGCGGGAGCATGAAAACATTAGACTTATGTTCCTGTGTGGAGTTTTCCTTATCGCTGCGGATCTGTGTCTACAAGCTGACACGAAAATAGTGTGTCTGTTCCAATTACACATTTTAGTTCCCATTTCTCTTTCACCTTGCCATGATGCTCTGTTGCTTACAGTGAGGTCCACAGTACATTCCTGTAAATAATGACTGTAACTTAAAGTTTTACTTATCACATATCACATCACGTTTACTAATGCAGTCGAAGGCTGTCCACATTTCACTGTAAATTTACAGCACATGTAATAAAGTTTTACAGTGCGTGTCTGCAGAGAATTTCCTCTATTTAATTGAAATGGAAAATGTAAACCATCACTGCTGTTATTATCTTTACATTAACACATCTGGAAACGCCTCTCCCCTCCTTTCTCGCTCTCTCAAACACACACACACACACACACACACACACACACAGCCACTCTACTTCTTTTTCACACAGCCTTCATCAGCTCTCTTCCCCTCTTTCGCTCATTTTTATTTCTTTTCTGTTCCCTTCTTCCTGTCTCCGTCTCACTCTGCTCCTTCACATAGTAATATGATCTCTTCTATCAGGCCGACAGAGTCGTGAATCAAAAGACAGAGAGAGAAATATAGTACAAACCTCTGTGTCCCCACCCCCACTACACACTCTCTCTCACATCTACAACATCCCTACCCCCAACACCCCTCCATCCTCTCCCTCTCTAGTCCCTACCCCCAACCATACAGACCTCACTCTTTCTCTCTACATTCACTATCTTCCATCTCTCGGAAACAAATATACTCACGGACAACAACACAGAGCAATCCCATGTGATAGTGTGTGCAGTCCATTTGTACACACCACGAAAGATTCTGGGCCTTAAAAAGCAGCCCGTCGGTATACAACGCAGTGAGTTCAGTCATCCAACACGAGGGACAGCACTGCAGGTTAAATAAAACCGCAACATTTCATCGGTTTTATGTCAGTATTTTTTTTTCATATCCAATCACAACTTAATGAAGTCAGCAGCAGAACAGCTGGTGACTCAGACGCTTTATCCAAAACTAAACTATTTAAATAGAGGTGCACCAATCAATCGCCGCCCAGAGGCCTAGTTTGATGAAATCGGCAATCGGTCGAGCAGCCTCACTCCGTGCCGGTTACGTGCACGCATGTACATGTGCATGTGCATGTACATGCGTGCATGTAACGAAGCATGAGCAAACAAGGCTCCAAATATCTTGCAAATAAACGAGAAAACACTAGAAGACAGAAAGATCCTGTAAGACCAGGAAACAACCCCGGAAACGTTTGGTACAACAAACTTAATGACACATTTCAAATTTAATCACCCCAAGGAACTCAAGAAGCTGAAGTTAGCAGAGCGGCTTTAGCTAGCGGGATCCCTGAGCCAGCCAGGGGTGCGCTGTTTGTACGTATCTATTCTGTCATTTATGATTCATTTGGGTTGAATCCAAAGCAACTGCACTTGTGTTTTGGCTTGAAGACACACCGCTTACCAAAAGGCTTTTCTCAGAATTTCCTAATTAGTTTTTCTGCAATCCAAATCCAAAAAATGAACGTCGGTGCTTTGATATTCATTGATCGAACAAAGATGGTTGAATATTTTTCTTCAGCTATTTTTGCCCATTTATTTTTTCAAAACTCTCGGTAGCATCTCAGGGAGTTTTCTAAGTCTCGTCATGGCTCATTATTGGCCGATGACATATCTGGATATGGACACTGGCCATTGCTAGTAAGGCAGTGGATACATTCTACTATTTGAGCCTGTTTTTCACCCGATTGGAGAATTCGGGGGTCTTTTGGTATTGTTTGTACTAGAGTGTACAAGTGGGCGTGATGGCATGAAGGCCGGTCAGCAGTTCTGGAAGTTCATTCTGACAATTCAGAAAACGTCGGTCAGTTTTTGCAAACTTGGAGCAGAGCCATGAGTCATTTCCCTGCGGTCAGCGCATTTTTTCTCCCTGCTTCCAAGCGCCTGAGTTGCCATGACGACACGTCATGTGGATAATAAATAACACGAGTAATAAATAGAGGCGCACAAATGGATTAGCCGGCAGATTAATCGGCGCAGGGAAACTTATTTTGGTATGATCGGGGACCAGCGCAGTCTCAGTATGGCCGATTCTGGTCTGGTTATACGCTCCAGCTTGAAAATCTTTCGTTCTTCCTTGAACGAAGAAAACACAAAGCTCGCCATTATTAACACCTGTTAGACCCCGAAACTTTTGGGACAACAGACTTTATCAGATACTTAAAATTGTATGCACCTTGTGGCTGGCTGCAACTGAACAACATGTAAGAAAAAGAAAGGTACTTAGCTGTCATAGCGGTGCTAGCTACAAGTGAACACTCTTTATAGAAAACTGTAGCTTGCTTACCAACACTTTTCTCTGCTTAATGGACAAGTCTTACTGTCCAGGGCGTCCTAGCTACCTACAAGTCCAGATATGTCAGTGCCTCTTTTTAAAGGAGGTTTCAGCACAAAGGATGGCAGAAATGATGAAGGCAGCTCATTTCTGTCCTGTAAGCATGTTGCTAAAAAACAAACTTCCTCCTGCCTCTGAACTCTCAAACATATCTCTGTTGTTGTGAGCACTCAAGTCGTACGCTTTGCCTTTATATCACAGACATTTTATACGAACAGTATGAGTCGAAATTAAACACAAGTAAATCTAAAATCATGCAGTCTATGCCCAGCTTTAATCTTTGCCTCCACTTTTGCCGCATTTTAAAGAAACTCTATTATAAACTCTCTTATCGCCATTTTGGTTACTGTTTAAATAGTCTTGTGCCATCTAGTGGATGTAACAACGTCATCCTAAAAGATGCATGGAACGATGTGGGCATTGTCCGATTCATCATTAAAAAGGACAAATACATTTTTGTACATAGATTGAGCATTAATCAACATTGAAAGCCGGACATAAATACCAAAACACAACACATGCTCCTTTAAAATGAGCCTTTTTTTCTATAAATGTAGTAAAACAAAACCCGTTAACAATATGAATGTTATTTAAAAACTGGGTAGTTACTTCAAAACATGTAATAGCTGCAACAAGCCGACCTTCACAGGGTTTTAAACAGCTTTGATTTCTCATAGTGCTGATTTCCTGTAGCTGTTCATAGGTTTACGTTGCCATCTTAATCATGCGCCGCTTGTTCTTGTGAGACTCCATCAAGCTTATATACAGAATCCGAAGGCTTGGAATTGGATTCTTGCATTCTTGTGACATTTCACCCATGGTCCAACGCAGAAGAAAGCCGAAAACGGCAACGAGCCTACATACTCAATTCTTCATTTTCTTTTGCATGTCATTGCAGAACTTTAAGGCTCGTCTTCATTCTGCCATGACCCCTCGATTAGATACTCGACAGTAATAGAATCGGAACACTCAACGAATGCGAATGAAACTTTTGCCATTATCCAGTAATTTTCCACCTAATTGCAGAGACCATTGAATTTCTTCTGCAACGACTGGTGCATTCACTCCCTGGGCAAATTCTAAAACTACCTGGTCATCGGCTCGTGTCAAGTTTGCATAATTAAAGCATCATTTCAGTCCCGTCATATCGGCCTTAATGTTCATTTAAGGCAAATAACACCAATATTTTTACAAGCACAACTTCACGCTGCTATCGCTAATTGGGATTTAATAGAGGAAAACCAGCCTGAGGGAACAGTTAATGAAGGTGAGCAGGCAGGGCCGGATCGGACAACCGGTATGTGGATGGTGAGAATCTACCAGCCAGTCAGCAAAGACGATATATTCTGCTGTTCCACACGGACGTACAAAGATTAAAATCAGCCAGTAACAATCATCTGAAAGAGTTCAGTCACTTTAGAGTAAAGGATGTGACATAATGTCATGTTGGTTCATGTAACTCCCTGCCCTGGCCTATGAGCGTGTAATCTCACCATTATTTCCTTTCATCGATTTTTGCCGCACACATATATGTACAATGTAAATAAAGATACCTGGAATCTAATTGAAAACAAATCTTACTCCATACAGCATGATATCTAAGGATGAATGGATTAGTTTAAGCGCTATTAATGAGAAAATCTCGGTCCAAGGACAAAGATGCTCCTGCTACTGAAAACACTCTGAATAAGAACTTGGGAAAGAAAGAATATCGCCTAAGTTGAAATAATGCTAATCGAATCAATATAATAAGAATACGTAAAAGTTAACCAATTGTAGAAACGTGAGATATGCATACTTTAAAGGCCCTTACAAAGTGTTTACCACTGTTCATTTTAGTTTTCCCTTTGGTATAGAACTAAAGAATATATTTTTAATCATGTGTTTCAATTTATTTTTCTATTTCATTTTCTTAATTTATTGCATTTCTATGTCAATCAACAAAACGAGTAGGTTTTATCGAGCTATCTGAACGGTGACGTGAGGTTATAAGATGTGCTTAACTTTCATTACTCTCTGTCTTTAACTTTCTTAGCTGTGCTCAAATCAGCAGTGCCTTATTAAATGATAATTAAGCAATTCATGTCTGCCTAATACGCATGATTTCATTTATCCAAACACCATACAGAGCTAGACAGAAGGTCTAGAAGGTTTACCCGATACCTCCACCCACCCAACCACCAGCAGAGCTCACTCAATTTTTTCACATCGATCTTATCTCACTCCCAAGAAAAGGTTTTTTAATGAAACTCTCTGTCACCAATATGTACTCTTTGTGTGAACGTACACACTGGCTCCTTCATACACACGCTTTATGGATGTTTCTCTCTTTTGTAAAATGGTTTGCTCCTTATTGACAAAGATTCTGAACAGTGAAGTGTCAAACAATCCCGCTGTATGTTTCTGAATGACAATTAACGGCCGGTTTAAAAACTGCACAAGAAAGTCACATCATCTCAGTGGTAAGGTGCTTTTTTTTGATGTTCTAAGTATGGAGCTTTCCGTTGGTAGAATGCATGGTGCTAATTGGAGACCATCTTGGACAAGAGCCTTAAGTATAGTACTAACATATATGTAACTTCATTACTTCCCTATGACTCATTTATCAACCTCTTCTCTTTTCTTTTTTTTTATCTACCTCTCCTTGTCAGGCAAACACACATTCCATAAAGTAATTCACTGCACTATATCTTCTAAGGTGGGTGGGGAGGACGGGGGGCTGTCTTCAATTATTTATTTATTTTTAAATGTATTAGTTTTTTTTTGTTACTGTAGTTTTTTTCTGGTTAGTTAGTTATAGTGTTTTAAATTGTTGCGGAAAAAAGTCCATGCCTGTACATACTTTTAAGCTTTGTGGTATAAAATAAGAACAAATTAAAATGTGATCACAGGATACATAGTACCTGTTTAATCAGACTCTTACATCATCCTTAGCAGCTCAAGATGTTAATCTGACTCTGACCTTTGACCTTGCACTAGAGGTACTTAAGACAACGGAGCTTCAATCAGAACCCAGTGAAGTAAAGTATCATTCAGCAGAAATATGTTTACATGTGTATGTTTTCTCACTCTCCTTATTTGCCGTTCTTTATTTCTCGCTAAATGTTAAACATTAATTAGAAGAGGTTAACTTTAAATCAAAAGTGAATTTACACCACTGGCAGTAAAATTACTCTCCTTCAGAGAGTCGAGGAGAAATTTTAAAAAATATATAAATTTTTACAATAACTTCAAGCCTTATAAATCATTAATTAATTGACATGGGGGGGGGGGGGGATAAATAGATCCTCACGGGGAGGAACGTGAAAGAGGAAACAGACTACGTAGGTTCTTTCTCTCCTCACCTTGTTGGTTCCAAAGGCCGGGTCAGGGTAAGAGAGCTGCCCCAGCCTGGTGTGGTCAGAGGCGGCCAGTGTCTGAGGGGGAGGCGGGTAAACGGTTACATCCATGGCTGAACGTACATCCACTTCTCCGGCTTTCCTTGAGCTCTTCTGTTATCTCTTGCGAAGTTGGGATTTTTATGGCCTTGAGTGATCAAAACGAGAAACAACCACGGTCCAATAAGATAAGCTTTTGTTCAAACAAGCAAAGCAATGGGGTAAATTAGCCTCACTATTCTCATCGGTGTTCGGATTGGTTCTCTCCTCTCCTCCGCTGCGACTGTGACGGAAAAAAACTTCCCGGTAAAACAACTTATTTGACGTTCAACGTTAAAACAAACCTTTACAGGTGATAATGATCCTCAATAAGCGTTTTCCCTCCGTTTGACGTCGTATGTATCCACCTGCGGTGTTTGCTTTGACAAAAGGACGTTAATGGAGCCGTGTGTCCCGAGTTGGGACAGTGTTCCTACGCTGCTGGTGCCGCGCGCGTCTCGGGTGCTGTGGTACCTCGCGGACCAGTCATACAAAGAGCTCCAACTGCAAGCTAGCGGGAATGAGCTACTCCCAAACCGGATATTGATCCATTTACAAAGTAAAAGCACCTATTCTGTTTCTTAAAAAAAATAAAAAAAATAAACGGTTTTGGAGGACAGATCAATAACTAGAAAATGCCTGACCAAGAATACCGATGCCAAAAAATACTTGTGATGGTATGGATAGACCATAACTTCTTACATGACTGAATGTCAATAACATGAAAATCCCTGAAGTTCCAACATTCATGAAAAATCAATACAAAAATGAACTAAACATACAAACATTTGACGAAACCGATTATGAAAGTATGTATGAAATTTCAGTGAATATTGTCAAGCTTCGATCAAGTTTTTAAAGAGATGTGGATAAAGACATGTGTCAGTGAATAGTGTAAAATATTGTGGCAACATTATACTGTGTTGTAGTTGTATCTATCTATCTATCTATCTACCTATCTATCTATCTATCTATCTATCTATCTACCTATCTATCTATCTATCTATCTATCTATCTATCTATCTATCTATCTATCTATCTATCTATCTATCTATCTATCTATCTATCTATCTATCTATCTATCTATCTATCTATCTATCTATCTATCTATCTATCTATCTATCTATCTATCTATCTATCTGCCCTTTTTTCCTCTTGTCTGGCCCTCTGAGAGGATAAGTTTCACTCACTGACATTTAATTATTATTATAATTAAAGAAAAACCATACGGATTAAGTCAATTAGCTGGCATGCCCTTGCGGAAGAAATAAAAAGTTAAAACAACGTAAAAGATATCCTAAAGTGAGAAGATTTAATATCTGTGATATACACTCTTCCTATGTCAACCTAATCCACTCCGCCTCCATAGTCGGGGAAAAAACATCTAAAAAGACATGCACAATTTGGGACGACTAAAGCTTTTGAGCCCCTCTGATTATATGCTTGACTGAGGTTTGGCCGGAAAGAAAATACCAAAAAGTTTCTTCTGGAAGTGTGAGAAACAAACTAATTGGTAGGAGAGAGGGCAGTGAACCTTCATTGTAAGAAGAAAATATAAATGGCATGTGGCGTTGTAAACAAACTATGACGGATAGAAGAACATGACACAACGTATAACTAGTTTACTCTGTTGTTTTCTTATAAATGTAAAATTCCAAATAGGGCGTTCTGGAAAATCCAAATGCATGATATTCTGAGACATCGTGATTTTTCCTTTAGATCCTGATCAACTTCTTTGATTAGAGTTAAATACATACACATTTACAAACGTTTTTATTGTATTACCTCCACTATGGAGGTCGTGTTTTTATCCGTTACTGCGTGTGTTGGTTTTACATCTATTTGTGCACCTATCTATTACACACCTACACCTATGTGGCTATTAAATATTCTAATGTTGTTAGATTATGGTTACAGTTACTGGTGAGTTTCCTTTATGATAATTTCTTTGATTTTTATTGATTTTTTATTGAATTAATGGGAACTGTTTCCAAACCAGTTGTGTTAGTTGATGCAGTATTTAGAATCAGAGGCGGATCTTAATAACACAGGTTAACGCATATGAAAATGTGAATCCTTAGTAGTTTTGTTTGAAAGTAGATGACTCACCGGTTTTGTCCAATGCTTTGACCGCGCTAATATCGTAAGAGTTTCTCGAGGTTTGGGTTATAGTCACAGTATCCGTTCTCAAGCCATGGCCATAAAATACGACCTCCCTCAGGTGAATTCTGGATCTGCTTCAGGATCTCCAACCAGGTAGGCACCCTGTGGATATTCCAGTCAGATGCTTGAACCACCTCAAATGACTTCTTTCGGTGCAAAGGAGCATGATCTTTGATCTTTAGTATTCTCTCTGGATGTCCGCACTCCTAACCAGCCACACTGTGAAGGAAGCTCATATCTGCCACGTGTCGGAGATCTCTTTCTTTCAGTCACTACCAACAGGTTGTGACTATATTTGAGGGTTGGAGCATAGATCAAGGGGTAGATCCAAAGCTTTGCCTTGCAGATACACTCTCTAGTCTCTCTCAACAGCCGCATCCTTACAAACAATGCTTCACCATATCACCTGTTGTTGGTCGGTTCCTTTAAGATTCTTAAACCCCCTTTCACTAGAGGAAGCTACAATCTACCCCTTACCAACAAAGAACTGTGACCTTGTATTTGGAAGTTCTTACTCTCATACCGGTCGTGATGAAAATCGTTCCTGTGTGTGATGAAAATCCACGGACTGAAAAAGCCAACATAACCACATCGTCTGCAAAGAGCAGAAACCTATCCTCAATTCTTTCACCCTACTTACCTCGACTGCATCTCGTGATCCTGTCCGTGAAACAGAATCAGAGACGGGGGACAACCTTGGTCTGATCCTGCACCTTTGGCTGAGTCCCAATGGACATACAATTCATTCTCTGGTTAACGAGGGCCCTGATGGTTTGTACCAGCTGCCCGGGTACCACATATTCCTATAGAACGCCCCCCAAAGGACTGCCTCAGGGACGTGGTTTAAGACCCTTTCCAAATCCTCAAACCACATCTAGACTGAAGTGGCAATTCCCCCTGAGCCCTGCAGGAAGCCTGCGAAGATGAAGAGTTAGAAATAGGCACAGACAACAAGGGTAAATACACAGAAAAGCTCCCATCCCCTGCATCGTACAAGCAAGTCCCCTGATTGAACTCTTCAAAATAAATGTGAAGTTATGCCCGAAAACAGTGTTTTGTTTTGTTTTTTATAAAAGAAAGCTCCGAGTAGTTAGTAAAATAGGAACAAATCTATTAAGATGGAAGATAGATCTCCTTGAGTCGATCCATATGCACCAAATCTGGACCAATGATGAGGAAGCTATGTCCTAAAAAACAGTGTTTATCGTGAAAACACTCCCCTTTGTGGGTAAAATATCAACTATTAGAGTAAAATATGATAGATCTCCTCGAGCCGATTCATGTGGATCATATTTGGGCTAAATCGGACCAATGGTTCTGAAGTCATGTGCGGTTTCGGTTCAGTACCGTTTGACTAGCATCAAAGTAAATTACTTCTTTGTCTGATCCTTACAAATGCTAAGTCATGTATGTTTGCCTACATAATGTTTTGTTAATTAAGTTTAATTTGAGTCCCTCCCCACTGACTCTTCATTCCCTCTAGTGCGTTTAATATCCAATAAGTTGCTCAAAACAAATCAGAATAAATGTTGTTTTCCGCCTGGCTGCATGATTGTTAACGGCAGAACAACACACTCCATTATCTAGCTACAAATGTAGAGATAAACGTTCAAACACATTCACTTGAACAAAGAGATGTTGTCCCACCCCTCAGATGGTCACACAGTCATATTAAATATAAGAATCCGCTCATACATATAAAGTACCTGCAGACTTGTTCCTAATTACACGGCATAATAATGTCTGGACGTATTACAGGAGACGCCGTTATTCCCTTATATATATATATATATATAAGGTTACAGCACACGTGCATACTGCAGAGTTTGCACACACACAAAGAGCTATCATAAAATATGTTTTCAGACTCTTTCTCTCTCTCTCTCTCTCTCTCTCACTCAGTCTCTCTCTCTCACACACACACGTGCACAAACACACAAATACACACACCACACATCAGCTCACACATACATACCGTTTGTGATCCACCCATCCCCCCACATACACACATACATATATGCACCCCTCCCCTCTGAAAAAGGCATAATTCACTTCCACATTTTCCTCCTCCCCCACACACTCCTCTCTATGAAACTACACATACACACAAACACCACACACTCACTAAATGACATATGCACTGCGCCAAAGCACACACGCACATACAACTGCTTATCTACATCTACACCCACACATGGACTCAACCACACACACACACACACACACACACACACACACGCACACACACACACGCGCGCATGCACGCACACACACGCACTCACAGTTATAAGCACATAACTACAAACACAACATGCCTATGCTATATCTCACTCTCTCTCCTGTCTCTCTCTCTCTCTCTCTCTTTCTGTCAATATACTGTACATATATATATATATATATGTCTACACTATATACACATTACAAAACTCTGTATGACTATTTATTACATTACAATACTGTGTGAGTGAATAGTTAGCTATATACAGTATTATAATACTATACTGTACATAAGTATTTACTGTGTATAAACATTATAATACTGTACATAAGTATTTACTGTGTATATACATTATAATACTGTACATAAGTATTTACTGTGTATACACATTATAATACTGTACATAAGTATTTACTGTGTATACACATTATAATACTGTACAGAAGTATTTACTGTGTATATACATTATAATACTGTACAGAAGTATTTACTGTGTATACACATTATAATACTGTACATAACTATTTACTGTGAATACACATTTCAATACTCTATATAGCTGTTAATTATATTTATATTATATTATTATATATATATTTATTATATTATATATATATATACTGTATATAGATCACCAGCACACGCACGCACACACACGCACACACACGCACACACGCACACACACACGTCCTCTCTCCCTCTGCCTGGTATAGTTCTCACATTTCCATGCATGACTTTTCCAACATATCTGATGAGCTGAAATAGTAATGTGCTGTAGCATTTGAATGATGTGTGTCTCTTCATGTAGGGGGATTACATTATAGATTCATAGCGCAGCAATCCTCTTCTGGGTAAAAACAGCCAGCCCCTTAGGAATTATAGCTCACCAGTGTGAGGGTGTGAATGCAGAGAAACACCAGGAAACAAGCAAAATGGATTCATTACATGTTTGAATATCATATGTTTTTTAACACATACCTCTGTTGGTTTTCATATTATTGTGGCCAAAACATAAAAGCACCTTATTTGACACAAAACGCACCGAACCAAAAGTCCCTGATATTGTATAAATAAAGACTGAAAGACAGAAAAAGCCCCAAAAGAAAACAACACACACACACACAAATAACACATAAATGAAGACGTTCAGCTAATTAAAATAGAAATATGAATTAGGAATAACAAATCAAAATGAAAATACAATTAGGAATAGAAAAAAATAATAACAATCTAATAATTGTGCATATATACACAAGTATAGAAACACACAGCGGAGTTTATTTAGCTAACTTCTTGGTAGAAAAAGACATACTGTTTGAAATTTTGTGAGATTTTTTCAAACACTTCCCTTCTTTCATGCTAAATAGAGTATCCAAAGTTTTAGATGTTTATATAAAAAGAGAAATATGCATTAAAGAACTGCAGAAGTCTAATTCTATCCCCGAAAAAAAACCCACAACCTGCAGATCATTTAAGTGTAAACGCATAACTCAAAAAACGTTTAGTGGATCATTTTAAAATTTTGTAACCACATACACCTTAGTGCAAGGAAGAACTGGATTATTTTTGGGAAAGGTCCGTTTCTCAAGCGTTGGTCCGATATAGTACAAATATGCTGCATAGGAATCGACTCAAGCAGATTTATCTCCTATGTGTCATATTTAACTCCAGTAGTTCCTATTTTACCCACTAGGGGGGCTTTTTAACAAAAATAACTGTTTTTCGGAGATAACTTTTTTCACGTTGAATTTGAGGAGTCGAGTCAGGGGTCTTATACAAAGCAGGGGATTGAGGGCTTTAAGTGGATAATATACCCTTGCTGTTGGGGAAGACTGCGTAAACCTAGTTTAGACTAGAAAACCACATGAAGTTATTAGACAGTGTTCAATCTATAAGTATGTGAAAACGTTTTTTTTTTCACTTTCACTTATATGACCAGGTGTTTGGGCTGGACCGATCCAACAAACTGAATACGCCTCAGACAGACAGGTGGAATTCTGGGTATTAGACAGATGGATGTATTAGGAATCTCTTGTAATACTTCAGTGGTTGGAGGCTTTGAACAGACTTGATGACGATGGTTCACCAGCCTCTTTTGTTGTTTGGCCATACAGTGGAACGCAATAACAGTTTTTCTAAACGTAAATCCTTCAAGAAAATAATGTTGCCTCGTTGCAATACCTTCAAGCATTTTTCAAAAAAGTACCATTAAGTATAATGTCCATGCTCCAAAATGATTGGCTGTGTTTGCCAACAAACGAAAGTCAAATAAACACAGAAAACAATTTCATACAAGCCAAAGTCGTAATGAAAGATTTACGGAAACTATGACAGATTGTTTATATTCAACATACCAAAAAAGTATAAAAGAGAAATATACTTTTTTTTAATGTTTTTGTTATTATTATTATTATTTTTTATTAATGCTTTTATCTGCTTGTAGCTTGTAGCACTTTGAGATGTGATCCAAATGTAAAATGTATTATTATTATTATCATTATATACTGTATATATATATATATATATATATATATATATATATATATATTGTCGGGCAGGATAGTTCCGGGTTGAAAATCCACCGCGTGGAGTTTGTCCAATATCACCTGATAACGAATCAGAATCCGTGTTCAGAACTTCCAGGCTTGTGTTTTTTCATTAATGCCCATACCTTCATGTCTTTGCTTCTACTCACCCATCCTGCAGCAGATAGTTCGACTTACAGAAATATCGAGGGCGTAACTAATAACAGCCATGGCGCAGCATTTAAGTGAAACAGCATGCACAGCGACAGGATCCAGGAGCACGTTCTCACCGATGGCGCGGAACCATCATTAATGTCATTAAGCGCGGCCGCTTCTTGCTGTGTCAAGTCAAAACGCCTCGTGTGAAAAGGTTTATTGGCAGAAGGACTTGAAAGCGAGAGACGGTTAATGAGCTTTTGTGTGGTTATTTTATGTCGCGTTATTATATCCATATGGTTCATTTAACTGGAGCGGCCGAGGAAATGTGGGTTAAAACTCAAGCTAGAGCCATAAGTGAGGATCAACGGAGTTTCCTGTTGAGCTGCTGACGATTATGTTCTGTGGCTGTCGGCTGCTCTCAGGTTGGACAGGGGGAGCAGCACCGCTTTGGCATGTCATAATGGCACAAGTGTAAACTAATAAAGCAGTGCACATGCTTCCATATCAACATCAGTTCAGTTGATTCTTTTTGTTAATTACTTTTATAATCTGTGAAAATGTGGGAAAAAAAGTTCAATTTTAAAGAAATTGGTGAAAAAAAGAAAGAAAGAATAAATCCATTCGATCCGTACCTTCATTCAGACCGAATTTTCATGGATTTTTGCTTGACCTCTGTTGCGAAACTTCCAGTTAGCGCAAACCTCCAGGAAGGCGGAACGATCTGACACGCATCTGTTTAGCCTGCCTGACCGAATGAAGCTTGAGTGACGTTGACATTAAATGTTATCTACTCACCAAATCTGTTCCAACTCCTCCATGTGAACGGGACATGAGTCCCACTGAAATTCAAGAGATGTATACATATATATATATATATATATATATATATATATATAAAGAATATATATTTCTAATGATTTATCCAAAAATAGATAAATAAGTATATACGGTATATGATACGGCTGTTGAACACGCCCATGTGAACACGGATCTGACTTTATAAACCTGACACATATTGCATAAGAAGCCCACAGCAAGAATTTCACATTCCTCCAGTCGGGTTTGCCATTTGACGCCCACTTCCTTTGGACTGGACGATAGACAGTGATGTTATGAGCACGCTTGTACCGCGGCGAGGGCTCAAGGTACGGCGTGTTACTGTGGCCACGCCTTTCAAGTTGTGGAACAACCTTTTACAGCTTTTCATCGTCAATGCTTAGAGATTGTCGAGTAAGCCAAATTAGTACTATCAAATTCCATGACCCTCTGACTCTGACTTGTGTACCAGTTTTTGTTAATTGTGCAACTTGTGCGTGTCTAACCTCTCAACAACAACTTCCTGTTCTTTCAGAATTCCCCTTACCGTGTAACCACGCTTGGTAGCCAGAAAGTCTCATTCTGCACAGCCATGCATCTACGCAGCTTGTTGTGACATCACTGATCAACTTTGACTTCTATGGCGTCAATCATCTGGTTGTAAATACTCCGTGGAGTCCAAAGCAAAGAAAATCCTTGGTGGTGCAACAGAAAATTGTTTCTTTTCTTTTTTTCATTTAGACGTCTTCAGAGTGGGACTTTTACCCTACATGGTTGTGGGAACACTGGACCTTTCTACAGCAGAGTTCTGACGATTTCATGTTTTCGGCCCAGACAACAATATTCACCGCCGTATAGCGTCAGGACCCTTCATCAAAACTCAAGCTTTTGATAACTTTTATTACTCATGCTGTTAACATGAACCTCACCAAAGTTGAAGGCTAAAGTAAACGTACCATCAGAGGGCGGAACGACTGGAAACGCCAAAATAAACCAGACATTTTATTCAAAATAGCCGACATCTTGTTGGGTTTATGTCTTTGCATCAGGACTTTTAGAAGATCCTGATATGATAAACACGTGTGCCGAATGTCATACTTGTAGGTGAAACTGAGTGCAGGGACAAAATGTATTAACGATTCTAGGGGGCACTGTCGAGCCTTTTTTTAGTCAAGCCCTCTGACCCATAACCTATTTGAAAATAAATAAGAAATTAACAAACTTAATAAGAACTCCAGGCCCTAATTATGGGAAAATACCTGGGCGGCCTGCATTTTCAGAAGACTAAAATGACGAGATGATACAAGATGGCCTAGTGTTCACAGGGACGAACTTTGATGTCACCAAAATGTGTTTGAGACCCACAACAATTGACAAATGAACTACCTCCATCAAAGAGGTCATGTTTTCACTCCTGTCTGTTTGTCTGTTTGTCTGTTTGTCTGTTTGTTTATGAGCAAAACACACAAGCGCTGCTACTAGATAGATTTGCATGAAATTTTATTTAAAGGTAGGTCTTGGCATGACCTCGAGGTGATTCAATTTTGGTGATGGTTTGTGGTTCGCAGTATTTAAAAGAAAATACAAATAAAATAGGATCAAATTAAGTGAAATAAAATAGAATAGAATAGAATGGAATAGAATAGAATAAAATGAAATGAAATAAAAATGAAATAAAAATAAAAGAGAATAGAATAAAATAAAATAAAGTAGAATAAAATAAAGTAGAATAAAATAAAAGAGAATAGAATAAAATACAATAGAAAAAAATAAAATGAAAGAAAATAAACATGAAAGAAAATAAGATTAAATAAAATAAAATGAAAGGAAGTTCGGAGTGCCACACTTATAAGATACTGCAGCTCAAAACACATCCTCCACACATTCATTCATACATAACTCCCACAGTGATATGTAATAAAACCTAAAAATCAATAAATGCTGAGGCTGACAAATATGTTTTGTGATATTTTCACCAGGTGTTGGTGAAAGGTGGCAAAAATGAACTGAAGTGTTATCAGTCTGACTCTTGTCCTCTTTTTATTTTTGACATTTATTTCTCTTTCCAATCAGTTCCAATATTTCAAACATCTTTAAACTCTCGTTACGGTTCATTTCACTCGAGTTGAGTTCACTTTTCACACTTAGGCCTGACCTTTTTCTCATTCCTCCTGGTCATTCACACCAGTCTTAGTTTCTTGCTTTCACAGTCTTGGGCTGTGACTAATATCAGCTGCTTTTATCTGCTGCTCACATCTATCTAATAGCAGAACAACGCGCCTTAACCGCTTTCTCTCTCCACTCTGAGGTCACTCGTGCATCCCCCCCATCTCATCCTCACTTCATCAGCCTTATCAGACCCAGCAGAGTTGTGAGCCACCACCACCGGTGTGTCACTGAAACCTGTTTTAGACTTTCTGCTGGAATAAGAGTGATCTCCACCTCACTTAGTTGTCTCTCCTGATTGAAACAAAATGGTGCAGAAATGTGGTTCTAATGCATCATTACTCTCGTAAGATGACTTAGAGTAATTTATACGACGCTGAGAAGAGAGCTCGGCTCTATTGGCATCGGCTTCTTCATGGGGGGCGGGGGGACTGGTGTGTTTTAGTGGTTTTTATCTATAATAGATAAAAAATAAAGGTCTTCTATACAGTGTGAAGCATTCTTATTTGGCTATCAGTCAATTACTGTACGTGTTAAAAAGAGATTCATATGTGGTATGAAGTTTTTGTTCAACACAAGTTTTACTAAGTGAAAACAGACGGACTGAAATCCCTCAATATAAATATATTTATTCAACAATTATACTCTTATTTATTTCCAATCTTCTCCCGCTGCTCTGAACCGAAGAGCAAAACCTTTAAAACTCAAAACAATTTGTTCATGCGATGAAAGTTGCGTTTGCACCTGTGGTTTATTTAAAAATGTTATGCGTCAAATTACCTTTTAACACATTAACACATCGCTCAATAGAACAAATCTGAGTATATAAGTTTAGAAAACTGAGATTGTGTTCTCAAAAAAAAAACATAAAACAATTGGCTATTATTATGGAGTCACATTATAAAGATGAGTCAAAGAAGATTTAGAGAAAATAGAGAAAGTCCCATCAGACCTTTGGAAAAATTGACCAAAACAATGTCCATTGTCTGGACATTTTCAAAGAAAAATAAATGAAAAACGCTTTCTTTCAAACATTACATCCTTTCCAAACTTTTCAAAACAAATAAAAACAAACCTCAGTTGAATATATATATATATATATATACGTATATTTAATTTACATATGTATGACCTCATATAATGAGTTGGCTATTCTTTTACAGAGCACATAAACAGACACAGCACACATGTGGAGACTCACAGTATATTCAATATATAAATATAAATATATATATATATATATATATATATACATACTTATTTTTCTTGATTAATGAATGAATGAATGAATGAATTTCACTTGTTTATTTACATCTATATATGACCTCATGGAATGAGTTGGCTGTGGTCATAAACAGGCAGACAGACAGCGGAGACTCACAGTATATTCAATGAGTGAATACTTAAATCTCAAGAGTCACTAATGTATGCGCCCACTGCTCCCCTTACTGTCATCGCCGTCCTCCCCCCCCCCCACTGAATTTCAATTATTGATATGTTTCTATAAAATAAAAACCTCAGAGACCTTCGAGTCCATACCACCAATGATAGAAGCTTTTGTTTCGGCTGTCACCCTGTAAATCAAATCAGATAGGGTGCTGTCAGGTGCTGCCAGGCTCAGATCAGCAGATTTTCAGCAGGGGCCAGAGGCCCGTGGGCTCGTCACCAGCTGGTATGAAGAACATGTAACACGACCTTCGCTATCTTCGTGTATTTCAGCCTTTTATTGTAAAACCTTTCGTACAGCATACCTCCACCGGGCAGATTTACTGCCCTACTCTGCCTCTGAGAGAATTTCAACTATGTGTGAAAGTGTGTTACAGAGGTATTTGTCAGCACTTGTAAGGGTCATGCATCCATGTGTTTTAGGATTTGCATCTGCCGAGGAGGTTGTCTCATAACTGTTTGTTTAAAAAAACAAAAGCATTTTCAATCTTTTTCATATTTTTTAGAGAGGTGGTCCATGGAATTGATTCCTCGTGGTTCCAGGAGGATTTTTGTGATTTTGAAGGATGTGTGTGAGTGTGTGTGACAGTTCAAGGTTGTTAGTTGATTTGTTAGCAGAATTATGCCAAAATTCAGAAATGTCCATGGACCTTTGTTGAGGATGATGATGGTGCTGGAAAGAAACCATTAAATCTGTTTGTGGATCCAGATAAAGGGGCGGATGTAAGATGTTTCATCCCCACTTCATTAGATTTGCAAATTTTGACATTTATTGTAATCATGCACAAAACAAGTGAAATCCTCCATCATGGATGAATGATGAATTCATCCATCCGTCCATCCATCCGTCCATCCATCCGTCCATCCAGCCATCCATCCAGCCATCCATCCATTCATCCGTCCATCCATCCATCCATCCATCCGTCCATTCATCCATCCATCCATCCATCCATTCATCCATGTGATAAATGGGATAACCCCTGGAAACCTGACGTCACAATCACACTCACGTAAACCCTCAGGAAACTCGCCACAAATTCAATACTCTGTAGAGTTCCCAGGTCCTCAGGTGGAGTTGAACCCAGCAGCCTCTCACTGCCCGACCAGAGTCCAGCTCAATATTAAACCAAGCCCAGGATCCACACATCATCCACATTGATTGATTGATTGATTGATTGATTGATTGATTGATGAAATGTCCAGCCTTTTCACCAGAAAAGGTAAATGCACCACAGCAAATGCGGGTCCTTCTGATGGAATTCAGTATCCGCCCCTCTGGTAAAAGATAAAAGTGTAACAGGTTCAAGGCGTCACTGATCACTGCGTTATTAGCGCTGTAAAACGCCGCGGCCTGGAGGATTGTGTCTTAGCGCGGTGCAGTTGCTTGTGTTTTGTTCCTCCCTTCAGGTGCTGGTTTGGTGGCGTTTGTATTAGTGTGTATTCTCTCATATGGTTTGTAAAAGATTGTTATCCTACAACACACAATAGCAACGCAGGTCGGCTTTATTTATCGTTTCAATCAAGGAATTCTACGCCACGACACAACACATTAAGAAAAACGATGTGCAGGAGCCATGAGACAATGGAAGTTTTTACGAAGGTGAAGTGAAAAGTGATGAAAAGTGATCTTTTTAACGCTCAAATAAAGTGAATAAAACAGTTCAATTCCACAAACATGTCGTGGTCTTTGGATTAGCTGTGGCAGCTTCGTTTAACTTCCGGGTCATGAGGTCATGTGACTTTGAATGAAACTTTAATTAACGTTGCGAAAACGACAAATAAACTTAAGAACGAGCCTCGCATGACCAGAACCCAAAGTTACAGTAAACACGGCGTATAACAAGCTGAGGAAAGAAACTCTGTTTTCTATCGGACGTTCTGACTGTTGCGTACGCGTTGCCATGGCGACAACTGAAGTCAGGATAGCAGATGGTAAAGAGGCTATTTGGAATGCCATTTAGCAAAGAAATCGCCTTTTTTGTTAATGAAATACTTATTATTTATCGTCAGGCAAAGTTTTGAACCATGATTGAATCTTCATTGCATCAATGAAATTGGATTTTGATTCAGATTCATCTTCGTATTTAAGACCTCATTCCAATTTTTAGATTCTCTTTCAATTGTTATTCAATTTGAGTTGCTGAACGTGGAAAAGTCCCCTCCCTACTTTACCTCGCGTCGGGTTTCCACAGCGTAACTGTTTGATTGTTTACATCAAAGACGTAATCTACATCTGCAGGTTAACGATTCGGTTCAGGAGACGACAGAAGGGTAGAAGGTATTCAACAGGAAGGAAAAAGGAGAAGCACAATACTGATAAAAGATCTCCACAAATATAGATTCATTATTAACTTTTATGACCCTTGTACAAACCAACATATTCCCTCTATCGCTCTCTCATTTCTGTTTTTATCTAACACTCGCACACACACGCACACACACACGCACACACACGCACACACACACGCACACACACGCTCACACACGCACATATCTGACGGTATCATATTCGATGAATGTCAAGTCTACTGAATTCATTTGCACATTTTTTGCTGGAGGTTGATGCATCATTCAAGCCTATTTTTCCCTGCTGTCACTATTTTACACCCAATCTCATCATTATTTCATACTGGGTTATTTATTATTCCACAGTACAGCATACACACTCTCACATTCTCTCTCACTGACTAAAACACACACACACACACACACACACACACACAGAGATACAATGTTATAGATGTACTGTAGAAAAATTGTTTGCACATGTTTTGAGTATTCATCACATTTGGTTTCTACCTATTTATTTTTGCTCACTCTTGGTTATAAAAACCTTCATGTCAATATTTTCACCGCGCCGGTATTTTTATGCTTGAATCTTGTTAGTGCCGCGGCTCTGGATCAAGGACTGGAAAAATAAGGGGTACACAAACTGTATATAATAAGACCCTCAATACATTCTCCTTCACGCACATACATATATATTAGTTAGAATAACCGAGGTCATCAGTTTTTAAGCATATAAAAAGTGGGGTTTTTTTGGAATGGTTAAATCTTTTAAATAAACATTTATCCTAGGCCAAATTATGAAATCAATCAATCATCATCTATATTTGATATTTGAAAAAAAAAATCTGCCTTTGTTGCATAACAATAAAGAAATCATCATTTAACTCCAGTCAAAGGATGATATCAATAATAGTTTAGTGTTCAGCTCTTAAATGACATGCGTGCGATAACTTTTCTCATTTCTACAGTTTGAACATTTCAAGAAAAAATTTAGCATTTCGTGGCAAACTTTTACACTTTGAATGGAGGAACTTCCACTTTTTCACAAAAAGACAAAAGAACTTGCCATGAGTCCTACAATCATGATTCCACATCCATAGTTAGTTAGTTTGTATCAAAACGTGATTAAAGGAAAAATGTGTGGTGGCCAAATTCATATCAGAATGAAACCAAGCAAACTTAAAGTTTAGGCCTCAGAGCATCAGGTGGTCCGACAAACTTCATCGTGGCGCTCCATGTAAAGCTGACGATGATGATTTTCCGACTCGCTTATAAGTTAAAATTTTGGAACGTAATCGTCACAAATTTGCATCAATTTTGTTCAGCATCTTATCCGACTTGCCGTTTTGGGGTCGTTTCTGCGACACACCTTACAGTTCGGCCCAGAGCCTTGTTTGTTTGTTTGTTTGCTAAATTTCCCGCCTTTTTCCCTCCAGCTCTCATCCAACTGCTGCTGGTGTTCAGTGGGGCACGGCTGAGTCACATGACCTCATCAGACTATTTATAGAACAGACACACAAAGAAGCACAAATCTGCACTACAATTATAAACAATGTCAGATTTCAGATCAGCCACAACATTACGACCAAGCACAGTTTATGCACAAAGGAAACCACTTTGATCCATCAATGAGCCACAACATCGCGACAGCTGACAGGGAATACCCCGAGACCCCCGGGTCGCCCACGACCTTATAACTCCTGCATAGCCATAACATTATAACCATCTGAGCCACGTCAATGCAACAGCTGACAGGGAATACCCCTAGACCCCCGGGTCGGCCACGACCTTATAACTCCTGCATAGCCTGGAGTTATATGACCTCATCAGTCTATTTATAGAAGATGCAGGACAGACGGACACAGATATACCAATCACCCATAACATTATAACTAATAACAGATGAAGTACATACGCCGCAGTGAAAACTGTGCAAGGAATAACGGGTCAAAGGTGGTCAAACACGAGGGATCTCGAAGGATTCACTGATCAGCCACAATATTATAACCAACGGTGGGGAAAAAACTCTTAGATCAACTGTTCAGCTACAATAAATAGTAATAGTAGTTTAACTTCTGCAGAGCGCTGACTTTATAACTGTCTTGAAGTCTTTCGTACTCTAGGAATTTGACTGAACTGCTGAATCCCATTATTATAATTATTATTATCACTACTATGATAAGATATTGAAATGACAGTGGGGGGTATTAACTGTAGAACCCAGTCCTACCCTGACACATACATCTTCTTTTACTTATCTCAACATTCTCCACTCTTCCTTTGTTAAAGCCTGTAAACACAATCGGTAGGAGCCTGCATTAGAATATCTGCTTTTTAAACTTACTCTGTACATTAAATTATTATCCAAGTCGATTGCAAAACAAATCCTTAAATTTCGTGACTTTAAATCATCCCTCGTTTTCACAGTAAGGCACATATCATGTACTCGCTGTCACGCGCCATTTCCATCTTAACCCAAATAGGTGACATGGAAGTGTGTGTCAGGAAATATGAAGCTTGCGCTGGAATGTTTTGAGATGATCTGGATTAAAAAAATCACGTGACTCCGGCTCTGAAATGTGCTCCTCCAAAGATCCTCTAGAGCTCTCTGAATATGACGGGGGAGGTTTTATTTTGAAGAAGTAGAATAAGTACAAAACAAGAAAAAAATGGTCATACAAAAAACTGTATGACCATACAGTTTTTTGTATGACCAAAAATAGAGACATAACAAAAACAAAAGAAATAGTAAAACACCTGATAATTAGGTTTTTTACACATCTGAAAAGGAGTCGGACATGGGGGGGGGCTCATTTAAGGCCCCCCCCCCCTTCTCCATAAATCATGGATATGTCAAGAAGAAATAAACTAAATATACAAATAAACAACTAATGCTAATCAAATACCTTCACTTTTGTACCTTTATACCTCTTTTTGAAGTGGTTGAAGTTTGTATACTATATATATATATATATATATATATATATATATATATATATATAATAAACAGCCGTTAACATATTTGAGGAAGCAGTTTGTTTACATCTGACTGATCTCAAACCTGAGTCAACAAAAACACATCAGCCGGCATTAAAGGTCAGCAGCAAAATGAACAATTAATCTTCGTCTTTATTTTTTACCAGCCTTCACTTAAAACTTATAGAAATGGTATCCCACACCGGTGCGAAGGTGTTGAAATTACTAAGAAAAACTGTAAAAAAAAAAAAAGTTGTCGATGAACTTTGAAGCAACCGAAATTGCTTTACCTACAAACCTAAATCAAAGTAATTTTGAGTCTAACGTATTCATTTAAGTTGTGAATAATTGATTTAATTTCGGTTTACCAGTTGAGTTCATCAACAATTCTTTTTACAGTGTCAACAAAATGTTAATTTGCTGCCTAATATATGCTAATGCTATGCTGACAGGTAGCATAGTAACAATAAAATCAATGTCATGATTATTTCTAATCATGCTTGGTTGAACAAAGGAGTAAGTGTCGGTGCCTCTCGGGTTTTGTAATTCTCTGTAATCCGGGTTCTGTTACTTTGTTTTTCTGGTATATATATATATATAAGATATTTGGAATGCATGTGTACCAAACCTTGCTGAAATTATGCCTTAGCAACTCAAGTGAAATTAGCTAGGCAATTAATATTTTTCTATCCGAATTAGAAAGTATTAGAAAAACTACAGTGAAGATTATTTGATCATCTCGTAGCACCAATTATTTATTACATTATACAATTATTATTATACTTTTATATGGAGGCGAGGTTTGAGGGTTCCTTAGGATATGCGCCAAATTTGCAAATTTGAACTATCACTGTGATATTTGCAGAAATGTGATACATAGAAGACAAAGATCTCCTCCGATCAACGCATGTGCACCACATTTTTTAATGAATGGAACCAATGGTTGTGGATTTATGGAAAATATTTGGACGTAAAGCCGGAGGTCAAGAAATAGAGATAAAAAGAAGATACAGCTCCCCCTAGTGTCGGAAATGTAAAAAAAAACATTCCCAAAATCAATCCAGTTTATTCCTCATTCCAAAATCTAGGTCAGTATAAAGTTTGAAAATGATCCATGGAATAGTTTTTGAATTATGGTTAATACGAAGGATCTGCGGCGGCGGCGGCGGCGGCGGCGGCGGCGGCGGCGGCGGCGGCCGGCGGCGGCGGAGGACACTGTGATGATGATTCCAGAATATTTCCAACTTTTCTGGGATGAGGAGGAAACATGAACGGACGCGTTTACTGTGTTTTCCTCACTTAAGAATTTGAATGACAATAATACGTATCGGTCCAAACGGGTTTTTAAAGAGTATTCTGGATGAATGTGGTTTATCTTCTTGATGAAACGGGATGGGAGGGAGGGATTGGGTTGAAGTCTTGACCCTGAACATGTTCAGCGTACGGCTGAAGTTATCAATAGTTTAAAGTAGATTTGTCCTTTGGGAAATGTCTGGCGTTACTGCGACCAGCTGAAGGAAACTCTATGTCAAAATGTGGAAGTCGTATTTTGACCGATTCAGAGGGCAGGTTTGATCGTGACGGCGATAATAAATGTAGATTGTCTTTAACCGGAGATCAATGAGATGAGTTCTATTCCATATGCTGGTGAATGAATGAATGATGATGATGAATGAATGATGATGATGAATGAATGATCATGAGTGAATGAATGAATGATGATGAATGAATGATGATAAATGAAAGATGATGAATGAATGATGATGAATGAATGAATGATGATCTATTAATGAATGGTGATGAATGAATGAATGATTATGAACGAATGATGATAAATGAAAGATGATGAATGAATGATGATGAATGATGATGATGATGAATGAATGATGATGAATGATGATGATGATGAATGAATGATGATAAATGAATGAATGATGATGAATGAATGATGATTTATGAATGATGATGAATGAAAAATGATGAATGATGATGAATGCTGATGAATGAATGAATGATGATGATGAATTGATGATGATAAGTGAAAGATGATGATGAATGAATGATGATGAATGAATGATGAATGAATGAATGATGATGAATGATGATGAAAGAATGATGAATGATGATGAATGAATGAATGATGATGATGAATTGATGATGATGAATGAATGAATGAATGATTTATGAATGATGATGATTTAAAAATGATGAATGATGATGAATGAATGAATGAATGATGATGAATGAATGAATGAATGATGATGATGAATAAATGATGATTTATGAAGGATGATTTATGAATGATGATGAATGAAAAATGATGAATGATGATGAATGAATGATGATGAATGAATGATGAATGAATGAATGATGATGATGATGAATGATGATGCATGAATGGCTGTGAGTGTTTAGTTTTGGACATGATCAGGTTTAAGCCTTGGATTCATTCTACTTTACCTCTGATGTGTGATTGTCATAAAATCCCAAAGACAGTGGATCATAAAAATGATATACAGAGAGGAGGAGAAGAAATGATATATATATATATATATATATATATATATATATATATATATATATATATATATATATATATATATAATGTATATATGAGAGAGAGAGAGAGTTAAGAGGAGGGATAGTGTTGCTGACAGCCTTTCAGTTTACATAGACAACATTGTGACGATGAGATCTACTCTGATTTGACAGGTTATCCCCACCCCTACAACACACACACACACACGCACACACACAAACACACACAGACGCACACACACGCTCGCACGCAAGCAAACACGCACGCATCGACTAACACACACACGCACACACACACACATACACACACACACAAAAACATACACACACGCACACACTCGCACACAAGCAAACACACATGCACCGACAAACATACACACGCAAACACGCACACATACAAACACACACGCAAACACACACACACGCAAACACACACACACAGACACAAACACACAGACAAGCACACACACGCACACACACACACACGCACACACTCGCACACACTCGCACACAAGCAAACACGCACGCTAAAGTAATATTTTATAATGTATATTTTGAATGTTTTCCAATAGTTCATATTTCGCTCACTAGGGGGGCTTTGCTACAGAAAACACTTTTTTCTGAACATAACTTTTTAACCGTTGGTTCGATTTAGTCCAAACTCAATAGCAGGATGTTTTTTTCTTATTATTTTTTTACTGTTACTTCCCAACCATCGGTTGGGACAGATTTATGACAGTAAATCGGTCATATGGAGCGATTTATGAGGACGGATGAACTGTCGGTCTTCCTATGGACCGACAGTTCATCCATATGAAGTAAATTCATATTTACTTCATACGAATAGGAACAATAAAATCTGCCTCGTTTTATTTCTGAGCGCAGAAAAGGAGTCGACTATATTCATCTTCATTATCGATTCATTTAAGAGCATATTGCTGACTTCGTACAAATAGTTTGGTTGAGTCAATACGGACTGAGATAATTAATGACTCATATTTCATTTGTGGAATTCAATCAGGGGAATTGTTTTTTTGCAAAGCAGGGGACTGGGCGCCTTTGGGGAACATACCCTCGCTGTAAGGCAACGGCAGACTAAAACTTTGTTTTCAAGACAATTCTGAAGATCGGTCCGACTCAAACCCGCAGGTCTTCATGTGGCTAGAGTTAGAAAGTGATACGTTTAGCTTGACTTAACTCCCAAAGTCTGTAAACAAGCAATAAAAATAGAAACAAACGAGGATAAATCAAAACTCGTCTGTGTGAAGTGTTATAGGTTTGGACAGGAAGTTGCTCTGAGGCTGTGACTGGAGGAGGCAGTTTAAATGTTCCGGGGATGTCTGTCTGCTTCAAACCGAGATGAATGGCTGTTCAGATGCCGGAGTGAGACCTGAACACAGCAGTTCACGCTCACAAACCCTCCAGTGTGGCTGCGCTAAAGCCCTTCTGCAAAGATGTGTGGGTCAAAATTCCATCCCAGTGATGTCAGGGACCTCCAGTTATTGGAGGCGTTAGGTTGCAGCTGTTGCTGCTGAAGGTGGAACAACGGACTCTTAGGTCAGGGTAAGAAAGTTTTCCCATGCTGGTGATTTAGGAAATTGACGACTTTATTGGCTTGATAGTAAAATGACTTCAAACGTGTGCGTTACGATAACCTCGGGTTGTTTTTATGTTCAATTTGATTTGAAGATTAAAAACGGTTAAGTCTGAAATACACACCACCAGAAAAAAAAACCCAAGGGGGCTCCAATACTTTTTCACATAAAGTTATTTATATATATTATTTCATCTATTAATTATGTTACCAGTGAAAAGAGATCATCCAGTACCAAAAATTAATGTCTCAATTAAAGAGACATTTAAAACATCACTGGAAGATGTAGAAAAGGGCGACATGGGTGGCATCTTCCCCGGGGGCGCCATAGGGTACATGCATAAACCAAAAATGATTTTGATGGTGACATCACATGATCGGTTTTCTGTCGCTGCTGCACGTCACGTCAATTATCATGTCAACCTGTACGTCAATTAAGCTCGTTTGAGTCGGCTCCTTACTTCTAGTTTGCGAGCCGGCAGGTTTCTACCTGTACAAAGAGATCCCCCACTCAGAAGCAGGATATGGGGAGGGGAGGGGTGTGCAGCAGGTAGGTGGACAGAACTCAGGTCTCCACTGGACAGACATTAATATTAAGGAACTGCCTGGATACCGAATGTGTAAGGATGTATCTGCCCAGGATGTGATGCGACGGAATAACACATTCTGATTGCAACAATGTCCACGAGAGTATTTCCTGTGATTACAAAAAAAAAAAGGGGGGGGCTGGGGGGCGCTTGCATTTTAATGATGGAAAAGCATTGGCAGCCGTCTCAGCCCTGGAGCTGTGGTGGGTCTTGGTTAGCAACCCTGAACAGGGGGGGGGGGCGGGGGGGCTGGAGCATATCCCAGCTGACATTGGGCAAGTAGCAGGTACAGCCTGGACAGACAGTCTGTTCATTTCAGGGTCGACGCGGTGAGACAGACGACCACTCACACTCACGTTCACACCTATGGGGTCTTGGTTATCTCTAAAAAAAATTCCAGGCTATTAGAAAGATGTCGCCAGACATGAAAGACTTCAGTTAGAAACACGGCAGACAACTTAGTGTAACATTTAATTCCAGTTTTTTTAAATGTTTTTATTATGTAGCTGCTGGCTGCTGATACTGACCAAACTGGCCACTAAAGCAATGTTTTTTAACATTTATAGAGCAATTTATGTGCAGTGCATTACAGGGCTATCTAAAGTGACACTGCACGCACTCACACACACACACACACACACACAGAAACCCATATTCACACACAAATACACACACACAAACCATAAAATGCCTGAATGCTCTAATGCAATGACACAGAGATTGATTCAGCCTTCTAAAGGGGCCACATCCCTTCACATAAAATAATCTTCTCTTGTATAACCCCCCCCCCCCCCCCCCCCCCCCCCCCCCTTTATAGGTTACTCATTACAGTACACAAGTAGAACATTTATTCGAAAACAAAATTTTGCTTTTCTTTGTTCTACCGCAATTTTAATGATCACTGGTGTGTTTGTGTTAGCTCGAATGTTCACCACCTCTTGATCTCTTTTCATTTAATGGCACAGACGCAGAAAAACAAAGACCTGGTCTGAAACAGACAGACAGATAGACTGAGAGAGAAAAGAGAGAAGCACCGAGTCCAAACGGGGAGAAATGGAGCACAACACATCAATCATTAGGATGATTATTATGGCAGTTGTCATGGCAACATTCACCCATCCCCCTCTCCCTCCTTTTCTCTCCCTACCTCCCTTTCTTTTTCTCTCAAATCAATTCAAATACACTTAAATGCCGCGGTAGGCAGAGTAAAAACGCTGCCGATTAATGCAAGAACAGAACATAAAGCAGAACAAAAGGGACATTTCGTGTTGTTTCCTCTCCTTAAATCATCGGCGTATGTGATTACCATAAACAGAAGGAAGCGGAAACCTTGTTTTATTTTCTTAATTTGCTGGTTTTGTGAGACAGATTCAACAAAATCAATCATTTCAATTAAACTTAATAGCATTATGAGACATCTGTGCAAGAAATGAATCCATTGCTTCCAGCTTGAGGGTTGATCCAGGAATTTTGTCCATGTCATTCTTCTTCATATTAGACATTTCGCTTAATAACAGAGAAAAGGCTGAACGGAAATCCACCAAACTTCCTGCAGTTGTGGGATTTGGGCCAAACCGGCAGAAAAGACCCGTGTCAGGTTGATGGGACTTGGTGGAAACACGAAATCCATACTGTAAATATTTGAAATTTTCTGAAATTTAAAACCGCATACAAACCCGAATAAAGAAACAAGAATACCTTTAATCAATACTTACATGATAAGAAGAAAACACAACTTTTATTTAAAACGTTTGTAACATTGTGGGAAAATACCATAATGTCACTAGCAAGTACTAACCATGAAATTATTATATAGTATTATATAGTATTATATAGGTAGATAAAGTATTATTCTGTCTAAATTACAGTTTTTTGCTGATATTTACATTTAAATATTTATTTTAAAACCTTCCAGGTAACAGAGATTTTTTTGTTTAGTTTTTTTCTGTTTGTTTTTTGCCTCTTGTCTTTTCTAGTTTGATTGTTTTGTTTTTAACTTGAATGCTTTTGGACATTGCTTTTTACTAACTGTCTTGGATTATATGCTTTGGACTCCCACAGAATCTCGCGTGCTGAATCTGTTTACCGCTTCCTTCTATTTTCACTGTGTGCTCTGGAATACCGTCAACCTGTGTGCCGAGCTGGTTCTCATGCGGTTTACAATTCACTTTTGACCCCTACTTGTCCGTCCATCCATCCGTCCATCCATCCGTCCATCCATCCATCCATCCATCCATCCATCCATCCATCCATCCATCCATCCATCCATCCATCCATCCGTCCATCCCATCATCTATCCGTCCGTTCGTCCATTCAGCCAGGGCCGTGTTTTGCTGGCAGCAAACTAAAAAGGACATTCCAGATGTTCCTCTCTCCAACAAAATTCTCCAGCTCAACCAGCGGTATTCCATGGCGTTCCCTGGAAAGACGAGATATATAGAAGGACCTCCCCACAGCGAGGTCCGGGTCTACCTAATGAATGGGTCCCAGAGGGAGGCTCGTTGGCCAGTGTCTGGTGGCTGGGTCTTTTTCCATGGGGCTCGGCCGGGCACAACCCAAAGAAGCTAAAATTAGCCACCGCCCTTTGGGCTCACCTCCCACAGGGACGGGCGTTGAGTCAAGTGAGAAGCCTTAGGCGACGGTGGCCCCCTGGGTGTCTGCTGACTCCTGACATCACCCCTGCCTCTACGTTGGATCGTTATTGACCATTGTTGACTTTTATTAAACTCACTGAACCCCAACTGAACTGTCACTCACTCACGTCTAGCAGTGGGTCCTCATGCTTGATGAGCATAACTGGACCATAGTGGGTTAGGCTGGTACTTAATCTGAAAACTAGCGATGCATAGATATTTATTTATTTATTTTCAGTATTAGGAATAATCATTAACCCTTTAATATCCTGCTAAACTGTTTGTTTGAGCACATTTTGAGTCACTATTAAGGGTATATCCCTGAAAAGCCCCCAACCTCCTGTGTTTTTCAAGTATTTCCCCCAATTGAACTCCTCAAATTAGTGAAGTTATGCCTAAAACAGAAAAAAACTTCCCCTAATGAGTAAAATATGAATTATTGCAGTTAAATGAGAAGTAGAGGATAGATCTCCTCCAGTCACTTCATATGCAACAAATTTGGGCTAAATCAGACAAACGGCAAAAACTGTTGGAGATAAAGCTCCCCCTAGAATCTGAAATATTCTACAGCCCTTACCAAAAATCAACCCAGTTCCTTCTCACACTAAGATCTATATGAGAATAAAATTTGAAAATGATCCATTGAAGAGTTTTTGAGTGATCAAGCTAACACGAAGCATCTGCGGCGGCCGTTGTGATGACGATTTCATAATATCCTGGACTTTTTGGATGCATAAATACTGTATGTGATTTTTATACAACCAAAAAAAGAAATTAATAAGGTTCAAGTAGTTTTCTAAAAACATGCTTTACCAAAAGGTTGTGCTAATAAAATCAGAATGGACTATTTTCCATAAAAAACACAAAATTTCATTATTAAATAATTTCAAAAGCCTGATAAAAAAAAAGAAAGTTGCTGTTTAATACCCTGCTTGACAAAAAATTTGGCATTCTATGGTTAATTTGGGGTGTCTAACATATTAAGTCAATGAATTCACCAAAGAAATAAAATCTGCAAATGAATAAATGAACACATTTTTCCATACCTTTTTTTTTTCTTGTTGAGGACATTAAAGACTTAATCAAAAAAGTCATAATACTTTATTTAAGTCAAGACATCTTAGAGGCAGGTGGTAATTCTTGAACCTTTACAAACACACACACATGCACCAAACCTCTTTTTTATGGGTTATTAATTGATACAGACTACTTCTTATCATTAGACACATACTATCACACCTCTCTACGTCTGAACAGCGGCAGCAGTTGAAACATTACGTCTCTCTCACAACGCCTTCAATCAAGATCTGAATTATTCAAATGTAGAGAGACGACACAGGGACGAGATAATATGTAAACATCCTGATTTTCTATGTGATTGTGAAGCTGCTGCCATGTCATGCTGACATGTCTGCCAACGGTGCTCAAAATAGAAGCAGCGCAGGTAACAAAGCTGTCCTGTGTCCTATTATCTCACGTCTTTATCATTTAGTGTCTTTCAATACAGCAAAAACAAAACATTCAAATAAAACAGCACCATGAACAGCAGTAAAGGCTGCGAACGAATCTTTTCCCTGATCAATCCGTTAAGTGCCTTATAACAAATATAAACAGACGTGGTCCTGCTTTCATTTTTCATGTCATTGTTTATATTTTCTAGTCTCTCTGGTCATTAAATGTGTTTAACATAAATGAGCAATTTGTGAATATGACAGTAACATTTTATGTATATAGTATGTATTTTACTATCAGATGTATAATTTCAAAAATGATCCATACAATGATGTCATGCCAGTAAATAATACAAATAAATGTATAGAAATCTACAAAGTAGTGGCAAATAAACCGTCAGATAGACTCAAGCACTCCTCAAACTCAACAGGCCAGGTATCCATCTTGTTGTTAAGGATGGTACTGAATACAAGATTAATCAATCGAGCGAGAACGCAGGGAGAAACAATCATTTCTCCCCCGAGTCAGAATCCTCAATTTTCAACAAAAGTTCTCAAAAAATTCCACATCCCAAACAAAATTTTCCTGGGTAAAAAAAACACCGTCCTGGAATTCATTTAGGTTAGTGTTGATTCGGAGAAAAAAATGAATTGGCTTTTGAACATCTCTGGACATTGAACACCTCAGGGCTCCGTCAAATCACTAAATAATGTGTCGCACGTAAATAAAATTAACATTTTATTTTTGAGTTAAGTTTAGCAAGTGGGTAGCTCAGTGGGTCACAACACTCAGTCAAAAGAGGGCGTGGCAGAAATCCAGTGTGGATCCTTAGTGCTCCCTGACTACCGTGGCCGTCCCAGGCCCGGATAAATGGAAAGGTTGTGTCAGGAAGGGCATCCGATGTAAAACATATCCCAAAATCAATGTGCGGAATGAGAAGATTGGCTGAGGTGACTCCCTGTAAAAAAAAAAAAGTTGCATTTACGTTTGAAGCTTATTAGCTTTTTATTTATATTCACTAGTTTGTATTGGAAAACGAGTGCAGCTTGACTGAGTCTGTTTATTATACGAGCGGGGGGGCAGCATTTATGCTGAGAAATGTCTTGAAGCCTTTTTTTGAAGGCTTCAACTGTGTGGATGTATAGATGCCTGGAGGGCACCAGAGGTCAAACGTGCCTCAGGAACGAGGTATTAACCATGGCTATGGAGAAAGTCCTATTCCATTAGTAGGGTTTTTTGGGCATTTGGTTAGTAAGGACTTACTAAACAACATTTTGTGACTGGATACAACAAAAAAATAATAAGGGTCAAATGGTTTTCCAAAAACATGATTTTCCAGAAGTTTGACTTTATCTAATTAAAATGTACTGTATGAAAATGAAATGCATAATTTCCCCATGAAATAATTTAATACTTTTTTTTTTAACTGTTTAACAACATACTTGACCTAACAAATTTCATTTTATGGTAAATTAAGTGCAAGAAATGAATTAAAAAAAAGAAAAAAGAAATGCGCATGTGAATGAAAACCCTTTTTTACAGTTGTTTTTTTTCTGGGCGAGAACATTAACGGGGTCAGGGTCAATGGTCCAACATGTCAACCATTACACCCCTGCTGAGTATCTCTGCAGTAAATCCTATCACATTTTCTTAAGTTTCATTACTATCAATGGCTATGAATCGTTTTATTCCGGCAGGAAATATGCCTCCTTTACTCTCGAACCTTATTGTCTTCCCGGTGTTAAAACAATCACTGAGGCAGTATTAACATCACCTCCATAAACATCTGCTGAAAGACATAAAGGGGGAGGAATTTGAATGCCTTCTCTGCGGTTCCCTCCCTCCATCTGTATTTCCTATTTTCTCAGACATGAGAGGATCGATGCGGCATGATGAGGACGTGTAATGACCCTATTAGCGAGTGTGTTTCTGTTGTGTGCTTCCTGAAAACGGGACGTTTTCGTACAGATGAATATGCGAGCCTGTGTGTTTGAGAGGGGATGTGTGATTCATCTATTAATACTCAGTCTATTCACCCAGACTGCATTTTTTTCTTTCCTCTGTTATAGTAGTGGAATATTAGACAATTGACGGCAAAGTCTGTTGTCTGTCCAGTCTTGATAGCAAAGTCAGAAACAAAACCAGAACACAGGAGGAAAATGGGGGAAGCGGCTGTTTTTTTTTCTTTTCACACATCAATCTATCTAAACTAGAAACTAGTCACTACGCACGTACATTATCGCTCTACTAGACACTAATGGAGCGGGAAAAACAGACATGTTTAAGGATCCATCTGACTTCCACAAATGAGCAGTGGCGAGGGAACTGGGTCAGGGAACGCTGGAGGTTCCCAGTCTACAGTGATTAGAACCTACCAAAGCGGTCCTAGGAAAGACACCTGGATCCTGTATAGACTTGTTTTTAAAAAAATGCGTTTTGGGCGATCGGATCACAGACGGACGGCGAGACACATCGCGGTTTACACCTGTGTCTATCGTGCGTCTCCGAATGTGTCCAGCTGACCACCTGCGGTCAGATTTCGTTGCTTCCTACGTCACTTCCGCTACTAGGTCAAAGGACGTAGCGCGCGGTTATCAGTCACGTCAGTCAAGCGTCAGATTTAGTTAGCTAGCTAGCATGGGCTAGCTAACAACTTGACGATGTTTTAAGAGATGATAGACGTGTACGGACGTTTAGAACGGTTGAGACTGACGGGACAAAGTCAAGTTTGCTACATGCTAAAGAGCGGAGGACAAGGTGAAAACAGAAGGAGGTTAGAAAAGGAGGGTCTTTCGTCGGTACCATGCTAGCCACGAGTGATTTGAGTGTTTGGATCACAATCCGTCTCGGTGGTCGTTTACAGTTTTATTTAGCGATGTGTTTCGCTGTCCACTTGTGATCCGATCGCCCAAAACACCTTTTAGTCCAAACGGCGTCCTGGTGAACCTGAGACATGGTCGAGGTCGCCCAAGACCCACTGATGCATGTGGGAGGTTAAGGCTAGCTTGTGTTACCTGATCCCACAGACGAGCTTCTGTCGCACAAACCGCTGGAACGGTGAAGGTGACTCTGATAGACGGTTACCAGAACGAGCAGCGTTTCACAGAGCAAAAGTTTAAACCACCTGTGAAGGCGGGGGCCTCCAATATGGTGGGGTTTTTTTACCATTTAGTTGCTGGGCGGGTTTATGAGCCTTATTGGCTGAACACATCCGTTCAACCAGGTCCAATCGGAAATGAAAAAAAATGTACCTAAACCAAAAAAATCCTCTAAAAACACAGCAAAGTCTTCTGAAGAGCTGGGGGGCGTGATTATTTTTCTGTGTGCTCACCCCTCTCACAGTCAAATATCCAAATATTGACCCAGGCAGCTTTAGCATCCCTACAGTGGAGCCTTTTATTTCACCTTGACACGTCAAGCTTCAGGTTCGAACCAACGACCAGCAATAAATCACCGCTCCAACGACAGCGGAGCTTGCCCTCCCTCATAATAATAGCTGAGGTGCCCTTGAGCAAGTCATTTCAAGACATCATATGTAACATGTCAACGTTTAAATGACTCCCACACATATTTTGCGATGAGTTGTGTGCTTAGCGTATCTGAAACGCCTCCAACAAGATTTTAAAATGATGCATATTTTATTATTCAAGGAAACCGTTTGATTTTCTCGCCACAACGCCGGGGAGAGAGTCGGGAGAAAGTCCAGGACTTTTACTGGAAGTAATGTGAATAAGGTATTATTGTATCCGTGGCAACACTGTCTCCCGAGAAAACGAACTCCCCCTAATTTGCGTTAGACAAATAACATGTTGTAATAAAATAATGAGGAGTATTAACCCGAAGGTTCATTTTGGAGTTATATCCCTGAAGGGTCAGGGATCGTTACGGAATCGTCATCACCGCCGTCCGCCACACGTTTGCCGCCGCGGAACCTTCGTGTTAACGCGATAACTCAAAAACTAAAAACTATTTCACGGATCATTTTCAAATTTTATACCCACATAGACCTTAGTGAGAAGAAGAACTGGACTGATTTACGTAAAAGGGTGGTTGCATATTTATACCACTAGGAGGGGGAGCTTTATGTTAAAAAGATTTTGGACCATAATTTCTCAATAGTTGGTGTGATTTAGTCCAAATGAATGGACTCGAGGACAGCTTTCTTGTATGTGTTTTATTTTACTCCTTATAATTCATATTTTACTAACTAAGGGGAACTTTTCTTTTTAAGAATTAGAGGGTAATTTAGACAGACCTTCATAACTGTTGGTCCGATTTAGTCCATATTTTGATATAATATCTTGTATGTATCATATTTTACTGGCTGGGGAGGCTTTTAAGGCATAGCTTCACATTTAATTCCATGAGTTCAATCATTGGGGGCTTTGTCGGGGTTGTACCCTTGATGTACACGAGTCACTTCCGTCCACATCGGGGGGCCGTTTAACAAAAAAAGACAACGACCAGCATGATCTCAGGTTCATTCGAGACTGAACCCTCAATCTTTCTTATTTTCATTCTGAGCAGCAACAATGAAATGAAATGTTGACTCTCAAACTAAAGATGGATTATTAGTGGCAAATTTGGCAAAAAAAAAAAAAAAAAGTCTGAGAAGAATCAAGTCCAGAATAAAATATATATTTTTTATTCCAAGAATAAAACTAGAAACTAAATACTTCAAATAGATTTTAAGTTTATAAACACCTTTTCTTATGAAACGATAACTTCATTATCATAATGTTATGCCTTCTTTTCTCTTGCGATGTAATATCGTATTGTTGTAATAGTGTGATTTTTTTTGTCATGTGAAATTCTCATAATTTTATGTTTTTTTAACTGCAGAATTACAACTTTATTCTAGTGACATAAAAGATTTCAATATTTTTCATTGTATTTTCAACATAATATGATCATTTTATTTCTCTGCGTGTTTTGGAATATTCTTTAAATCTCATTGTTGCACAAATGGTAACTCCGGGAGGTCAATGGAAATGACAAACTCAGAAGATCTTCACAGTTTCTTCTTCATTGTTTTAGTGGAAATGTAAGCAAATTCATTTGATCAAACCATCATTCTTGGCTCAGCCTTGGGAACGGAACATGTGAAGCAGGTGGGAGGTGGTTGAGTCAAACAGAAATGCAGCAGGGTGAACAGCAAAATAGTAAAATGACTTGATGGATGACATTTAGCTAAGTTCAGTATGATGGGGGAAACTCTGTCTCTCTTCCTGTCTCTATCTCTCTGTCTGTCTCTCTGCATTTTCTGGCTCTTTGCTCTGACACAATTACAATTCAGCTCCTATCAGCTCCCAGGACGCTCCGCTGCATCGCAGGAATGTAAACACACACACAGAAATACAACACACTCACTCTTTCTTTGCTAGATTCACTGTCAGACTTTCTATTTGATGCTAACTGTATGATTGTTAGTGGATCATGTCAGTCATTAGACGATAAAAAGACCATTTAGATTAAAAAATAGTTTTGATTCCTTAAAAAACACTGATCTACCAATAACCTTTGTACCAGGTTTTCCTGAATAAATCTGAATAAAACGATTTATGTATATATATGATGGTATATAGTATTTATACAGCGGATTTTTGCCCTCCAGTCGATTCATATGCTTCTTAATTCGGACTAAATCGGACCAAAGGTTACGAAGTTATAGCCGAAAAACTGTTTTTCGTAAACAAGCTTAGGACATTATTTCATAATGTCCTAATTGTCCCCCCCCCCCCCCCCAAGAAGCATTTTCATGACTTCTTTGATTGTTTACCTTAAAGCATATGTTCCTAAAGTTGGGGTAAACAAGATTTTGAAAGTATCCAACCATAAAAATCTAACTCCCTCCCTACAGACCAGCCCCCAAAGTCACTCCTGAGAAACAGAAACGCAGTAACTGACAGTAACTGACAGGGATCGCCCCTACCACTGAACAGACAAAATGTCTGAGCTGTGAGTTCACCTCATCCAGCAGGCTGTTTTTTTTAGTCTAATAAACGATTGTGTCAGCAGCCACAATCATTTCAATCAGGATAGAAGCGTGATTGAACTAAGAGTAATTGTTTTGTGGCAGCAGATGATATGTGGTAATTAGTTTGCAGAAAGGTTTTGGTGCTCGGAGCCTTCAGAGAGATTGTGATTTAAGGGTATCTGCCCACAGCAGCAGCAAGATCCAGTCTATCTGCTACTGGAGTACAGGCAATGGTGGAGGTGGCTGATGACTCTGCTTAGACTGATGAAGCTGGAGAGGCTATAAAGGTGTGTTACTGTGATATTACATAGTTAGATGTATGGCTGTCTCATACTATGATAGCAGCACACTAAAGGTGAACACAAAGGACAGGATGGTGTGAAGAACAAACAATTAGCTAATATCTGGACTGAACTTATTCCAGATCTTCGAATCTGTAATATTATTGAATCGTCATCATCACCGCGTCGGCCGCCATCGCTGGATAACCTTCATGTTAAGGGCTAAATAGAATCATTTCTTGAATAGAATAGAAATGAAGACTTTTCTATATGTTTGATTTGTATTTGTCGACAGAAAGGGTGTTCTTGTGATTTCACCGTTAATAAAATGTCACCACCAGCAGCATTGTTGTCGTTCAGGTGTAGTAGCAACACATGGTCAGCAGGTGTCAGTGTCGCTACATGAGCAGCATCCAGTTTGTCAGGAGGGTATCACAGTACACTTTGTAGCGATAAACTAAACTAAACATTAATATTTTTGCTAATTTAAGGAAATACAACAATAAATGTGTAGCACCAGTCTGATCCCAATGGCCATCATTCTGCTAGACAATAACGCAAAAAGTATTTCATGGATTACTTTCATATTTTATACCCACATAGACCTTAGAGCGATAAAGAACTGGGTTGCTTTTGGTAAACGTCACCTATACATTTCTGACACTAGGGGGAGCTTTATCCACAAACGTTTTCAAGCCATAATTTTGCAACCTTTGGTCCGATTCAGTACAAACTTCATGCATATGAATCGATTGAAAGAGATCGTGTATATAAAAGATTTTACTCACATGGTTCATATTTTATTCACTAGGTGGAGCTCTTTTACAAAAATACTTCTTTTAATATCTTTTGTGGATCGCATAGATTTACAACATGCCATCCAAACTTTAACTCTGATTTTGGCGGAGACTGAGAATGGAGTCTTATCCTAGCTGCTGCTGTCTCACCAAGCTTTCCCTCCGTGTATGACACAAGAAGTTTCCCTTTCGTTTGCACCATATCCACCCGATTTCATCGTCTGTTGGAGCCAAAGTTATGATTTTAATATGTGTTTACGTACAATTCCTATTTCTTTATCACCTTCTTCTTTATGGCAGATCACACCAGTTGTTTTATTCAACATTTACGACAGGTACCACAGACCATGAACGCCTCATAAGAACATCTCCAGGTTCTTATTGTTATTAAAAAGCCAAAACCATTTCATTCTAACGTTTATGATCGTAAACTGCCAGCGTCCATGATCAAACATCTCATGTTACGTTAAGGTGTTCCTATTTTTTATTTTTTTCATTTCAAACCCCTTCCTCTGCATCCCTCTCTTCTCCCTTCTTCTTTCCCTTTATCTTCTCCTTCCTCAGTCTTCCTCTTTCTGTCTCCATGATCTCTTGCTTGCTGTGGTCATTCAGGAGTTAATGATGTCTGTGCTAATGTGATCTAAGCCAAGGGCACAAAGGAGACACCCACACACACACACACATACACACACACACACGTGCACATACACACACACACGTGCGCACACACTAACAAATAGGGGGAATGGTGTGAGAGGGTCAGCCAGATGGTCAAGTTAACAAACAGCAGGGGAACTTAAACCATAATGTTCACACACATCGTTACGTTTGTGACATTCAATGAATTAAATTATATTTCAAACTCGTACTAAACTACCCGAGTCACACTTTCTAGTGATCAGAAGGAATTAGATCAATTAATTTTGGAAAATTTCAAGCAGATTAGTCCGTTAATTCATGAGTTACTTCCTGCCTGTAAATCTACAAACAGCTCCGACAAACTCTGGGAGTGTCTCTCAAACACTCTGGAACCGCTCGTCTCTCCTCATTCTTTATCACATTCCACTTCCACGTTTCTGCTCGGGGCCGCCATTTCCACCTCGACACCATCCTGACCCCCCTTTTTTGTTTTTGTTTCTGCATATGATGAGAAATAACAAAGATGGAATAACCTCTGCTGTCATCGCTTTGCACAGATGCACAGAAGATGTTTGAATCTACCTTATGACGTTATATCTCCGGTTCTTATTCACCTACTGACACCAAACCAAATCTGACAAAGATTCAAGACAGCACTTTCACCAGAATGTAACGCCACCCCTCCAACCGGATCCGTGTTTTGTTATATTTCAAATGCTGCGACGCGTAACATCTGTCAGACAAACATTTCATACAAATCTGTCCATTAAATTTCCTGTCATCATAAAAACTAACAGATAAATGAATAGAAGTAAAAACAGAACCTCCTTGGTGGAAAGTGATTCATCTGTATAAGTTCTTATACTTGTCCTAGTCCAGTATTAATTTTAAACCTAACCCATAGCCTAATCTAAACCTGATACTGTTTCACATCTTAAACTTAGGAGAATGTTGACTTCTTCTCCGCTAAAGAGATACTATTCTATATTTTTTCTTCTTTGTTTTGATTGGTGTCATGTTAAAAAAAATTGTCAAATTAATTACAATAATCCATTGTGATTAGTCACAACTTTAAAACAATGGTACTTATTGTGCTTCTTCTTGTTGGTGGAGTCAAAACAAATTCATGTGTGGTGTTGTAATAAATAAAAAAACCTCATGACACGTCGCTTCTAGAGATCAGAGTGTTTTTACCCACAATAACTCCGGTTTAGATGTAGAATTGTCTCTATAAAGTGTCAGCGGGGGTTCCTCACAGTGACTATGACGTTAACTGTGGCCATCGAAGGATTGGGATGTCGCCGATACCTGCATGGCTCCAGCTGGAGTTTTGACCAATAGACGGTGTTTTGTAGCTGAGGTTAGCATCGCTAAGTTGGGTTTTTGCTGTGCCAGTGTTGTCTTCATTGAGTTGGGAGTTTAATTCCAAGTCTTTGGTAGATCCTGGATTGAGTGACTCTGTTCCTTGACCATGAGAAGTTCCTGATATCTCAGTTCTGTTGTGCTTGCAGAACTTTGTTGAAATATCTGGCTATTTTACTTAGCATTAGCTAGAGCGACCGCAAACTCTCTGTCATGAAGGGTGACGAAGGGTAGCTGACTCAACGCGCACACATTTAAAGAACAGTTTTTTTCTTTTCAGAAGACTTTTTAGAATAAGGGAAACATTTGTCCAGTATATTGTGATACTATAATGTGATAATATATATTTTTGTTACTAGCATGCTAACATCAAATGCTTTTCCAGTTCACCAAACACTGATATAGATTTTTATTTCTCCTGGTGAGGGCAGCAAAGATGATGGTCAGCATGCGTGTGGAAGAACGAGAAGAAGTTAAACTTACTAACTCTACTGTGGGAACGGTACAAACACGACGGCTCAGACAAACACAACCAGGAGATAACGTTGGCCGCGGACGGCAAAGCGAGGCTAAACTAGCTTCCGCTCTGGTAGTACTTTTCCTTTCTGAGACTGTTCTTTGGCGGTGGCAACACAAAGAATGTCTATTAATCTCCAAACCAGCCTGGGAACTGCTTTTGAGGAATGGCATTATATATTGATCCGCATCACATGAGGCATATTCTGGGACAGACTCCTTGCTGCCATAAAGCAGGAGCTATTGAAAAGGAAATGTCAGATTTGTGCGTCAGAGAGTCAGCTCACGATCCGTGAACACAACTTTGGTTTTATCTCGCCATCCAACAAAGAGTCTTTTGAAGCTAAATGTTACACTGGTGGATTATCTCTTCACTCATTGTGTCATCGTCAAAGGCATTGACACATTTAAGGTTGAAATAACCTTTTAATGTCCTGCTCAACTGTTCAGTTGATCAATTTTTATTCATTATCATTATTAATTCATATATTTTGGGTATGTGAGGACTTGCTAAACAGAACTATGGGACTTGACACAAACAAAAAAAGACGGTTTAATAAATGTCAAATAGTTTTCTAATTAAAAATATACTATTTTAGGTACAGTTGGAGCGCCGTTGTACTGATGAAAATGGACTGCAGTTTATCAAGACTGAAAGAGTCATTATATTTTAATCACATCAACACAGATGGTCCAGAAGAATCTTTGAAGAGGACTTAAAGTGAAAATGATTTCGACAGATTGACTCATGAAGACAAAAAAATTAAAATGCGTTAATACTTCCAGTCAGACTCGGCTGCATTCTGGGATACTTGCAGCGGAGAGATGAGCCGTGATTCAAGTAATGTCTGACACCCCTTTGATGTGGCCTGAAAATGACATTCTTACACACTTCAATAAAACCCATGTGAAGGATTAACACTTTAGGGGAAGGCATAGAAAAATCTATTCTCCCGTGTAAAGCCTTCATGCTTTGGTGAAGTGGGTATTTGTCGCAGTTTGCATCTACATACTTTTTACAAACGTCGTCAAAGTCTAGCGGTGAACAGGTGTTACATGTTCCACCATACGGCTATCGTACATACATAAAGACAGCAGTACACTTTAAACCTCTGTGATCACAGGGAAATACCATTCTATGAGGAAACCATGAGGAACGATGGTGCTGAAGTATTCTGGTTGGCTGGGTTGGTCATCTTCTCCATACAATGATCATCCATGACAAATGCCTACGACAAAAACACCTTTTCTAATATCGTGTAGTTCCTCCTATTGTGACCAAAACAGCTTTGTGATGCAGTGTTTGCTCAGACACCTTCATATCAGAACCAGAATTTCACTGGGACTGGGCAAACCGGGCTAGTCTTTGCTCCCAACATGCATCGGTGAGGCTTGGGCAACCATGAACACGTGACGTGTGAACAGGTTGTCCTTCATCGGACCATTTTGGTATGTACTAATCTCTGCAAAGCGGAAACAACCGACACGACCGGCGGTTCTGTCGATGCACAAACCAGTCATCTTGCCTTCTTGAATCGGACATTGTCAAAGTCTCCCACATTTTTAAGGTTGTCAGTTTTTCCTGCCAAAATGTTGACATGCCGCCTGGTACTTACGGCTGACTGACAGGTACCTGTAACAAGACAATCAATGTTGTCAACCCAACTCTCAGAGGTCATAATGTTATGGCTAATGGTTTGTATCCAAAGCAACATACAGTGCAGCACTCTATCACCAAAGGAACTGAAAATATGTCACATGCTGATCCATTTTGGTATTGGTCCCCTGAAAAATGCATCCCAGAATGCCTTCGTTGACAGTTACCCATAAGCGCTTGTTGTACGATGTTTTTCCGGGGATGCTGGGGGGATAAGTCATCTCTAGATGACGCTCGTTAACACTCTCCTCTGAGCTTCACCATCAGCCAACGGGGTTCTGCCGGTTCTTTCGTGTATTCACAGCGCCCCCTGCTGGTCAGCAGAGCTACAGACAGACGTCATGTCTGTCCACGGAGAAGCTGGAGGACACGGAGAGAGGAATGTCCAACATTAATCATGTTGTTCTGGGGCACTTATGTCTAAACAAAGACATGATGATTACAATAAACAGCTTTCTGTGTAGAACAGTTCCTTTCATTATAGTTCTATGCTACAATGTGATGCTGCAGTGACCATGTATGACATCATCATGTCCATGTGCATTTATAGAAATACATATTTATATATATTTACATGTATATATATATATATATATATATACATATATGTATATATATATCTGTATATATATATATATATATATGTTTATGTAAGTATATATATTATGTTACACATGAGCACTAATACCCCCCATACCATCACAGGTTTGACAGTTACCCATGAGCACTAATACCCCCCATACCATCACAGGTGGGACAGTTACCCATGAGCACTAATACCCCCCATACCATCACAGGTGGGACAGTTACCCATGAGCACTAATACCCCCCATACCATCACATGTGGGACAGTTACCCATGAGCACTAACACCCCCCATATCATCACAGGTGCGACAGTTACCCATGAGCACTAATAGCCCCCTATACTCTTTAGCTGACAGAACTGATGGAGGATCCTGAGCCCATGTACATACAGACCTTTTAGAATATTGTATACTTCTAATCCAGTGCCACCTGAGGGGTCAAAGGTCACTGTCATTCTTCTGGCTTTCATCCTTGACTGAAAGGTGCAGCGATTTCTCCAAGTTCTTTGAATATGTTTTTGATATTATGAACCACAGATATGAATTTCTTTTCAGATTCTGGACAAATGTCCTGAAACTGTTGGACTTGTTTCCTGATTTTCACAAAGGGATGAACTTCTACAAATCTTTGCTTGTTTATGAGTGAGCTTAGCCACGACGCCCCTTTCATACTCAGTCATGATGCTAACGCCTGTTACCCACCAATGTCTTCACCTGTGGAACTCTCCCATCAGGTGTTTTTGAGTAACCTCCACATTATTTTACTGCTCTTACATTTTTTTGATTTGACATGTTGCATTAATTTCACAATAAGCATTATCATTTACGAAAATCAATTAAGTTTAATCGATTTAACATGAAATATGTGTTCACCTTACAGCATAGCATAGCAAATTGCAATTTGTATTATGTTTGTTCATTCCATACAAATTATATAAAAGAAGAGAGGAGGAAAAAGAGGAAGAAGAAATCCTTTATTTATCACATGTAGCCATACACAGTACAACATAGTGAAATTATTTCTCTGCATTTCCGTTTACTAATGCACACCTTCATTCTTTCTTGTCTGCATTTTTCTCAACTAATAATACTGTGTTTGTTCTAATTGATTTATCTATCAATAAGATTTTTGGAGTTTTTTCCAAAAATGGACATTTTTGGAATCTCTGTGCCTGTGACCGAGTGTTGTCAAAAGTGCCGTATAAATAAAGTCATTATTATTATTGTTTGACATAAAGGAGCTTCTGCAAAAAGAGCAAAAGGGTTGAGCCAGCTATTGTCCTGACAATTTATTATAGGCGGTGCTCCCCCTTGTGGCCCTAACATGTAACTGAATACACAGAGGTACTGTGTGGAGGTCCTCAGGCCCATTGTTGTGTCATCAGCAGGATAATACACGGCCCATGTTGCAAGAATCTGTACACTGGTACTGAATGGAAGCTAATGTATTAATCAGATTCTTACCTGGCTATTCCTGTTTTACTCTTCGGTCCCCTTTTCAACTTACAAATACAAAACACAACCTTGTGCCAGTAAATGACACCCGGTAAACACACCTGTGTCATCCTGACACAAACAGCCACACCTGGGTGCGCCTACCAGAATCGGTCTCCAATCTTTGAAAAGCCAGAGGAGTGTTTCATGTACTTAGGCAGGAATAGCTGTCTGAGCAGATCGTGTATTCAAATCGCTTAATTCTCTGTGTTGACCCAGAGGATGAGGCCATTGTTTCTCTTGGTTTCTTTTTTTGTAAAGTAACTCCATGGAAAAGCAAAACAAACAATGGATTAGTTTCTCTGGTTCTTTATTTACCCTGCTTGTGAGCCTTGTGCACTTTTCTGACATTTCTGCCCCTGTTCTGACTACAGGGGCAAAAATGTGTACTAAGTTGGTCGGACCAGGTTTCAACACCTTTTATTAAGAAATGAATGAACCTGATTGGGGATTTCACAATTAATAATATCCATGAATTTTTATTTCTGGCGTATCTGTTACCGGTCCGCAGCAATGTCAGCAAGATTTTTTAAAAAATTCTGACTCAAGTAGCAGCTGTTAGCTGCAGTTAATTAAATGTCTTCTCTTGACACTTCTCTGGACTTTTGGCAATATACCAGAACTTAGAATATAGAATATACCAGAACTTAGGGTTCCAATTCCGCTCCTGACTCTTGTATTTTTATCTGTTCATACTGTCTCACTGTATGAACCTGGACTGTTTCACTGTATGAACCTGGACTGTTTCACTGTATGAGCCTGGACTATTTCACTGTATGAACCTGGACTGTTTCACTGTATGAACCTGGACTGTTTCACTGTATGAACCTGGACTGTTTCACTATATGAACCTGGACGGTTTCACTGTATGCACCTTGACTGTTTCACTGTATGAACCTGGACTGTTTCACTGTATGAACCTGTACTGTTTCACTGTATGAACCTGGACTGTTTCACTGTATGAACCTGGACTGTTTCACTGTATGAACCTGGACTGTTTCACTATATGAACCTGGACTGTTTCACTGTATGAACCTGGACTGTTTCTCTGTGTGAACCTGGACTGTTTCACTGTATGAACCTGGACTGTTTCACTGTATGAACCTGGACTGTTTCACTGTATGAACCTGGACTGTTTCTCTGTATGAACCTGGACTGTTTCTCTGTATGAACCTGGACTGTTTCACTGTATGAACCTGTACTGTTTCACTGTATGAGCCTGGACTGTTTCACTGTATGAACCTGGACTGTTTTGTGTGTAGCCTCTATGTGCAGTAGAGTTAGAACATTAATGCAGAGACAGCTATCTTGTCTGCAGTTGGAGGATTTCTGATGAAAAGTTAACGAATGATTTCCTGAACAGTGAGGTATAATTTTACCGCTCACATCCACATCCTGTTTTCAGGCCATGATTTCTGAACCGGTGGTTCGAGTTTGTCCAGATTTTGTGAATATGAATCGACTTGAGGAGAATTATCTTTTATATCTCATATTTTACTCTCACAAGGGGGAGTTCTTTTTTTACTTTTATTTTTTGGGACATGAATTCCAAAGCGTTGATCCAATTTTGGTCTGAATTTACCTCATATGAACGCCTCAATGAGATCTGGATTGTATTAGTCATATTTAACTGTAATTGTTCATATTTCATTATTTAAAACTCAACTCGTGAATGTCTATAACACATACACATTCACACACACATATATGGGTTATGCCCCACAAACTGAGCGACCTGGGTTTAGGCAGTTCACTGTGGACTACTACTGGATCTCCTCAGCGAAAGATCCCAAAACGTCAGGATGGGAGTCCACACATCATCCACTCTCATCCTGAACACTGGCACACCACAGGGGTGTGTCCTCAGCCCCCTCCTCTGCTCCCTCTTCACCCATGACCGCTCCCCCATCCATCCTACGAACACCATCGTCAAATTCGCTGACGACACGACCATAGTAGGACTGGTAACAAATAACAAGGAGTCAGCCTACAGGGAGGAGGTTCAGCGTCTGACAGAACGGTGTTCGGACTGTAAACACCCAAAAGACTTAGGAACTGATTGTGGACTTTAGGAAGTCCAACCGCACAGAAGGCTCTGCCCTGTTTCTACACCGGGAGGTAGTAGAGAGGGCAGGGAGCTTCGGGTTCCTTGGCATGCACATCTCAGCGGACCTCACCTGGACCACACACATCTCCCACCAGGTGGGGAAGGCCCAACAGAGGCTTTACTTCCTCAGGAGGTCAAGGCACGCTCACCTCCCTCATCACCTATTGATCAACTTCTACAGGTCAGCGATAGAGAGCCTCCTGACCTACTGCTCTAGGGGCAGTAGGTCACTCCAGCTGCACCTCACAGGACAGGAAGGACCTCCAGCAGATGATTCAGGGCAGCGGCGCGTGTCATCGGGACATACCTCCGGGGACTACCCCCCCCCTCAGAGACATTTACACTGGCCGACTACAACAAAAGGCCAGTAGTATCGTTAAGAACCCCACTCATCCTAGACACTACCTGTTCTCCCCCCTGCCCTCTGGGAAGAGACATAGATCTATCAGATCTAGAAGAAACAGGGCGAAGAACAGAACTGGATGACTTTATTTTGTTTTGGCACTACAGCAGGCAAGAACAAAGCTAGATCTGCTTTGAAGCCGCTCTCTAGGGAGCCATTCACTCCACAATGATTTTGACATTAAATGGTAATCTCCTGTTGTGTTATGGCCCTATGTTTATACAACAACAGTGTTTTTGCAACTTAAATAAGCAAACTCTCCATAACAGGTCCCAGGATGTTATCTTTACTGAGAATCTTAGACTTGCTGCACGGATGAGCTGAGATAACTTCACTTCTGGTTGGTCTCGCCCGTTTTCAGTCCCTTCAGCAGATCTGTTTGTGTGATGATCGTTTTAATAATGATAATAATAATAATACATTTAATTTATAACGCACTTTACATTTGGATCAAATCTCAAAGTGCTACAAAGTAAAAGCAGATAAAAGCTTCAATAAAATATATAATAATAATTATATAAAAATATGACCAAAAAGGAGCAATGTTAATTAAAAGTTATAGGTTCTGCTTGAAAGGAAAGTTTTAAAAAGTGAGTTGAGGGTCACATCCTACACCGAGGTTGATGACTGATGAAGAGTGGGGAATGTCGTGACCAGAGAAGGTAATGCTGGTTATGGAGGAAGACTGGGTCTGATGTGGGGTGCCAATTAAAATTGATTCGATTTTGGAGCTGTTCAACTGGAGAAAGTTGTTTTTCATCCACACCTTGGAGGAACATGTGTCAGTTTTTATGTAGATTTGCGTGTCATCAGCGTAGCAATGGAATGAGAGTCCATATTGACTGATGACATGACCAAGGGTCGACGGCAGCAGACAAATCAAGGAGAACAGGAGGGAAGGTGAACCAGCATCTGCTGCCATGCGTAGGTCATTTGTGACTCTAAGCAGAGATGTTTCTGTGCTGTGGGCGGAGCGGAAACCAGACTGAACCGTTTCAAAGAGGTTGTAGTAATTGAGGTGGTCCTGGAGGTGGGCAGCAACTACTTTTTCCAGTACTTTTGAGAGGAATGGGAGTTTGGAAATGGGCCTGTAATTAGCAAAAGGTTCTGGATCAGAGTAGATTTTTTGAGGAGTGGTCTGATTATGGCGACTTTTAGGGCAGATGGAACAAAATCAGCCTGGAGGGATTGATTTATAACAGCGGTGATCAGGGGACTGATGGAAGAGATGTTAGTTTTCACTAGGGCTGTAGGAAAGGGGTCGAGGGCACAAGTGGAGGGTTTCATCGTCCTGATGATAACCTCCACTTCCTGCTGTGAGATTTCTGGGCAACACCTTAGAGGCTGGGAGATCTCAAACTGTGAGTAACAAGGCTGGATAAGTAAAGTGGAGGAACCAGAAACGACAGAACGGATTGAGTCAATTTTCGATTTGAAGAAAGCCATGAAATTATTACAGTGCTCTTCTGTCATTTCTGTAAGTGGGGGAGTTTGTGGTTTAAGAAGATGATTGATAGTGGAAAACAGCTGCTTAGAATTTCCAGGACTGGTTTTGATGATGTTGGAGTAGAACAGTGACCGATCCTCTCCAGAAATGTTAGCTTGTGGATAGTGAGACCTGAAGCCTTGTAACGCCGCTCAAGGACACTGCCTTCATTTTCTGTAGCTCGCTGGTGAACCAGGGGGCTGATTGGGAGAAGGTGACTGTTCTAGTTTTTACAGGGGCGTGACGATCCAGGATGCTACTCAGGGATTTATTGTAGAAATCTACTGAGCCATTGGCTGATACAAAGTTGACAGAAAGAAGATGCTGGAGGTGGACTCTCATGGTTTCTGGGTTGATGTTTTTCACATTCCTGAAGTAGATTTGACGTTTGGGCTTAGTGAGGGATGACACAAGTGACATTTCCACGGAGACGGCCTTGTGGTCGGACTCACCCAGATTGTACACAAGAAGATTGCTGAGAGGAGCAGAGTCGGTGATGACAAGATCCAGAGTGTGCCCCATGGTGAGGGTGGGGACATCGACAAGTTGCCTGAGATTAAAACGTAGTATGGTCATGGAGAAAGGGGGCTTACAATTAAATGCCAGGCATTCAAAAGAAGAGATCTCAGGTAAGGGCAGTGGAGACAAGTCCAAATCATATGGGTAGATGACAGACAGACCACCACCACGACCAGTGCTGCAGGCTTTCTGAAGGTGACAGTAACCGGCGGGACAACACGTATGCGGACCGTCACCAGACTCGGTAGAATTCTTACAAATACAAATACATAATAAAAAATACAAATATGGATATGAATCCAAAAAGTTTGCCGGTGAGCATTAATAAAGGGATAGTTGTGGGTTTATAGTATTGCAGGCTGTAGAACTCTGATGGAAAAGCGGCGAACCGACAACGCCAGCGTCCTCTTCCTTCAGCGTCCAGACTGCAACGGACATTTTCATGATGTTGTCTTCGTTTTGAAACGCTGTCATGTAAACGGGCCTAAATGAAACAACAGTTGCCTTTTTTCTGCAGGAGATCATCTCCATGGATTTGATTCACTTTATTTTGACACAAACGTAAAATATATCCGGTTGTATCCCCTTTATTTTCAGTTGATTAAAAACTCACTAGACATCACTTACAGAACACAAACTTCCACCACGACGAAAGCAATGGTCCCATGACACTTCGACCCTCAAAACATGACTCCATGACTCCATGACCATGAAAACAAACCCTGAGGATTTGAAATCAACGGTTACGGTTTAATAACCACTGAATACAAAAGCAATATTCCATTAATGACATTTCCTCAGGATGTCGTTCGCCAACTCTTGAAGACACAACAGATTTGAAAGGTGTCACTCTTAAATACCTACCTACGCTATCGCAGAATCTCTCTTCCTCTATCTTCTATGATTTACTCCCTGTGTTTTTATTGGTTATGTTACTCTGCTGTAACTTCCTGTTATTCATCTAAAATTCCAAACCATACAAAATTAGCTTTTACAATATCAAAGAATGGAATGATGGTCTACGTGGATCCGGATCAAGGTGGCTTTTTTTTTTTTTTAAACCAAATTCTGGCCAGACCTCGATCAGGGGAGGTTTGTGTTCCGCATCAAACTTAAAAAAGAATCAGATCTGGTATTTTACTGATATTCAGAACAGACGTTGATGTGATGGGAATTTGATCCCGATAGGATCTAGCATCACTGCTTTTATCCATGACGTTAGAAGCCTCGTTGTTGTAACTGCCCCATCCCACAGTGGTAAAGAATCCTTTAAACGCACATTATTCATTATTATTCATTACTATCCAGATGATCATCTGGATCAGTTGACAGACAACAAAAGCGATACCTCTGCGCTGGAGGTCAAGATTCAGTTGGAGGGCAGGGTGTTAAAAATATGCAGCAGTTCTAAAGTAAGACTTTTAGTCAATATCACATGATGACGAGCCTCAGGTGTCAGTGTGTGTACAAAAACACCTGTGGCTCATGTTTCCTCTCCTTTTGACAGCAGAGATGGGCCGGTGGTCAAGCCCCCGCTCATCAATCAGGACACAAGCAGGAACGGGAATGAGAGCGGAAAAAGATACACAACAAACAAAAGCAAACTTCTTCAAGCAAAGGCTTGAGATCAATGGAAGGACTTCCACTCCCTCTGTTTCTGCTCTTGTCTTCAGGCCTTATCCTTCTCCATCTCCTTCTCCTCCCCTGTAGGGAAAGAAAAATAAAGATCATTTAGCAAAAGAAAAGAATTATAAAGAAAAGTTCATCCAAACCAGGTTTATTCAACAGATGGAGAGAACATCAGAGAGAGAGAGAGAGAGAGAGAGAGAGAGAGAGATGTTATCGTTCCTCTGTTTCTGTATACCTTGATGAATTACTAGTTTTTGAATGACACCTCTAGTTTCAGCCTGGGAAGAAAAATTAAATACAACTCCAGAGAAATGTGATCGAGCATTCTGTAAACAGTGATAGTTTCTTTTCAGCATTAGTTCATATTAAAGTCGTGAAATTGATTAAGTATGCAAAAATATTACTTATGTACACCACTGAAAAAAGAGTAACGGATCACTTAAACATCGCAGTAGAACTTCTAGGGTATCGATCGGTCCAGTTAGGAGGCACAGGTGACGGTGAGTCAGTTTCAGCTGCTGTGCTGCAGATGAAAGTGACAACAGTTGGAGGGTATAGGCAACAGCAGGATAACCCGCCAAAAGGTTCTGGTTCTGTAGGTGGCGGCCAGAGACCTTTTCTCTTTCTTTTCTAGCTGATTTTCTCTCTAGTTCTGTGTTCTGTAAGTGTCCTTGTCTCTACTGGTAGCACTCAGTGGTACCTGCAGCCAAATCAGATGGTCCAGCTCCTCCAGGATGGACCATAAATACGTGCTGCTGCGAGAAAGTTTGCTATATCTCCAAGATCAGTCTCTTAAGCGTGGAGGAGGTATCAGGAAATGGGCTGAGAGCTGGAATAGAACCGTAGAAGGTCAACAATTCAGCAGCAGAACCGGTATCTGCTCCTTTGTGTGAGGATGAACAGGAGCACAGACAGAGCCCTATACAATAACCTCCAGCAGCTACTGGTGAGCATGTTTCTGACCAAACTCTCCGACTGACTCCATGAGGGTGAAAAGAGGGTCCAACATCTACTACTGAGACCACTGCTCACAGCCCAGAACAGTGCAGCCCGATTGGTATTCAACAGAAAACACCAGAATTGTTGCTCCATTGTCTTCAGATGAGAGCAGGTTCCCACTGAGCTCATGTGAAAGACGCGAAGAGACCGGAGACGCCATGGTGGACGTTATGCTTCCTGTAATATCATCCAGTAGGACCGGTTGGTGGTGGGTCAGTGACGGTCTGTGGAGGCAGATCCTTGCAGGGTCACACAGACCTCTACAAGAACGGTACCCTCACAGCTGTTAGGTACCAGGATGAAATCTTCAGCCCAATTGTCAAACCTCATGCCTTTACAGTGGACACTGGGTTCCTCCTGGAGCAGGACAATGCCCAGCCTCATTGGCCAGAGGATGAAGGCTGCTCTTGGATGATGAAGGCATTGATGCTGCTGACTGGTCTTACTCTACTGCAGAGTAAAAGGAGTTTTAGGTAGAATTCTGAATAGCATAGTGTTCTGTTAGTTTAGCAGTAGACATAAGATGGAGTTAGATAGGTCACAAAGTGATGAACAAAGGGAAGACGGTCCTAAAACACCCCCACCCTTGGAGCAAATCAGCATGTAGATAACAGCATAAAATGGCCATAAATGTGGAGGGCAGGAACGGTGCTGCATTCTGTGGGCAGACGTCCGGCTGGAGTCCAGGCGAGTGAAGCAGAGGATCCAGAGAGGGACAGGCCTGTTGAATATCAAGTAGGGGGGCGGCTCACTGAGGACAAAGAATAAAACTTTATGGACAACGGGGCTCGTGGTCACTTGGTAGAAAATCGTCAGGCTGCTAACCTAATCCATAGGCCAGTCGGGTTGGAAACTAGGTGATCTCAAACTCCGGAGTTTGATGCTTATATAATGCTTGAACCACAGTGAACACAGCCAACCAGCTAGAACAGCAAACCCCACATGATGGATTCCCTCATGCAGCAGAAGCAGCTTTGAGGAACACGTGTTTATGAGTTCCCTACCAGTGGATACTTCTGAGAAAGATGTGACAGGTTCTGGCTCCTTTAGAGGAGTCAGTTAACGATGAAAGTGAACACACATGATGCTTTGTTCAGGCGTCTGCAACCATTTACTAAGGAAACATGGTGGGAGGACTGTGACGTCAGAAGTGTGCAGGGACCACGAGCCACAGCAGACGCTTCAGTGACAGGGAAACAGAGCAAACCTTCATTTGCAGCGGAGTGTGTCTGTGTTTGTTTAGCATGTGTGAGAAACAGAGAGAGACCTCAGCGGCTTAGAAAGCATCTTAAGTCTACTCGGTATCATCAAGTACTCTTGGTTCTCGACGTGCATCGCAGTTTTTGTGTTTTGGGTGTGACTTCTTTTCTGAGGATTTCACATCCTTTTAAAGACTATTTGCCGAGTCTGATTTAAACTTTTTAAACTTTTCAGTTTTGACCATTGTGATATTGACTTATCGAGATGAAATCCTCAAACTGCACCTTCTCCACTTTACCCCTGTCTCTGTGTCTGCATTCGGGTCCTATAATCTGATCTGTACACAACACAAAGTCTCCTGTGGGTTTTTGCTGCTTGGACCACTTCAGTATCCAATTACACCATAAACAAAAGTCCTCTGTTCTCTCTCTCCTTTTCCCTACCCACCCTCTGTCTCCTCCTCTTCAACCATCTGGTATTCTCACCTTCCTCCCCCACAGCACCCACTGATCTCCATCCTTACCTCCCTCCCTCCACCATTCCAGCAGTTTCATCTTTATGCCCCTTTTCAGTTGGTGGGTTTACGTGGGACACTTTTCTCCTTTTCCGAATGAAACCTCTGTCGCCCGTTTACATGACCTCTGATCTTTTCCGACCCCGCGTTTACATGCATCAGCTCATCTAATCGGAAACAGCTTTCTGACACGAACACTGATCTTTATTAAGATGGGAGCAGTCGGCCGTTCCTTGATTGTTTTCTCTGGATTTCTTCTGACTTCCTGAATTAGCTTTTGCCATGTTGTTCCGAGGAATTTTTGAGGGTCGGTCACTTCGGAGTCTTCTCCTTTCGTAAGATCATGTGTCTCACAGAGATTGATCTACTTCAACAATCACCGTCTTCCTCATGTCTTCTGGAATCTTTTTTGATTTTCAAATAGGGTGCTACTAGCAGGATGTACACGCCCTCTTCCTGCTTCTGAGTATTGTATAAGTGATGGTTTCTGGCTGGTAGTGATCAGCACCGGCTGGTTTTAGTCAAGCTACAACCAGTTATTAATGCAGTTTGGTAGTTTTTTGGATTTAAATTCTAAGGGAACAAATATATATATTCTTTATTTTACAAGGTAAAACCCTCGTTGGGATTAAAAATCTCTCTTCGAAGAGACACCTGGCCAAGAGAGCGGCGCCGAAACTGTGACAAAAAATTTAAATAGACATAACAAATACAATATACTTACACATACAAACAGAGGAAACCAGAGGGGTCTTTTTCACAGCACTGTTAGGTATGAATTATATGCCTCCTGATGGAAGACCACTACATGATGTGTTCCTCAAACCCCTGACTTTATCTGTGCCCGGGCTAAGTGACAGTGAGCCCCCCCCTTATTACTCAAGTAATATTTGGGGCCTGCCGCAGTGCTGCTGAGCTATATCTGGACTCCTTCCATACACTCTGTACCGTATATAGGCTCGTCCCAGATTAGTAAGTGAACTGGGTTAGTTCTTTCAGGGCTTGATCCATTATACTGCAGTTTCAGGGGACCCAAATACCTTCGGGACAGCAGCATTTCCATTAAAAGAATATCCCGTGCTGAAATAACTAAGAATAAGAATAGTGTGTTAAGACGTGATCAGTTTGTGTCAGGGCTACATAATGTCAGTATTATGTACACTGCATTATCATAATTTCAAACTGTTAAAGCAAGTAAAGTGTAGTGAAGTGTTGGATCACATGACGAGGTTGAACTCAGACTTGGTTAAAACATTTTTTTAAAAACTAGCCCCACTCTGTCGTCCCCGAAGGCAAGGGTATATCCTCCTTACTGCCGGGGACAGCTCCTCAAATTAAATGTGACTCATTAATAACATTCAAACAGTCCATATTGACCCAACATAAGTAGTTCTATGACAAGACTCAGCAATGAGGATAAATGCAGTTAACTATTTAAATATGACTAATGCAATTTGGGAGATCTCCCAGGTCAACATCCGCCAACCTAAAAGGAGTATTCCCCACTTTTTGGTGATATAAATAGTGTGATGTCAGTCATGACGAACAAAAGTAAAGCGGACTAAAAAATCTGCTGTGCCGTGTGGAAAGCATCGTGTCATAAAAGAAGATCATCGAACACCTGAGGCCCAGCTCCACCGATACCTGCAGGCCACCAGCTGGAACAGCAAACACCACATGATGGATTCCCTCATGCAGCAGAAGCAGCTTTGAGGAACACGTGTTTATGAGTTCCGTACCAGTGGATACTTCTGAGAAAGATGTGACAGGTTCTGGCTCCTTTAGAGGAGTCAGTTAACGATGAAAGTGAACACACATGATGCTTTGTTCAGGCGTCTGCAACCGTTTACTAAGGAAACATGGTGGGAGTCTGAGTTTGCAATTTACATTGTAAATTGTATTAGTCATATTTTATTATGGAGATCTGGAGATCATATTGCATTAGTTATATTTATACAATTTACATTGTATTAGTCACAATATCTAATTTTGACTAATACAATGTAAATTGTATTAGTCAAAATGTGAAAAGCTCCCCCTAGTGAGTAAAATATGAACTGTAATGGTAAAATATAACATATACAAGATAGATCTCGTCGATTCGATTCATATGCAACAAATATGGACTAAATCGGACCAACTATAAGGAAATTATGACCTGAGAACTTTTGGAGATAAAGCTCTTACTGGTGGCGGAAATATACAATTATCCCTCCCCAAAAGCAATCCAGTTCCAGTTTATACAAGCAGGATTGCTTGTATAACGGTTTCAGACCCAATTGAACTCAAATGTGAAGTTATGGCTGCAATACATTTTAAAAAGATAAATGAAAAAAAAAACTCCCCCTAGTGAGTAAAATATGAGCTAGAGAGGTAAATTATAATACATATAAGATAGATCTAAAGGACTAAATTAGACCACTTGTTGAGAAAACCTTTGGCGATAAGGTTCCCCTTCCTGTTGGAAATATACAACCAACCTTTCCCAAAATCAATTCAGTTCTTCCTCACACCAAGGTCTATGTGGGTATAGAATCTGAAAATGATAAATGAAGAAGTTTCTGGGTTTTCATGTTAACACAACGGAGCCGCGGTGGCAGAAGACGATTCCGTAATATTCCCATTACTAATTGAGTTAGGAATGTGAAGGCAGCAGCTATTGTTTCTGCAGAGCAAAGGAATATAGGAATACAAGTAGAATTATATATATATATATATATATATATATATATATATATATATATATATATATATATATATATGAATATAAGTAACTGCATGAATGCCAAAAACATGGTTTCAATTTCATTGTTTGAGTAAAATTAGGAAACAGAATTTCAAATGTCTCAGGAAAGCGCAGCAATAGAACAACGACACAGAGTGAAAAGAGGAAACAGCCTGATCCACTGAGGCAAAGGAAACCATTTCAATATACCTGTCAACATTTACGATGAGTATTATGAACTTTCTGCTCCAGATTTCTCGAGGGAACATACAGGAGTTATATGTTCCCCCCATTGTTATAGGAATAAAATGGCTTTGTTCATTTTAATGAGGGTGTTAAACAAGATCGCCTAGCGGGGGTGAGGCAGGTTTGAGGCCGGCAGGTTTAATTCTTACTACTACTACTTTAAAACGTTACAGAGCGATAAGAACACAAACAAACAGATTGTAAAACAGTGTTTACCCCAGAGCCAAAACAGAACTCAATCCTCTCTCACACTGAATGTTACTTGTGAAAGACACTATACAATAATAATAATAATAATAATAATAAATGTTTTAAGTGCAATAATAGGGGAAGGTGCAAACAGAATGTGGGAATGTATTGTGTGTGTAGTTTTAAGTTTTCGCTCTTAGAGTCTTAGTTATTATATTTACTGCATGTAGTTATTTTTTAAATAGTATTATAAGCTATTTGTATTGCTCTTTTTGCACAATGAGGACCGCAAATTCCATTTCGGAAACAATGACAATAAAAAAATTTAATTCAATATTTTCTATATGTGTTTTGGAGATTTTTTTCAAAGGGTTTTCAATATTATTCTTACAGGTGAGCAGCAGGATGATGTTGATGTGGATGACATAATTACCTTTATTGAATGGAGAGTTTGTTCTCGTTTCTTATAATAACAATAATATAGACAGAATTAAAAAGGACAAAGGTGAAAAATGTACATTTTTCAAGTGGCAAAGACCAAAAAGGAAAAACCAGAACTACGGTTTATCATTCCGCTACTTAATCGCAGACAACCTCATCTGCTGGGCTGGTACCTGCAGCCCAGCCTAAAAGACACAGAACCATGTTTGATCATAAGTCCTGGTCATTCATTTATTCATGTAAGCGGCTGCATGTGTGAAAACAGAGCTCACACTGTTACCTTCTTTACTTCAACAATATGTCCCATAAGTCTTCTGGGTAAGCGGCAGAAAGTGAGAGTCACTGGAAGGCAGCACGGACCACCCGGTCCGTGAGCGGCTGAGTGGGACGAAAGTTGTCCCCCAGTAACCCGTCATTCCCCTCGTTCAGCTCTGCACCTTTCACATGGGACCGCAGCCTCCGAAACTCCTCAATCTAGACAGAAACGACAGAAAGATTTCAGCTTGTGGCCCAACAGGATCACGCCCCCCCCGTTTCTGCAAATACTAGCTTTGACAAGTAGGATCAAATCTCCCAAGGTCATAAGTGACACATCTGGACTGAGGTGACCGGAATGATCCCCGAAAAAATCCATTGGAGCCCCTCAATTTTATTCCTAGGAAGAATAGTTGTAATAGTAATAGTCATGAAAATGCCAACTTCTGCATTGAACAATACAAAGTTAGCATTAAGAACTATGAAGTATGATTCTTGGTAAACGCATTTCTAAATAAATATAATCTAAATCTAAAGTAAAACGGTTAAAATTCACAAAATATCCACTGGAAATATAATCACTTTTTGAGTTTTGCCCTAGAAAAGCCCATTTGTCTTAATAAGCCCTAAGACAAATGAGCAGAATGAGCCTAAATACAACTTGTCATCACATCTCGTCAATGGAAAGACAAACTATTGGAGTTCCTAACAGCAAAAGGGATTACTTCGGGACTGGATAGGATACCAGTGGAGAAATGAAACACGAGGTCTCGTGCTCACCTTGGACGAGATGTCAACTTTTCTGCGGCCTGAAAAAGTTACCCTACCCTTACCCTAAAAGCTAATGCAAAAGCCGTGAGTAGAAGCAATTTTGAGCTGGCCTTTCCACATTTTAAAAATATCAACGAGGATGAGATATGGGTTTGAGGAGAAAGCCTATCAGCGCTGAGATTCACAGATCCCCAGGTACAACTAGTCCCATGTGAATAGGGCTTTAGCCCGCTTTGGTGAGTAGTAGAAACACCCGACGAGACCTGCAGGGATGGAGATGCTCACACCCGTTTGAGGAGTAATCATAATCTGGCCCTTGCCAAAGTTGCTAAAGTCATTAAGACTGCTTCCAACATCAACTTCAGGACAAACTGTTCACTTGATGACTCATATATCCTACCCACTGCAAGTACTTTTGTAACCAGGTGATCAATTATTCACTTCGCCTGCCAGTGGTTATATTGTAACGGCCGACCGGTGTCTGTGCCCCCACACAACACAACATACTTAAAGGCATCACTTCAGTAGAGTAATTGTGTTCAGGAAGTTGTGTGAGAAAATATGTAACAGGTCTTTTGAGTAATTCCCCCAGACATGAAACACGTGACTCCCAGAAACTTTTCCTGCCCCCACCTCCTAACTTTGTTTGTGGTGCGGGGTTTTAAAGAGAAAGAGGATAAACCCTACACAAGAAGTCTTCAACTCAAAAGACAACAAAACACAAAACATGTTTAGCATCTTCACAAATCATGGCTCCATCATCTACTTCAGCCTCCCCTCCCACACTTTCATTCATCATCATCGACCGCCTTGCTTTTCTTCTTCGTTGTTTATTTTTTCTTACAATTTCTTAACTTATTTATATTAGCTTCCCTTGTTTTTTTTGCTATAAACAATGTTGATGTGTCTTTCTAGTTCTATCCCCAATATATACTATTATGGATATTCTGGGATCGTCGTCAGCGCCGCCGCTGGAGATCCTTTGTGTTAGCGCAATAACTCAAAAACTTAGCATGAATCATTTTTTTGAATTTTAGACCCACATAGATCTTAGTACGACGAAAAAGTGTTTTGGGGAAAGTTCGGCTGTGTATTTCTCACAGTTTCAGGCATAATTTTCAAATCCCTTTGTCCGCTTTAATGCAAACTTTGTGTCTCTGAATCGACTCAAGGAGATCTATCTCGTAGAATATTGCATTTTTCTCTAGTGGCTCATATTTTACTCACTAGGGGGAGCTGTTATTTACAAAAACACATTTTCCGGACTTAATTCACAAACTTTTTCATGGATCATTTTCAAATTGAATAACTTAATAGACGAGGAATAGTGTGAATACATACTTGGTTGATCTTTGGCATGTAAGTAAGGGGAGCTGTATAACAAAAGTTTAGGGGCATAAATTTGGTGCGTATGAATCCACTCGAGGAGATCTATCATATCATATAAGATATATATATATATATATATATGGTGAAGGTGTACGTCAGTACATGTTTGTGTAAAATATGTGACTTTTTATGTTTTTATTTTTTCTGCTCTTTTTCTACTCAAGAATTATTCTGCATCAAGAGTTCCAATGTACCTGCACCACCTGCACTTGGCGGCTAAAGCTCTGAGAATCCTTTGAAGAGAGAAACTTACATCGTGTGCCAGTAGTACACAATAATCAAGCACAGCTTGATCTAATAGTGCCGAGTGACATTTAATATTCCCAGCACGGCTGCCTAACATGGTTTGTTTGAAAAGCATTTACCCTTTTGCGTTCTATATATACACAGAATGTGATTCAAAATATTTGCTCCACACTGTTATAAGCTGTTTTTAGCTTTATGCTAGAATTATTTCAGTTCCTCACATAAGTCATTTGCTTAGGTCAGCGAACAGTCGGTATTTATTCGTCACAAAGTGCGACCTTCTTACACATCCAGCCGACAAAAGCAAAAATCATCCTGTTTTGTTCTGGCTAAAAATAAACTGTTTGCTCAAAATTATACCAGAAAGAAGTCTGACATCCTGTCCGTGTGATATGATCACTTTCACACACAAGCATTGAACGTTGGCTGGCTACGTCATCCAAAGCAAACATGGCAACAGTTCCTGTCATGTGCTTCTGGCTCACAGAGGGACTTTTAACCCGCTGTCAAAGTGCAAAAACGTGTTGACATAGAAACGGCTGAATGACATACACACTTCCACGTCTTTATTGTCTAATGATAGCCAGATGCTGTCGTGCGTGAGCTTGAGCTGGAGCATATATCTGTTACTCCTGGCTAAAACATGGTACAACAAATCTGACTCAACAGAGTAAGGTAAAACTCTTCACTGTATGATCCTAACTTACTGCAGGGAGGATTTCACATTCATATTGCTTTGCGATTCCAAAAATCCCTCATTTCTACATTTTTCTGACTTCAAGATGTTGAGGATGTCTCTTATCTCGAGGTTTTTTTATCTCGGGTGCGTGCAAGTTCCGAGTGTGTTGTAGAGACAGAGGCTTTAGTGCGTGGCTCTTGCATGTGCCAAGAGAAAGTTTGTCATTGCCTATGGAAATGTCTTTATCAGCTCAATCAGCAGCTGCAGCAGCGTCACGGTGGCGTGAACTCAGTCATATCTTCATCTTCATTTAATCCGCTGTCCAATCAGAACATTTAGAAACAAAGTTGCCTTAAAATTTAAAAAGGATTTTTAATTTCTTCAGTGTCAGAGTCGCAAGTGACACCAACGTCAGAAAAAAAACCTGAAAACCGTTCGCCTTCCAATGTACCCAAATGTTTAAACACCAGCATACGGAAGAATCCAATTGTAAGATCATGGGGTGGACGAGCCTACTCAGGTCATTCGTCATCAACCCAAAACATATAATCACAATATGAGTATTTAAAACGAGCAGCACAAACAAAATTCCAGTGCAAGTTGTCCAATTGTCTCAGTTACACCAATTTATTTTAGGCCTTGTCATACCAACATGCTTGTTCACATTCTGATGAAGGCATTCTGGTCTTCATCAGAGCGGAACAGAACTGGAATTCAGACGGTTTATAAGGTGGGACCTCCTGAGGCCACAAAGACTTCTCCTAGTTTTTAGGTTTGATTGGGAGGTACCGTGGCTGATCCTCTGCTGAGAGCATCCTTGTGGAGGTCCATGTGACTCGAAGTCGTCTGTCCTCTTTCTTTTTGCCAGTTGAAGGTTTTTCTTCTTTGCAGTCGCGGATATCCCTTTCATATCTCTGTTGATTTTACTAACGGAGTTCATTTTTAAACATTTCGTGTGACGAAAATATGTCTTCCAGCTCTCAGTGTGGTAGACTGCAGGTGACCTCACCTCAGTCAGTAAATCCAAACTCTCTGATGGTGAAGAACCCAATCGTGAGTTGCACCTCACCGCTCCTGCAATCCCTGTGGATTGTAATTGCGGATTTTTGTCTTTAGTCTACTCTTTGAAGTGTTTACATAAATTTCCTACTTTGGCTATTTATTGTGCTTATAGTTGTTGGAATGTGAGTTAAGTTTTTTGAAGTCATTTGATATTTGTCTTCTGTGTGTCTGCATTTGGGTTCAATCCCTATTACTGATTTTATAGTTTTAACACCAAGTCCCTCTGTTGATCTGGGCTGTAATGATCGGGAGAATACCACGATACTATATTTAACCATATTTCCAAACTCCGTTCTTCACTCACCTTGAGTGAAGCTGAAAAGCTGGTCCACGCGTTTGTCTCCTCCAGACTGGATTACTGTAACTCACTTCTCATCGGGATCCCTGATAAAAGTCTTCAAAGACTTCAGTATGTTTAAAACAGTGCTGCAAGGATCCTGATGAGAGTTCGTAAACACGAACACATCACCCCTGTTCTTCATTCCCTTCATCGTCTTCCCATCTCCACCAGGATTGATTATAAGATCTCTCTCCTCACTCACCAGTGTATCCATGGTAACGCACCCCCCTACCTAAAAGAACTACTCACCCCACTGACCTCAACACGATCCCTCCGTTCTACCCACTCATACCGCCTCCTCCTTCCCCGGACTAAGCTCAGCACCATGGGTGATCGGGCCTTCTGTTCTGCTGCCCCTCGTCTGTGGAATGCCCTCCCTGACCATCTGAGGGCTCCACAGACGACTGACACATTTAAAAATGGACTTAAACTTTCCTTTTTAGCAGAACCTATAACTTTATTGATGCTTTTATCTGCTTTTACTTTGTAGCACTTTGAGATTTGATCCAAATGTAAAGTGCGTTATGAATTAAATGTATTATTATTATTATTTATACTGTTTTGCTGGGAAGCTCCAGAAATGTTTGGTGGGGAAATGGAGAAACTCCATCTGACTTTCCATCAACATGAGGGTTAGAATAGAATAACATATTTTTTTTTGTTTTATGAACTCCAGTGTCCCTGGTAACAATTTGTTTCTGCTTGAAGGGTATCAAAATCTGCATCTCTGTCAGGTTGGAGGACAGTCAGAGGTCATTCTCTCTGTTAGCATTTCAAAGGGTCGGTAGGCCAGAGGGCAGCTATGTTCGTAGACTGGAGGAAATGTCATAAGATTAGCACAGAAACTTTCTTGAAAAGAGCAATAGGGGTCTGAGATAAAGTTCAAATTGAAACGGCAGCGTGACCGGTCTTTGATTGGTGGTACCGTAAAGGGTTTGTGTACCGGGCCGAATACCAGAGAGCCTCAGGTTAGTGATCCACTGGAACACTGACTATGTTTATGGATGATGAGCAGAAAGCAGATGAGGACAATTGAGGTGTTGATACCCATATGATTCACATTTTGCTCTCATCAGACGACTACAAGCAACACTGACTTGATAAACCGGCTCACTGTTGCTACGGTGGGGTGGGGGGGGAGTTGTGTGCCATCCATACAAATATACAGCCTCAGTATTATCTCTCCTTTTAGCTGTGGGTGGCGTTCTGCTAGCTCTGCTGCTGCACCCCTAAATTAATATTCTGACATTGCTGATTTATAAAATGTATTAAAATTCCCCAAAAATGAAACAGTAATCCCACATGTGATGAACATTCCGATCCTCACCTTACTCATCAATAGTTTGTCTCACTTTAAGGCCTCTCCAGGAACATCGATGTATGATCAGAGTTTGATTACATAAATAATCAACTCATAATGAAACTCTCTTTAACCCAGATAATCTTCTTCTTTCGGATGTTCCGTTTAGGGGTCGCCACAGCGGATCATCTGTTTCCATGTTGCCCTCTCCTCTGTATCTTCCTCTGTCACACCAACCAGCATGTCTTCTTTCACCACATCCAGAAACCTCTTCTTTGGTCTTCCCTTTTTTCTCCTGCCTGGCAGTTCCATTTCCTGCATCCTTCTACAAACACATCCACTATCGCTCCGCTTCACGTGTTCAACCATCTTAAACTGGCCTCTCTGACTTTGTCTCCCAAACGTCTAACCTGGGCCGTCCCTCTCATGTGCTCATTTCTAATCCTGTACATCCTCGTCACTCCCAAAGTACATCTTAACTATATCGTCTTCAACTCTGCCACCTCCAGCTCTGCCTCCTGTCTTTGGGTCCAAGCCATCGTCTCTAAACCGTCCAGCAGAGCTGCTTTCACTACCAGCTGGGTTGGGTTAAGAATATGAGCCGTATGTATCATTTCATGTCACCTGCACTTCTGACAGAAGTTTAGTCGCACCACGCGAATAGTGGCGTAAGCATGTACACCACCTATCCTCAAGTACACTGTAAAAACATTCCATAGAATTTAGATCAGAAAAATACCGACAGCTGTCGTTTTGAGAATGTCACCAAAAAAAATGGTGACCATGTACAAGACATTACAGAAAATAACAGCAAAAAAGAGATATACTGTAAACCCTTTTATAAGGACATCAAATAAATTGATAGTATATTTGAAAAAAATGCAAATCAACAGTATTTCACAAAAATTCAATGTCTCGTTTCGAGGGATAGCCTCACTAAATGATTAAAGGATTTTTTAATGTAGATTCCAGCGTAATCTGTAATTTACACAGAATTATACTTTAATCATGATTATTTTATTGTGACATGGTATTTTTCAGGTATTCTGTTATTTATCAAAAGTCTGTATTTTCTGTGTAAAATTTGGTTTTCAAATTTGGTTTGAATTTTATTGTCTTTTACCGTTGACATGTGACATTTTTTTAACTCAATTTTTTTTTTATAGTGTACAGAATCAAGATTTTATAAATATGCCTAAGTCTTTGTATTATATTATATAATATAATTGACCTGTATGTATGAGTCTGTGTTTAGGGTTAGTGTAGCATCTGATCAATTCACTTATTTTAAATCCCACATTTCCAGATTGAGAACCTTTTCCTTTGCACAAACGCCATTTTAATCGAGGTAGCATGAATTTTTCTGACGTAGCACAGCACCAATGAACCACGTGTCCAGAAGTACTGTAGCTCCACACACCCTCCCAAACACCTGTGAGCGGACACATCCCATTTCTCTTCATATTTCTCTCTTACCTGTAACTGGGAGATGGTGAGAGGGTAGCGGTACAGGATCCAGGTCACTCTTTCACTACAGGGTGGTGTGGTGAGCGATCCTTCATACACCCAGTAGTCCCTCAGCAGAGGATCTGAGGGCAGGTAAAATACGACTCAGTAACAATGCTGGTAATTAGGCCGACCGATTGAACAGAGGACGACGCTTTAGTGTTGAGAACTAGGCACCGGTCAGTTAATGACCTTTGACTCTTCTAAAGCGAGACATTCTGCTCACAGATCTGTACTGAACGCATCGTAAAAAGAAAGAATGGGCAGCGACAATGTCCGTCGGGTTTTATTATTATACATTATAGAATTTTCAGTGCCGACGCCGATCTTCCGACTCAATTCAATAACTCAAAAAACTGTTTGATGGATCCATTTTAAATTTAATACCCTCATAGATCTAGTAAGAGAACAGACTGGGCCGACTTTGGGAAAGGTCAGTTTTATATTTCTGACCCTAGGGGGAAATTACCTCAAAAAGTTTTCAGACATAACTTCCTAACTGTTGATCCGATTAAGTCCAAATCTGATGCATATGAATCGACTTGTGAAGATTTGTTTTATGTAAATTGTGTTTTGATCAGATAGGAGCTTTTAAACAAAAACACTGCTTTTAAACACTGTTTAAAAGAATAAAGGCTCCCTCTAGTGAGTAAAATATGAACTTTCTGAGTAAAATAGAGTTGAATTTAGTCATCATTAAAGTTCTGAACCGCACTTAGTGAGACTCTAACTGATGTCATGAATTTGTAACTGACTTCCTGAGTCTAACTTTCATGTACTCTTCTGAAATCCAAATACTTTACTGCTCACCGGGTAGGAGGGTGTTGGGGTTGAAGCAGGGGATTATCTTGTTCTTCCCCTGATGGAAACAGGTAGAATAATTACAATCATGTACAAAGTTTGGCAAAAAAGACCATTCATTTAGAAATTCATCTTTATCTGCTGCAAAATAACTAGTCGTAATCTCACCTTATACTGCAGGTCCTGTAGAACTTCAGTGATGGCCTTCAGACCCAAATGCTCCTTACCAATCTGATTGAGACACAACACAGAGAGGCTGTTGATGGGTGGACGGATGGTGGACGCAGGATTTGTCTAGTAGTCTGTGTTCTACATATTTTTTTGATGACACCGATCTAACTCTAACAATAAGTAAACAGGAAGTACAAACTGCTAATATTCAATCAATAATGTGTCAATGTCCCTTCTACCAGGACATGCCACAGTTCTGTTATCGTTCCCTTTTTCAAGACAAATTCAAGAGGTATCCAGAGGTGTCATACGGTAGATAGAAGGTTCTTATTTAGCGAGGTTATAGCGTGTTGGCGCTGAACGGTACAGTACTTTCATTGGAGGTTTAGATATTAACAGTTGTTATTGCAAAGTGTGCCAAAATGATTGGTTGTAATGACATCTATGTGCTAAAGAGTAAGGGGCCGAGGATTGAGCCCTGAGTGTTACCACATGCTACAGGGGCCAAAAAAGAGGAGGGATTCCCCGTGGCTACTGAGAAAGCCCTATTCCATAAGTAGGTTTTTTTGGTGGGGTATATTTAAGCTTGCTTCACAGAATATTGAGTTTATCTCATTGAAATTACTTTTTTCTATGAAATACACATTTTCTCCATGAAACAATTTGTCAATTGTTAAAACTACCAGACTATCATTATATCTGGTATGAAGCATGATCACATGACTGAAGGGTGCCTTCTATATAAAGGATGGAAGGCTGTCTTTGCGATGAAGAATCTCCTGTATTTTTTCTAGGGACTCTGATATTCTTGATGGGTGCTGGTAGTGTTAAAGGACACCCAGCATCTGTCCACTCTGCACCCATACTTGTTCTTGATCGGGACGTTTACCTGCACGAAAAGCGCGATGATGAGGACTCCATTCCTCTTGCCCAGAGCGTCCTCCAAAGTGTTGAACAGAGTGCTGTTCCAGTGAATCAGATGGAGCTACAGGCAGACAGACAGACAGGCAGACAGAACACAAGCTGTTTTTGAGAGGCTATTGTTGTAAACAGGTGTAGGGAACATTACGAACTGGTTGAGAAACCATCAGCTGGGGCTGACTGTAGGGGCTCTTACCTCAGGTTAACCAGAACGGAGAATGGGAGTTATAACCCAACCCCAGATAAACAAGTATCTTATGCTGATATCTTCTATTTTTGTGTGTGAAAAAAAAATATATTTAGCAAAGAAACCCACCTGAGTAAATACAAAATCCAACTTTTAAATTGGCCGTTTACTTAATACGCCAAAAGGATGAGCTAATACTTAGATAAACACTGTGAAAAAGTATTCACCCCTCTGAACTTCATAACTAGTATTAGCAGCCACAACAGTTGCACTTTTTTTGATACACTTTTTTCTGCATTAGTCACATTTGAGGGGTTGTGAACATGAGCTGCATTTTTTTTTTGATCCCATAACAGCATCTCAGTGGAGTTCCGGTCCAGACTTTGATTTGACAGGTGGACTTCTGTTTCAGACTGATAACCTGATATTCTGCATCCACTTTTTCCGTTAGAGAGAAGCAATCCTGTTTCCTCCAACTCGACCCACCTCTTGACTTCACTGCCTTAACACATGTCTAGTTTCACATTCTATCATCATATATCTGAATTAGGCCCTACTATTTGATTGAAGACGTCGACATTATGCTGTAATTTATGATGTGCTACATTATTCAGATAAATCATTTTCCCTTTATGTTTTGGGTAACTTTTAGATAGTTTGTATAATACAACACATTAATACATTTTTATTTCTTATGTTTTGTAATTTGCGCACATATCAATGGATGGATCCAAAACAGTTTAGTTTGGGACAAAAATTAAAAAGTTTCTTTTGAAAGTTTATTCCCCCATGTCTTCACTCTTTCTTTGTTCTTTCTGTCCATGCTTTGAATTTTGTGATTTTCAGTATGAAACTTTGAAATATTTCATTTAAATACTGTTGAAATCTGTATCCGTATTTCATTCCAAAAGGATGATTGCTTTATTTTTGGTCAACTAAGCTTATGAGAAGTCTAAAATCTAACAACACACTGTGCCCTAAAGCTTTAACTGTCTTCTTGTAGCACTCAGGTCCCAACGTCTCCAAAATGTTCCCTGAAGACATAATCCTTTAAGTTTTATCTATAAGAAGACAAAATACTTTTCAAATACGTTTTATAGCTGGTGTTAGCATCTAACCTTTCATACACCTAAAATCCAACCGTTCCTATAGAGAGAGGATGACTGCGTTAGTGACTACGGACTAAACCCACAAATGAAGAAATGCAGAACTAGAAAAAGCACCAAAGAACGCAAACCTCCGGAAAGGCACAACAGCATCCCAGGTTTAAAAAAAACTCATGCAGATTTCTCCATTAATGTCTGATTTATCGCCACCCTCTAAATCTACAGACAACTCCGACAAATGCTCTTAGTATCTTTCAAATACTCTGTAGCTGGTCGTTTCTTGCACCTTTCACTTCAGCGTCTCTGTTCAGCACACTCCACCCCCAAACAAACATCAAAGGAATCAAAGGAACAAAGGCAAGTATAGCCACATTGTGATGTCATTACTACAAACATCTTATTTTATATAACATGCTGTGAAACACGTAACGTAATCACCTCTAGGATATGCAAAAACCTACCACTGGGTAGAGTTTTACACAAATCCGACCTGTAGATTTTCCGTAATCACAAACAAATGCAGAGGAGTGGAAACAAACCTCCTTAGCGGAGGAAATAAATAAAGGAAGAAATGGAGTCGGGTATCAAACTAAACCGCTGTAGCAGTTTTAGCATTTTCTAAAGTTTCCCTTCTGACCTTAAATCTCAGTAAAATGCCAGATGATGATGTCGCAACATGCGGTCCAAAGGTCAGCACTTGAGTTTGAAATTTTGACCTTTAAAGGAATAGTTCACAATTTTATGATAAAGTGGCTGTGCACATAAAAACAACCATGCTTATTAGGAAAACAATTGCGTGTGAAATTTACACTATTTGTGGTAAACTAATAATTGGTGAACAGGCCATAAATAAAAATCCCACAATGCAGCAGGACGGTGACGAATGCGGCTTGGGAGTATTTTAAGTAAAACTTAATATAAAATTGGTTATTGACAAAATATCCTTGTTATCAGCTGTTTACCTCAGGATTCTATACAGGATAAACAGCTGACCCTCATTCACAAGAACAGCCACTCCAACATACTCAGAAAAATCCAGACAAGACGCAGAAGTCTTGGGATGCAGTTCTTAGGAACAACGACACCAGACACCAGATCAGCGGTTTGTGTGGAGGACAAACTTAGAGCGGCATAAAAATATCCACGAAGTGCTGCTTTTATCATTTTGAGGCTGCAATGGTCAGTAGAAGTAGCTTTTTGTATCATTTCAATATAAAACACTTGTAATATCTAATAATGCATGATGGAGTGGAATATAATTAACTATAGGTTACCATGTTCACGTTTCTCTAACAGGGGAGGGTTGTGCCGGAAATCATGTTGATTATTGTTGTACAGCTTTAGTGTGCGTTAAGTACAGGCCTGGAGACAACAAGTATTCAACCAAGCTTTGCATAAACCCTAGAGTTTAGAGGTAGAGAACTAACTTTTGTTATAACTTAAATGCAAAGCAAGGATAATTTCCTAAAGCTCCACACTGACTACACAGAAATGTGATATTGATCGTCAATTATAACTCTCCTCTTCAGTTCTTCTCACATAAAATGTTTGAATACTATCAACATTTTGTTTCTGACATGAAATCTAATGCAATTGATTTAATTCCTCTTTCAGGCTATAAGTGTAAAAGTTGGCAGACTTATGAATGGACATGCAAAATGTGATGAGTTAGAAAATATTCACTCCTACAAACACGCTGATTTCAGTTCACTCAGCTTTATACTTCAGAGGCGTAGAGAAAATAAAACAGGTTTGCTGTAAAAAGGACTGAACAAGCTGTAATCTGAAGGGCAAATGTCAGAGCTAAGAGTCTGAACATACTGACTCTGTTTCTTTAGTCCTGTAAAGCCTGCAGTTTTGCTCTGATGGCCTTCTCTCTCTCTCTCCCTGTGTGTTTGTGTGTGTGATTGTGTTTGTGTTTGTGTGTGTGTCATTGACCTACCTCCATAGGGAAAGCCTTGAAGTTGACAGTGTGCTCTGATCCTCTCTGGTTCTCTTTGCCCCAGTGGAATCGAACTTCATGAAGCTCAAACTCATGAGCACTTGGCAATGGTCCCCCGGTAACCACTGGCAACGGCACAGGAAACCCATTTTAGCAATCCAACACAGGAAGTAGAGGACAGGTAGGTGAGAACAGTGAGAGTAAAAGGGAAGTGTCTGATTCGGGGGGTGCATCCCTGGAAGGACATTGTCTGAAGGTGTGACCTTTGTAGCCCGTTAAGGATCATCTACATCTGTCTACATATAAAAACAGATTCATGCGTCCTTTACATTCACATCAGTACATCCTCAAGATTTTATTATATTATTATATTGTTATTATATTTTACTTACACCTCTACCATCCCAGAGTGGGGACTACTGACATTCCTACATGGCAGCTTGGGACTCACCTGACTTTGACTTGAGAATGATGCTAACAGTGTGTCCATCGTTGATGACCTCACAGTCTCGACAAACAACGTAGTTCGGTGATAAGCCCACGTCCAGGAGGGATGGGTCATACTGAGCCTCTCTGGAGTTTAAGTTAATCGGAGACTGGTACTCTCCGTTGGCTGCTGGGAAATGCAGTCCCCATTCTACACCTATTAGTGAAAACAATGACAAAAAAACATATTACTTATACGTTTCATTTTTAATTTTGATTGATTGATTGTCAATTTTATCTGATATATTAGATATATTTGATCTATAACAGTAGATGAACATGTGATTTCTCCTGCATCCGCATGAGCCTTGACTTCCACTTTCAGATTTTGGAAGCTGTCTTTCCGACTTTGGTGTGTTTCTAACCCATAATGTGGGAACAATGCAATAATATATAATAATGCAATAAACTCGAGTCACTATCTCTTATTGGAAAATGTGTGCCACTTGACCAAACCTGTTTATAAGGATGGAGCCCTGGGGGACCCAATGGGTCAAAGGAGCGTTCCGATGAGTAGGATGTTCTGGGCGCATATTAACGGATGTGAAGACTTACTTAAAGAAATTATATAACATGACACAACCAAATACATCTACTAAAGGTGGAATGGTTTTCTAAAAACTTCACCAAAAGGTTGAGCTAATCCGATTAAATGTGATTATATTCCACAAAATACAAATGTTCTCGATGAAATAATTTTGTAAGTCAGATTTGTCTCTTTTTACAGTTTTAAAACAGGCTTGATCAAACAATTTGTCATTTTAGGGGTGAGTGTTGGATCCACTGGTTGAGAAGGGCCTCCTACCCCCAGTGGAGGCTGGACCACTCCCTCTCTCTGTGTCTCCTCTGAGTTTCCAAAGTTAGAACAAGATTTATTGTGACACTGTGATATCGGCCCCTTTCCTACAGCTCCTTCAGGCCTGCTGTGCGTTACTCCACCCACTAAGATGTCATAGAGGGCCTGTGATGTTACACGTCTGGGATGGCAGCAGAGGGTGCATCAGACATCTGCACCAGACGACTTAAGTAGCAGCTGGCAGCCGTTAGAAGAAGAAGATCAACTGAAATTCCAAATGCAGCAGGAAGTCTTGGAGGTTCTTACCCTCTGAGCGGACGAAGAGATCAACCACCGTCTGCTCGAATGGTAAATGGGCTGTATCTATATGGCGCTTTTCTATTCTGCTCGACCCAAAGCGCTTCCCCACATCTGCCGACAACAACAAGCCAGCGTTCACTCATTCACTCAAACGTTAAAACAGTGCCGACAGAGGCTGCCATGCAAGGTGTCACCTACTCCTCAGGAGCGGTAGCCAATAACGACATCATCACAGCAACTTTGGGTCCAGCATCTTACTCAAGGGCAGTTTCACATGTAGACCCGAATGGTCGGGGACCGAACCATCGACCTTCAGACAAGTGGACGACTGCCCTAACTCAGACCCTCGCTTGCTTATTGCATTTTTACCCCGAAGGTCAACTTGCAATTAGTAGGCAAATAAGCCTGTTTGCCGTGTTATGTTTTATTTACAAAGTGCTGCTCAATGTCTACACAAGGAGTCATGTGACACGCTACTGCGGTTTAATATATCACAACCAGTTTTTTTCACAGAAATCTGACTCACACTTCAGGTGATAAGGTTAAGTCAAGGTCAGCCTTCAGTATAAAAAAGAATAATTGTTTGATGGACTGGACTGAAAAATTATTTCAACTGGGAGAACTTAAATTAAATGAAGTATTTTCCACTTGAATTAATAAGTCAGGCATTGAAAATACCTAATCAATTTTAGTTTTACTAGTTGAAGTAATTGCTTTATGTTCATTGACAATATTCTTTCTACAGTGATGATGATGATGATGATTAGACACCAAACCATTAAAAAGTGAAACTCCTGCAATTGATATTCTTCAAATCTCTTTTAAAAAAAAAACATTTTTTTCCCACGATTTTACCTTCTAAAAACTATATATATATAACTATATATAAATTCTAAAACAATAAATATATATTTGTCTGTTATAGCTGCATTATCCTGACACTATTTTATCCCTGCGGTGTTTTAAGACTGGAACTGTGACTTTTTTTAAACGACTTCCATTCTCTTCAACTCAAATATTGGACTCAGTTATACTTTCTTTTAATTGAGCGTTACCTGTGAAACAAAGTGTTTCTTTCATTTTCGGTGTGGAGTGAAAAATATAGAAAAGAATATATAAGCCAGCGTATTTGGAAAAAAAGAAAAACAAGCCTGGAAAAAGGATACTGTTGCTATCGACTTTCCCTCTTTTGCAGTCCCAGAGAATAAAGCAACGCAGAAGAAATAAAGATAAGCGACACGCTGGGTTGGATTCGCTCCGGCTATTTGCCGACCATAGCTACCCTGGCAGAACAATGAGAACATTGTCAGATGTGTTGAACAAATGTGTTTTTAAGGGGAGGGAAAACATTTGGTGAGTATCGTGTTCAGTAAAGCCTAGTGCACCTATGTGCCTCCAAGAAAATGAACTCTTCACAGCATACCTTCAACGTTAGCGCACTCCACTCAGGCCGAGCGCTCCGCTCCATAGCAATGAGGGGTGAGGGGAACCCATGGCATTCCCCTCTTCCTCAGCAACTACAGCCTTGACAACAAATTTCTCCGGGCAGTCACTGCAGCTACAAGCACAAGCACCGTGGAGGATCCGGTGGGCTTGCAGGGTGAAGGAAATTATATTTGGGTGGCATGATCTATGTTTCTAATACGACCGGCCAACTGGTTATCTGGTTTGAGATTTTCAAGTGTTTGCTGGAAGACATTTTGAGTCAGTAATTCTTATTGAAAAATGTGTGTGACATCACTGAATCTGTCCACAACATGACCCAGTGACCGCATGTACAGGCCCGGATAATGGGGAGGGTTGCGGCAGGAAGGGCATCTGGTGTAAAATCTCATCCAATATCCATATGGGGAACAGGAAACTGACTTCCAAACTGGATTGGTTGGGCCCCTTTACCAAATACTTCTACAGTTACTGTTAGCCAGAAGGGGTACCGACCTACGGATGAAAACAGGTGATCTGCTGTAACAACCCCGAAAGGGAGCAGCCGAAAGTCGAAGAAGAAGATAGTAGCCATTTAAGAATAAAGATTTTTTGAATTTTAAATGGAACAGAGTGCCTTTGATTTTCTTCAAGTTCCCATATAAACACTTGGAGAAAAAGGACGAACTTGAATTCTGACCTAACCCTCTCCAATGAACACCTGATAACTATTTGCTTCACTAATGAAATGAGCCACGCAGCGCTCCGATCCATTCATTGCTAGAACTATGTACTAGTTTTGGTGCCGATCTGGGTCACCATCTAATTACAGGATTCTTTACCGTTGTGGAGGTGGGAGAATTAGAAGATATTTGCTTCATGGATAAGGGCTGAGTTTCATGGGTAAACATGACACAGGGACATCTCCGTTAGATCTCCCCCACATCAAATTCTCTTCTGGATCCAGTACAGTATACAGTCCAGATCTGGTGATCCAGAATGTCTAAATATGTTTGGTTCATCAAAAATATACTACTGTGAGATTTAAAAAAAACATAATGTTACTGACTTGAACTGAGATCCAACTGGAGCTGAAAAGGTTCTGATTCCGTTAGGTGTCAAACTGGACATGTCTTCGGCTAGATTGGCTCCATACGAATCAAACTGACCTGGCTTGACGGGTAGTTTGTTGTTACCTCACATGCAGATGACAGCAGCGCTTGAAAACCTTTTGTGACTGAGACTTGAGACTTAAAGGACTCCCTACCTCAGCATGTGATGAACATTGATCCCCAGACAAGAGGTTGTCACACGACCCGGCTGGTATTTGCTAGACATTTAGTTGTGTCTTATTCATGCAAACAAAGTGTCACGTCTCGTCCGTCTCGTATACTTACAGTAAGAATGTTACAGTTCAATATCACTGTCTGTCTGTCTCTCTGTGTGTCATCTGTCTGTCTCTCTGTCTGTCATCTGTCTGTCTATCATCTATCTGTCTACCATCTATCTATCTATCTGTGTACCTATCTATCGATCTACCATATATCTGTCTGTCTGTCTGACTATCATCTCTGTCTGTCTGTCTGTCATCTGTTTGTCCGTCTGTCTGTCCGTCTGTCTATCTATCATCTATCTGTCTACCATCTATCTATATATCTATCTGTCTACCTACCGATCTATCTATCTATCATCTATCTGTTTATCTATCTATCTTATCTTATCTCATCTGTCTACCTATCTATCGATCTATCATCTATCTGTCTGTTTGTCTGTCTGTCTATCTGTCTATCTGTCTATCTGTTTATCTATCATATATCTGTCTGTCTATCTATCTGTCTACCTATCTATCGATCTATCATCTATCTGTCTGTTTGTCTGTCTGTCTGTCTATCTGTTTATCTATCATATATCTGTCTGTCTATCTATCTGTCTACCTATCTATCGATCTATCATCTATCTGTCTGTTTGTCTGTCTATCTGTCTATCTGTTTATCTATCATATATCTGTCTGTCTATCTATCTGTCTACCTATCTATCGATCTATCATCTATCTGTCTGTTTGTCTGTCTGTCTATCTGTCTATCTGTCTATCTGTTTATCTATCATATATCTGTCTGTCTATCTATCTGTCTACCTATCTATCGATCTATCATCTATCTGTCTGTTTGTCTGTCTGTCTGTCTGTCTATCTGTCTATCTGTTTATCTATCATATATCTGTCTGTCTATCTATCTGTCTACCTATCTATCGATCTATCATCTATCTGTCTGTTTTTCTGTCTGTCTATCTGTTTATCTATCATCTATCTGTCTGTCTATCTATCTGTCTATCTATCTGTCTACCTTTAATAATAATAATAATGCATTTAATTTATAATGCACTTTACATTTGGATCAAATCTCAAAGTGCTACAAAGCAAAAGCAGATAAAAGCATCAATAAAAAATAAAATAATAACTATATAAAAACATGACCAAAAGCATTAATGTTAATTACAGTTATAGGTTCTGCTAAAAAGGAAAGTTTTAAGTCCTTTTTTAAATGTGTCAGTCATCTGTGGAGCCCTGAGATGGTCAGGGAGGGCATTCCACAGACGAGGGGCAGCAGAACAGAAGGCCCGATCACCCATGGTGCTGAGCTTAGTCCGGGAAAGGAGGAGGCGGTATGAGTGGGTAGAACGGAGGGATCGTGTTGAGGTCAGTGGGGTGAGTAGTTCTTTCAGGTAGGGGGGTGCGTTACCATGGATACACTGGTGAGTGAGGAGAGAGATCTTATAATCAATCCTGGTGGAGATGGGAAGACAATGAAGGGAATGAAGAACAGGGGTGATGTGTTCGTGTCTATGAACATACTGCAGTCTTTGAAGACTTTTATCAGGGATCCCGATGAGAAGTGCGCTACAGTAATCCAGTCGTGAGGAGACAAATGCCTGGACCAGCTTTTCAGCATCACTCAAGGATAGTGAAGAACGGAGTTTCGAAATATTTCTGAGATGGTGAAAGGACATCTTGCAGATGTGTTTGATGTGGGATTCAAAAGTGAGTTGAGGGTCAAATCTTACACCGAGGTTGGTGACTGATGAAGAGAGGGGAATGTCGTCACCAAAGAAGGTAATGCTGGTTATGGAGGAAGACTGGGTCTGATGAGGGGTGCCAATTAAAATAGCTTCGGTTTTGGAGCTGTTCAACTGGAAAAGTTGTTTTACATCCACACCTTTATCTCCTCCAGACAAGCGTGGAGAGTTGACAGGGGAGATGACGATGACGATCTCTTACGAGCTTATCTATCGTCCGTCCGTCCGACGCACTTCCAGTGACAATACAACATTTCTTTTCACGTTTGTGGACTGGTGGAGGAAGCCAGAGAGAAAGTCCCAAAGAAAGGCTGAACTTGCTTTTTGGTGACAGTGTTCATCACCAAACTACTGTCTCTATTTCCGTGTTAGAGTATTCAGTAATCAGTATTCAGTATTCATTACATTCACAATAACCCAACATATCGTTCTTCTGATTGTTGCATTTATTGAATTTCCCAATTAAATGAATTTCTCATTTTGGGATCAATAAGTGGAACTTCAACTGCCTCACACACTTATACCCTTGTGAAGGTATTTCTTACAGTTCAGTATTTTTCTCAAGCAAGTCTCTGATACATCTTTAATATAGACTATGCAAAATCAGTCCAGTTCTTCCTCACAGGAAGGTCTATGGGAAAAAAATTGAAAGTGATCCACGAAATAGTTGTTGAGACAAGGCATTAAAACAAACAAAAATTCCATAATATTCCCGACTTTTCGGGGATTTAACTGACTGTCAAACCAGGAACTTCTGTTGGTTTACGTTTGTTACTCAATATCCAAACTTTGTTCTTTAAATTTGGGTTCCCACTTTTTAAGTTATTGTAGATAAAAAATAATAAGTATGCGTGACCATTTTCCAAACTAGTGTACCAACAGTTCCTGAATACTTCCTACAGAACCCCGAAAGTTCCCACAGAGCGACCCCCACTACTGAAACGTTGGTTTCAACAGAAACACATTCAAACTAAAAATTAGAAAGCCAGGATGCATTGGAGTAAGCTGCAAGTTCTTACTTGTTGTCCTGAAAAACCCAAGCAGTCAAATGTTTTCCAACCCTGCATGAGCCCACGGGAGTAAAGTTTTGGGTTCACACTTATCTAAAACATCTGACATATCATATTACCCAGCATCCCTGCGCATTCTGATGATGGCCACTTTACCTTCCTCGTAGCCCCAGTCCTGCTCATCTTTCCCCGACTCCTTTGAATCCAACCCTTCGCACAGGTTATCAGCCATAGTGCCCGACAGTCTGCTCTGAGTGGGTAGAAATCAGTCAGTCCTCCCAGTAGACTCCCTGTCACACCGGTTCAAAGCTCACTGAGGCACAAAATGGTCTCAGACTGTTGGACAGATTCCCAGGACAGCCGCTCTCTTCTCTTCTGGTAACTTTCTTCTCGTCACCCTGCTTGTGTCTTATTGTTTTTCCTCTCCTGTCTTCTCCCAGCCACTAACTGATGTGTGTGGATCTCTCTGTCTCTTTACTGTCTCATGCTCCTCCTCTTCCTCTCTCTACCACATCATGATTATCTCTCTCTCTCTCTCTTTCTCACCCTCTTCCTTTCCTTCCCTCTCTGCATATTCACATTGCAGGTGTGCTTGCTCACCTTGGCTTTCTTCCAAATCATTAGAGATTGGTATTTCTCTGCCTCTATGTTTCACCTCACTTTTATTATACCGTTATTAACGTGTCTCCCTTCCACTTAGACCTGGGGAATATTTTGTGTTAACCTCGGTGTTGTTCTTGGGACCCTTGGGGCATAATGTAGGAATGCAGGAAGGTCGTGCCGGTGTTTCTATTGGATGTAAAAAAACAGGCGGAAAATGGCAGGATGGAGAGATTGAAATGAAAATACTGAACAACACTCAAGACTTAAAGTACGAAAACACACCCTCACTGCAAAACAGCCAAACCAGAAAGAGGACAAATAGTTGAGTAACTGTTGTTTTATGAAAATCCGGTATGAATATTTATCTTGGCAAGTTGTTTTGATAACTAGCACTGAATGCGCAGTTATCTGACTTTAAATCTATTTTTCAGTCCCTTTATTGAGCAGATTTTAAAAAAATACCTCAACCTCAGTATTTGTGCCTATTTTGCAGGTCTGGATTAGGGGTCGCCGCTGAATTTGCGTGTGTTTTAGACCTCATTATTTTCCTGGCACAACCATCCTCATTTATAGCGACTTGAAACCAACACCGTAACCGCAAAGGCTTGTCACCTTCATCGCCTGGGTCATCTCAACAAACAAACGAACGTCCACTGATGTAATCCCAGAGCCTTACTCTAAGATTAACTAGACCTACGCTGTCGCCCCCGACAGCAAGGGTATGTCCCTGAAATGACCCCATTGTATTGTATTGTATTTTATTGTATTGTATTGTCTAAGGAATCCACTTAATTGTACTCCTCATATTAAATTTAAAGCTATTTCCAAATAAAATAAAAACAAATGTGCCAAATTTGGACTAAATCATTCCAACCTTTGGGGAAGTTACTGTATGTCCGAAGAACAGTGTTTAGGGGGGATATAGCTCCCCCTAGTGAGTAAAATATGAACCTTTAGAGTAAAATATGTTATATTCAAAATAGATTTCCTCAATTTGACTCATATGCACCAAATTTGCAACAACCGTTGCAGAATTACGTCCCGAAAACTTTTGAAGCCAAAGCTCCCTCTTGTGTTAGAAATATACAACTGACCTTCCCCAAAATCAATCCAGTTCTTCCTCACACTAAAGGCGACGTGTGTCTAAAATTTGAAAATGAACCATTTAATAGTTGTTGTTTTTTAATATCGCGTTAACACCAAAGGATCTGCATCTTATTATGCGCGCTATCCCTGACCTCTCAGGGATATTAAGGATTATTTTACATAGATACACACTTTCTTCAATCATCCATCATCCATCATCAATCAGTCAATCAATCCATCATCGATCCATTTTCATCCATCTATCCATCAGGACCACAGGGGGCTGGAGCCTTTCTCCGCTGACATTCAGCAAGGGTCCCAGCTGGATAAGAACACAGATCCTTCTTGCTGTGAGGTAACAGTGCAAGAAAGGTAGGTTGTATATATCTGACACTAGGGGGAGCTTTATCTCCAAATGTTGTTGGGCCATCATTTCTCGACCATTCATCCGATTTAGTCCAAATTTAGTGGATATGAATCAACTTTGACCCTGCCAGCCCACGCCAGTGTCCAAATGACATCATCCAGTAGCCTATCGAGTGAAGAGGCTCCCTTAGACAGAGTTCTGGAGAATTTGTATTTTGTAACTTGTTCTTTAAAACTACTGGTCAAAGCTTGACTTTGCTGATATAAAGAGCTTTTTCTAACATAATAAAAATAATTAGATGAACACACAATACATAATTACAAATAATACGTTACATTTGAAACACTGCACCTTTGTGTATCTGAGTTTTCAGTGCATGTGATGTTTGCTTATTGTCTGGTTTTCGGCCCGTTAGGGACTTTCAATTGATATACTTTTATGCTAATTTCACACATTGTAGCCAAGAAAACAGGTTTAACCTAGTGGCAGTTTCTCTGGCTCAAAAGAAGTATATTCTTTTATTTGGTTTCTTTCTAGTATGGCTGTTTTTTTGCAGTGTAGACCAGATTGCGGTTCTCCTCATAGTAAATACTTCGACGCTGTCGTCCGTGTAGCAAGGGTATATCCCAGAAAAGTGTTTTTGTAAAATAGCTCCCCCTAGTGTGTAAAAGATGACCTATTAGAGTAAAATATGATATATATGAAAGATAGATGTCCTCGAATAGATCCATGTGTCGTGCGTAGTGTCGAAAATATCACAATGACTTTCCCAAAATCAGTCCAGTTCTTCCTCGCTGGGTTCTTGCATTAATACGAAGGATCTGAGGCCGTAGCAATGATGATTTATGACATTGCTGACCTTTCAGGAATCTATTAAAAGGAAATTTGAAGCAGAAGTTCTCGTTGACGTTCAATAAAAAATGATGAACAGAGTTGAATTGGTGTGATTTCATGAGATCCTTAAAACTCAGAGGTTTCGTGAGATGTCTAACTCTTAAAACAAGGAAACAACCTTGTTCCACTGCTGGGATGAAATGTAAATCATTTGTAGCTTGTCACTGCTTAATGCAGCTCAAAGTTAGACACATTATCTTAAAATGAGATAATTTTTCTAACGCAGGACCTGATTAACGAGATTATTTTTGATTTCAGACACAATGACATTCATTTCTCATAAATAACAAAAGTCTTTTTAACCTCGGTGCCCAGAAAATGATTCTAGTTACATGAGATGGTTTTAATGATGAGTGATGCAAACAGTGAAAAGAGATTACTAGTTCACATTCCTTTTCTCTGTTCCACTCCTTCTGTGTTGCTCTGTTTCCTCCGGGCCTGTGGTTTTAATTGCCCCACATTCCATATCCGGAAATTAGCTTCTGAAGCGTCTGAATACAGGTGAGCTCCCCTGCTTCACCGCTGTGGGTCTAAAATCAGAACATGGTGTGCAGCTCGTCCACCTGGGGACGAGGGGGCCTGGCTTACATGATTAAAACGACATACAATTTTACTCAGGGCACTCACAGCCGATTCACACATCGAACATTAAACGTAATAGCTAAGTGAGTAGTTAGCTACCCCGTGTAAACATCTCAGCACTCCTCCCATGAGCAAAAAAAACAAGAGTTATCATTAAACCCGCCAACTTCCAAAGTCCTGACGCTGCTCACACGGATCAGTGTTACAGCGTAATAGTTCTCTTCTGTTTTCCTTTTTTCTTCTTTTTTTCGCTCCCTGTTCTCAGCTCTTGCATTGTTGCGCCTCAACCAGGAACCTCAGGTCATCCTATATAAACAGTGAATCTGATTGCTTTTGTTTTTGGACGTTTACAGTGACCAAAATATGAGTACTGATAATAAAATGTGATTTATTGGTCTTATATTAGGCAAAGCCAGTGTTTAAAATGACTCTCACTTACCCCCCTGCAGTACCCCAAAGTTACCCCACTGGTTCGGTTCTTTCCATCTAAGAAATATTCTTATTGGTCCATTCCATGAGTTAGGAAATCATTCCTCTGACGTCGGCGTGTTCATATAAGAACAACGATTCAACAAAAAGTTGTGTTGTTTTTATCACTCTAAGCCTTAAATCGTCGGAAAATTCGAAAAAAAGGTCTAAAACTAACTTGCTGAGTGTAAAATTAAATTAATTATAATTGTTTGAAAAAAAGAGTTCCCTTTGGTTTCCTTTTGACTTTTATATGTAAGTGTTTATGGAGGATGATAAATGACTTAAGGATAAATAAATAAATACATTTTGGACAATTGAAAAGGGCTTAATTAAATAATTTTGTATTTATTGACTGATCTATTCCTTTATTTTTATATTTATTTCTGCAGAATGAATAATGACATAAGGATAAATAAATAAATACAGAAATTAATAAATAAATAAGTGTTTTAGAAATAGATTAATAAATGAATACATCATGGTAATTGAAAAGGGCTTAATTAAATAATTTTGTACTTATTGACTGATTTATTCCTTTTTTTTATATTTATTTCTGCAGGACCAATGAATACAGAAATGAATGAATGTGGAAATAGATAAATAAATGCATTCATTATGCTAATTGATAAAGGGCTTAATTAAATGACTTTGTATTTATTGTTTCATTCTTTATTTATTTCTGCAGGACTAAAATTGACATAAGGATAAATAAATGCAGAAATGAATAAATAAACGTGGAAAAAGCATAAATAAGGTTGAAATAGTATCAATAAATGTATAAATGTGGTCATTGAAAAGGGCTTAATTAAATAATTTAGTATTTATTGATTGATTGATTGATTTTTTGCATTTATTTATTTATCCTCATGTCATTTCCCTCGGGATGAACAAAGTTTACATTTTAAGTCTATCTCTTTGCGTTTGCTGCCATCAAGTGGTTGTTTTAGCTTTGGTCACATGTGGAAACATTCAGCAGATCATCTGTTCGTTCTGGAAAGCAGAAACATCCAGCAGGCTTCCTGCCTGCAAAGAGTAACAGTTCTTCACTTTACCCTCCGTTACATGCGGTTACTTGCAGCTTTGTCAGAATCGTTATTTTTGTCGTGTTAAGGCTGGGAAGAACTGATTGACAATAATATGACATCTTGGGGTTATTTTTGCAGTATTTTCACCCATCTGTAAATGATGTTAGGCCAAATTCAGTCTTTAAATGTCAGTCCTGAGCACTTTGTCAACAAATGTATTCGGTTAAAAGACTAGCAAAGTTCCACTAAAGACCAAACTAGTCATTGACACATGAAGACATTAAGTGTGTGTAATTGTATGTCTTCCATTTTCTTACAATCCAAGTAAAAGAAGCTGTAGACGTCTATGAACTTGGTGATGCAATCTGTTTTTGACACAAAGATAGAGGCGGGTACAGCTTCAGCTTGTTTATGCTAAGGAAACAGTGTAGATCCGTTATTTAAACTTATAAGAAATTCTCTTAAGGCAGTAGTAGTGAGCTGAAATGACCTGAAAGCCCTCATTTTTACTTCAGCCAAGGAAGATGTACGTTTTCATTACTATGAATTTGTCTGTTTGTTGATATGTCAGTTTGTCTGTCTGTCTGTCTGTCTGTCTGTCTGTCTGTCTGTCTGTCTGTTTGTTTGTTTGTGAGCAAGATTATGGAAAAAATAATGAAAATAATGAATTTGTCTGCTGCCGTCCACCCTTGGCCGTGTCATCAGTCGATATGGACTCTCATTCCAGTGTTACGCTGATGACACGCAAATCTACATAAAAACTGACACATGTTCCTCCAAGGTGTGGATGAAAAACAACTTTCTCCAGTTGAACAGCTCCAAAACCGAAGCTATTTTAATTGGCACCCCACATCAGACCCAGTCTTCCTCCATAACCAGTATTACCTTCTCTGGTCATGACATTCCCCTCTCTTCATCAGTCACCAACATCGGTGTAAGATTCGACCCTCAAATCAATTTTGAATCCCACATCAAACACATCTGCAAGATCTCCTTTCACCATCTCCGAAATATTTCCAAACTCCGTTCTTCACCCTTGACTGATGCTGAAAAGCTGGTTCACGCGTTCGTCTCCTCCAGACTGGATTACTGTAACGCACTTCTCATCGGGATCCCTGATAAAAGTCTTCAAAGACTTCAGTATGTTCAAAACAGTGCTGCAAGGATACTGATGAGAGTTCGTAAACACGAACACATCACCCCCGTTCTTCATCCCTTCATTGGTTTCCCATCTCCACCAGGATTGATTATAAGATCTCTCTCCTCACTCACCAGTGTATCCATGGTAACGCACCCCCCTACCTGAAAGAACTACTCACCCCACTGACCTCAACAAGATCCCTCCGTTCTACCCGCTCATACCGCCTCCTCCTTTCCCGGACTAAGCTCAGCACCATGGGTGATCGGGCCTTCTGTTCTGCGGCCCCTCGTCTGTGGAATGCGCTCCTTGACATTCTGACCAGACGACTGAGACTTTTAAAAAAGGACCTAAAAATGTCCCTTTTAGCAGAAACTATAACTTTAATTAACATTGCTGCTTTTTGGTCATGTTTGTATATAATTATTATTATTATATTTTTTATTGATGCTTTTATCTGCTTTTCACCTTGTAGCACTTTGAGATTTGGACCAAATGTAAAGTGCGTTATAAATTAAATGTATTATTAATATTATGTCTAAATAAAACTGGAAAAAGCACCCAGAGAGCGCAAACCTCTGCCAAGGTACATCACTTACCATGGTTTAAGAAAAATACGTGCAGTTTTCCCCATTAATGTGTGAGTTATTGCCAGCCTCTAAATCTACTGACAAATACCTTGTAGCCGTTCCCACTGAGTTCCCATCTCCGCTCCCAAAGGAACATCAAAGGAATCAAAGGATTTCTTGAAACTGAGCCCACATCTTCACCCAAAAAGAAAAAAATCAAAGAAATCAAGACAACAAATGTATGAATAGCCAAACGTGACGTCAGCACTCCAAACAGCTTCTTGTTACCTCAGACAGGGAGGTTAGGTTTTCACTCCTATCTGTGTCAGTTCACGGAAGATTACAGAATAAACTACACGAAGGAACTTTTAACCAGGGGTAGGTTTTGGCATATCCATGAGGTGACATTATGCGTTTCTCACTATTTTAAAATTTAAAATTTTAAAATTTAAATGAATTAAAATGAAATTAGAAGCCATTTGGAAAATTGACGTCACAATGTGGCTATTGCTTATTTTGATCCTTTGATGTTTCTTTGGGGGTGGAGCTGCGGACCTAGTTTCAAGGGTTCCTTTGATGATCCTTTGGGGGTGGAGGTAATTATATACTGCACCCCAGGAGATTATTAGAGTAAAATATAATATATAAAAGAATGGCAAATCTCATATCCTCCCATATTCACTATGTTTGGACGAAATTCCACCAATTGTTGAGAAATTATGGCTCAAAAACGTTTGGAGGTAAAGCTCCTCCTAGAGTTGTAAATATGCAACTGACCTTTCTCAAAATCAATCCAGTTTGTCCTCACACCAAGGTCTAGGGAGTTTGAAATCTGAAAATGATTCATGCAATGATTTTTGAGTTATCTGGTTAACATAAAGGATCTGCGGCTGCCGATACAGCGATGACGATTTTATGATACCCCCCACTTTTTCAGGATTCAAATGATTGCATAAAGTAATATAGGCAAGCTTACTTTAGTGTTTGTAGAAGGATTGCAGGTAGTTTAGTGATCTGATAATATGGGGGAAGAATATTTTCCAGAACCATGTTTCTTTGCGAGGGCAGAAGGGCAGAACAGAGGATAGGTGGCATTTCTGACGATACATTGACTTCATATATGTGAGAATATTTCTGTTTGTATAGAAAATACCAAATGATAAGGACATGCTGATGAAAGCTGGAGAGTTTTATAGGAAGGCTACTGACAGCAGTACGGCACAATAAATAAAGTAACAAAAGACTGTTCACTCATTTTACCCTCTAATGTCCTGTTTTACCCTTTTATAATATGACCCCATGGCAGCATGTATGCTAGAGAGTAAGAGGCAAAGGATGGAGCCCAGAGGGACACCATAGGTCAAAGGTCAAAAGTCCTATGTAGAAAAAGTAGGAATTCATTTGGCATATTAAAGCATGTGAGGTCTTACTAAACAGAATTATTTAAATTGCTGCAACAACAAAAAAGTCTCATGTGGGTCAAATGTTTTCTTAAAACATGCTTTGCCAAAAGGTTGCGGTAATCTAAAAAGAAGTTTTAGACTTTTGTTCGTAGGGCCACATAGAAAAAGCAAAAAAAAAAGAGATTATGAAGTTGAAATATTACAGGAAAAAAGTCGCAATTTTTGCAAATATAAAGATGTAATTATACGAGAAAAAAATGGAATAATGTTGTTATTTTACAAGAATAAAGTCGTAATCTTATGACAAAAAGTCGTTAGTTTACAAGAATATAATTGCAATTTTACAAGAATAAATTCGTAATTCTAAACTACTCATTGATGGGGAAATTAAGAACCTTTCAAGCGATATTTCAATAAACGTGTAAGTGTGTGCTTGTGTGTACGTGCGCGTGCGTGTGTGGCGCAGCACAACACCTAGGACAATAGATGACAAAAGCCCAGATTGCAAAACTTCCCTCTCGCCAAGGGAAGAAGAAAGCCGAATAAAGTACGGCTTTATTTTTTTTGACTTTGACTTTATTTCCATAAAATTACGAGTTTTTTTCTTTTAAATTACGATTTATTTAAGTTCATTTTCTAAAATCACGACTTGATTCTCAAATATGAGATTTTTTTCTTTTTTCAATGTTCCCCTGATACTCATTTTTTTTAATCAATACTGAGCTTGTTGTTGGCATATTTATAAAAGTGCCACATCTGGGTATATTTATTTAATAAAATAAAAGTGTTTTTCCAAAACCGATTTCCGAGGCGAAAATGAACCTCTCATACTGTAGCGTGGCGAGGGCGGGCTGTATGACGTAGAGCTGTGGCTCTTGCTGTTTATTGTTCCTTCCCCAGCACCGACAGAGGAAAACAGGCTTACAAGCTGTTATCAACCTTTGTCAGACTGTTCGCGGTTGACTTAACGAAGGTGTAACTGTCAAGAAAGCTTATAGCACAAAGCAGGGGCCATGGCGTACGCGTACCTCTTCAAATATATCATCATCGGAGACACGGGTAAGCTTCTAGCCAGACTGCCTGTTAGCATTGAGCTAGTTCCTAGCAGCTAGCTAGCGCTGTATTTCCGCAGTGTTGGATAGTCCAATGACGTGGTAAAAGCCGAGACGCAAGGGGTGGGATGACAGCTGTAGTTATCCATTCTTAATATATATGGTTGATGGTTTTTACACCCTGGCAGTACAATAAACGTACACACATGTACCCGGACACCACCTTCTTACGTATTTCTTGATACAACTAGATATATGTTGGGCCTTTTGTCCGGTTGCGTCGAGGGTGGGGGTGATAGCTTGCTAACTGCCAGCTAGCATGAACGCTTCTTCCATTTAATGTCAGGCAAACAACTATCACTACAGTACATTAATGGGCAATTATGTTTTTTTTACAATATATAGTAACAATTATTTAGTGTTTGATGTCTTGTTAACTTACATAAAAAATATTAGATCAGCTGGTTGACTGGAGGCCAGAACGCCAAGTAATAGCCTCTAATATTCTATAAAATGGCGTAGGACAAATCTTTAGTACTGATTGAATATATTTTTTGTCTTTCCTTCTCCTTATGTATTTTTTCGTAAAATAATATCTTGTTATATCGTCTAGCACCTTTTGAAAAAGCTGCGGAGCAGTGTTTCATGTTGTCATCTGTTAGGTGCTGCTGTAAGGTGGCTGTCCTGATGAGGGGCCTGATTATGCAGTTTGGCTGCAGGTGTATTTGCAAAACTGCTGCTTATAATGTGTAGCACTGGTATTAAAGCCACCACACAGGGTCAACTGAAATCATATAACTTTGAGACAGCGTTGTGTTTGGATTATTCAGTACAGCGTGCAATTAAGACTCAATATTTTTCATTTATGGAAAGGAGCACAAATGAAATATACTCAGATCAGCTTTTATAATCATTATAATCACTGACCTTTGAAATGAATCATTTTGATTATCTTACTATATTGTCATCTGTCAGTGAGTGGGATATATTAGATAGCAAGCAAACATTTTGTCGATTAGTTGATGTGTTGGAAGTGGAAAATTTTCAGCTATAAACTTTATGAAGAATAAACCCTCATAAAGTTCATGTTGGGGATGATGGGAAGGTGTCAGAACACAGGTGCATTGCAAAGCTGTTGGGGCAGGAACTAACACAATATTAAGGCAGGTTGTTTTAGTGTTATGTGTGGTCAGTGAATTCTTTTCGCATTTATTTATGTATTCTTTTTGAGAGGGAGACCAAACCAAGAAAGACATATTCCGTTGAAAGTTAAAATACCACATATAGAGTCGTTTTGTATATGTTATGCAGTTAATTTAGATGATTTCTTTAGGGAGCTGGATGTTTACTACCATGTTATTGCGAAACAGGTTCACGTTTGGCTGTTGTTTTTGTTAACTTAACATGCTGCCAAGGCTTTAGCTTGATTTCATGCAAACCAAAAATACACAATGAAATCCAAGTAAAGCACTTAAGCAGATGGTTATGTACTATTTTGGTCTTGTCTGATCTTTATTATTTTTTCAATGCAAATGACTGAATCCATAGTATATTAACAAAATGTAAATCAAAATGAGCATAACGAGTTTCAGTTTCACAGTTATAAACTACCTATTAACTACTATATTTTCATAATTAAATCAGAAAAAAAGTTTTTCTAAATCTGTTAACAAGGCTGCAGTCTTGTATTGCTTTCAGGTTACACCTCCTCAAAGATTGAGCCTTGCATTGTATACATTACAGTATTGAATTCAACATCGAATATCTTCCTTAAAACAGTCTTTTCTGTAAAATATCCAAATGATTCTGGTAATGTAAGTCTGACATTAAAATGGTATAATTACTCAAAAATATAAAAATAAAAATTCTGTCATGGACAATCACACAACATTAAGATTCAATTAATGGCCAAGCACAAACAGCTGCCTCACCTTTTGCAGCTTCTTGTTTGATTGGTACATAATGACATCTTTTTCTTCTGTTTTAGTTTTTGTTATTGAAACTTTTGACCTATCAAAGTCGATTTGCGAATATATCGATGTCTACATAATTGATATGGAAGTTTGAAACAAAAATTGTCCATTTCAAATGAGCATATCTATTTTCTTATGCAGATTGAATCAATATAAATTAGTTAAGGATATTGACAGAATGTTAAAATAATAAGGCTACCTTTGCTTTTAGAAATCATTGTGCCCTCCCATTATTTCCTGTGTTATAAATGGGATGTATTGCTCATGTTTTTTTTATTATTATTATAAAAAATTGTATCGATGCTCTTATCTGCTTTCACCTTGTAGTACTTTGAAATTTGATCCATATACAAAGTGTGTTAGCTCTTGGTCTGTTAGCTGAATGTTAACCTATGGTGGGAATTTTCATATACATTCTATCGTATTTAGCATCGACAGCGCAACCATAAAAAAGCAGTAAACAAGTGTGTACAAACAAACTGTTTCACTAAACATATATTTTTCAGGTAAACTTAAAGAAGTGTTTGTTAATGAGACGCTTAGCTCTAACATAACAGAAATCAGTCATTAGTGGCTGTTTACAGAAAACACCAGCTTTTTGTTAGTATTTTGTTTTGTAGGATGTAAAACATTCAGAGTTTAATACCTCCAAACCACTGAGCACAGCACCTCAGAACCATGTAAATACAATTTCATGGTATTTGAATGTAGACAGTAATATTCATAATTAGGGGGCTTTAATGTTAACTGATAATAAAGAAAATCATTTTTACCAAACATGAAAAATGTGTCACTTTACACCGTGAAACACAGGTCTCTGTTCTTTTTGTTATTAGTATTATTATTGTTGAAATGTCTTTAACAAGTCCGCAATGAAATGCAATAATTTTGTTAAATGGGTACACGATATCGTCTGAAATTGATTCGCAGGCCCTTGAATCGAGTGATATCGAAGCAAACTTTATGATATCGGCAAATATATATATTAGAATATAGAAGTAACAAGCAAGCAAGAACACAGGAAGAAATGCCTGCTTCATTTACATCCACAATTTTCTGCTTTTTTAAATCATTTTCTATTAACAACATGTTCCTGATTAGGTACAACATTTATATTGGATATTTTCTTTTCATAGTCATTATAATCAAAAATGATAATGATAATCCCAGTTCTAATACCTTCCTGTCTTGTACGGAAGTCCTTTAACAATTAAACCTATAAACATGTCATCCATTTACTTCCTAGATTCTTCACATGTTTGAAATGACAGCTGCTTATTTGCTTTGACGTCACGAGCTGAAGGGAAAGAAAGGTAGTCTAGACGGAAGATGAGCTCTTGGGTTCATCAATATATTTGACAGATATCACTTATGGTCCAGTACAAGTGGTAGCAGCCCTTTTTATATAGGGATCGTTAAAGACCCTTCATTCAGTGTTTGTTTTTTTTAAACACTGAATGAAGAAGCGTTAGAACAGTTCTGCAATGTTGTAACATTTTCAATAGCAAACCGATAGTACGTAAACCCACCTATTGATGCCTTCATTAGTTTGGATTGAACAGAACCACAGCAACTTTACACTGCTGTAGTTTGGGTTTCAAATAGGAATCCTATCTCAAATCTCTTTGGACAAAGCAAATGAGATTTGGATATTACAACCCCAAACTGTTTGTACTGATGTCTCATTAGCTCCAGAATGAATCTCAATGCCTGCCAGACTAAAGCCTAGAACATTTTTTTGATATAATGAACTACAGCTACATCGATCCTTTGTTTTGTGATAATATGCACATAAATATCCTCAAAGCATTTGCAGAATGATGTCAGTTTACAGCTGTATAGAAAATACAACCATCAACCACAACATTAAACCCAGTATCTGGTGTTAGCGCTGCAAAGGCATTTCCTACTAAGCATAAAAGAACCTAAAAGGTCCATATTGCTGTACGTACGACAATGAGATGATATCTCCTCAAAAACACCACATGAGCTCCCTAGTGACATTTAAAATCATCCTTCGTTTCCATTCTTTGACAAATTTTTCTGCTTAATCTTCCGATTGGGGCTTACATAATATGTCATCAAAATGTCATACCCACACCCTGTCTCTGTGTCTTGTGTTTATAAACATGTCCAATTCAGAACCGTTACTACCGCTGCTCCATCTCTGAGCAAAACAGACCCACAAGTATGCCTTCATTTGGTTTATACCGAACCCTGCGGAAGAATAAAAGAACACCGGTCCCTCCTTGAACGCCCTGTTTTGGGGGATTTTTTACATTTTCTCTTATCACAAAAAACACCTATTGAACAATCTAAAGAAATCTTTGTGGAGGGGTTGGTCAGGCACGTTATTTAGACATTGTAGGATTTGAGTTATGTGCACTATCGTGGGCGTACAAGAGATTAAGAAGAAAATTGGTTTGGAATGTTTTCTCTCAAGGTTCAAAGCAAAGTTAACATGAACCAGAAAGAAAGTCTTTTCTGTCAATAAATCTTTGCAGTTATTTTTTTTACATTGAGCTTTTTGTGTAGTCTGACAAAGGTTCAAATTATAAAGAAATACTAAAATCAAATAACTCATTATTAGAATTTGACGTTCGGTATGTTTGAAACTGTAATATACAGATATTTGACTTGAATATTGACAATTTTTATTGTCAACATTCAAGACTTAAGGTTTCATGAAACATGCTATCTATAAGTTTATTATTATAATTATTATTTTTATATATTTTATTATTATTATCAACAGAAAAAGAGCATTTGTGTTGATAAAGCAGGCTAATACAGGACATAGTTTATGGTTAATTTATTTTGCTCTGTGAAAACAAAATTTACAGCAAAGCATGTTTTCATCAGCCACAGGCTTATCAAAACAAAAGGAAGCTGTAAAAATAGGAATTATGACACCACAGGAGATTTACTTTGAGATGTTTATTAAAGCCAATATCACAAAGCAGGTGTCAAAATGCTACACAATAAACGGCTAATTAACAACAGCATGAACAAAAACGATCTCTTCCTCTATCATTAGGGAGCAAAATGTTTGCACACAGTTTATTGATATCCACATTGTACCTTGGCACAAATGCAGTGTTATGCATTTTTAAAGATAAGAAAAGATCAAATTGGACAAAGGTTTTCTGAATGCCAATGTTAATTGTGTCTCACAAATAAATTACAAATAGGGATTGTTTCAGTATTTAAATGAAATGTATGCTATTCTTGATAAATAGGAATATATTTTTTTTTATTCATTGCCTCTTTCTTGAGGACAAAAACTAAAAGACCAAATGAAAACAGTTTGTTAAGAATGTGTGACTGTTTTCCTGGTTTACTCACATGATTACATTTCTTGTTTTACTGATGTAGTTTGGTTTTCTTTTGCCATCATTTAACAATATAACTGGTCGGGTCTGTATCTATACATCCTGCAGTCCTTTACAGGTTGACTTTCAGATACTTTCTACTGCCAGGTATTATTGATCCTTCATTATCTGAGGCTCATGGCCTATAGAAGTTTGTCATGTGTCAGTCGGGTGTGTCTGTTTGTAGCCTAGTAACTGCCATGTTGAGCCCTGATACACCAAAACAAACATGACAAATTACCAAGTAAACGGCTTTACCAGAAACATCACTAATCTCCATGTTTGTCTGGCTGCATTGGAGAATTGGATAATTGTTAGCTGTCGAACGAGAATGAAAGTTTGAGGAAAATTCAATGACTGACCCTGTTGGCCCAGATCTGTTATCATCCATTCCATCCCACTCAGAGGGAGGATGAATTTTTTTAATTTTTTTTGTTTTTTGAGTACATTTTTATTCAGATATATCTTTTTAAATGGCTTCATTTGCTGAAAGTTTTCTTAAGTTTTTGAATTGCTTAACCTCTCGAAGTATAAAGGCATTTGTTTTTCCCGTTCCTTGACTTTAAGATATGCAGTGTATGAAAAAAGTTAATTTTTGGGGCACATGAGTCGTCCACAAGTGAAGCCCGCCGTGCACTCCTAGATGTCCACGGCTTAAGTCCTGACACCCACAGAACTTTATTTAAAAGCAACAAGCTCTTCACATCTAACACACAAAAAACCCCACGGCCTTTTATTTTTGGTGTTTTATGATTATATTGAAATGTATGCACTAAAAACTAACGTAGATGATCTTCGGTACATAAAACTGTGGATTCAAGCCTAACAAAATAGTAAATATTTCACATCGTTATAGTTTTTTGTCAGAAGATCTTATTAGTCCCTTGAGGTACCTTGTTTGTTCATGCAACCTCAAATGTGGGACCGTGTAACAGAGGTTGAATTGCAAAATGTTCCTTTAAATTTCACTGTTCACTTCTCATTTCAAAAACATGTTAAACACAAGCAGTGTTCTGAAAGTGCTGTTGCAGTGCAGCTATGACGTGTAATGAAGGTAGTAGATTGGACTTTTCATTGTTTATTAAAAAGTAAAATCTGTTAAAACCTCACTGAATCAGAGCAGGGATCCAGACAAATGTCTTTCATCACCCTCCTGGAAAACAATTGTAACTGTCCCAAAATCCAAATTTTTCTTTACTTTCTTATCATCATCTATAATTGTTGATGTTAGTGTCATTACAAAAACAACACTGTGATGAGGAAATAAATCATTACATTGTTTTTGCTCCTTCTAAAGAAAGGTTCACAGGAAATGAAGTTCATCTTATTTACTGAAGGAGAGGCACTTTTTTCATTTAGGCAGAAATTTTCTGGCTTCCTAGCCAGAGCTGCATTGTATCTGTAGAGTAATAGAAAAGTTAATTTGACCAGAAAAGCTCATTTATTCATTCCATATGAAAGAAAAACAACAGTCAAACATACATATATATATTCTGTTAATAATAGTTTGATCAACAATTAATTAAAAAAAGTTTTAACTTATGTAAACAGCCCTTTTCATGGCTTTAGTTTGTTAGCTCTGTAGGTAATTAGCTTGATTAGCTTATATCAGCTCAATTAGCTGTTAGCCTAATAGAGCCGTTTTGGGAAGGTGGGCTCTGTCAAACACATAAACACAAACACCGCAGCATTGTGTTGGCCTACAAACAACAAGCTTAAAAAATGCAGCTACCTTCAGCCATCCTTGTCCATAATAATTTCGTAGAGTCCTTTTTGAATTTGAGCACGATCCAAAGTTAGCAATATAAAGTTCGTAAAATTCAACATATAAATGACGTTTCCTCTATTTATATCCGCCCTACCTCAGACTCTGACTTCTCATGTTTACTGGAGCTCGTTGAAAGCGAAGCAGCAGTGTTCTCTGCCTTTAACCACCTCCACATACTGGGGCACTGCCAGCAACCTCTATGACTGAAGGGAGAGATGGGCCGGTGCCTCGGTATACTTTCCGAATCTCCATAGGTCTTGTGCTTAGTAGCAAGCAAATGATTGTTGGCAGCATAAACAGATGTGCTATGATTAAATCAGCACAATGTTTAGTTTTAATCTGCCAAGTAATACACATAACCCAAACCCCTTAAGTCCCGCAGGTGTCCTGGGACGAATACGATAAAAAAAGTGTTATCGTCCCTGGGACAGGGGGACACCATTAGTCTCGATTCCTGTCAGGAAGGCATCATGGTGATCTAAGAGTTTAAGACGACCAGCATTTAATCACAGAGTACTCAGTACACAGAGTTTTGGATTTGGCAGGCAAATTGTGTTGAAAGTCACTCTACCGTTCTTCCGTTATTTCCTGCTCACTGCTTACTGTAGTCCTCTCTAATGGAAAGTTTAAAAACTTCAAAGAATGATACTGAATAATATCTTTTAGTAATCTTTAAGTAGGCCTAATAATACTCTGATTATATGAGGATGGAGTTTACTGTTTGAACAGTAAACTCACTGTCTGACCTGGCAAACAGAAAAAAGATGTTACATCTTTTTTTAAATAGATTTTTTTCCTTTAACTAATGGCCTCCATCCAGCCCGTCCACAGATCTGTTTGGCAGAAACACAAGCTGAAAATTATAGTCTCTTTGCAAGCATAACGCTCCAAAATAGACTGTTCTTTGGAGAACTTTCTAAGTCTGCAAATATCCAGAGATTTGCCACTTTACAAGGAGGTCTGACCCCGTCTTCAGAATTCTGAGGTGCTCTAAGGATCATTAGTAACTATGAGAAAAACAGACATACCTCTGAGGGCAAAGAGATTTCAGTCAGAAACATTAAAAGTAAAGATGTGAAGATGTAATGCGACTCGTATTGCATGAGAAAAGTCTAAATATGAATGACTTAAATAACTTAAAGTCTGACTAAGTTGGATAATTACATTCTTTTGTATAACCATTGATTTATTATATGTATATGTTGAAAATGACAATTACATACATGAGCCTGTTTTACACACAGATAGTTAAGTGCTTCATAGAGGTGCAACTGATCACAAAGCTCACAGTCTGGATGTTCAAATTTTGAATTTCGGATCAGATTTTAAAATAATGGATAACAAATCAAACTTTATTCCAATTATTACTCAAAAAAATGATGGAACACTTTTTGTCTGCATCAGTAGAAAGAGAAAAAAGACCAGAACAGTTAACCAGAACAGATCTTAAAAACATGAGGATATTAAATTAAAACAGCTTCCGTTGCTCTAGTTATATCAATGTTTATAGATTAGAATAGAAAGCCTTTATTGACATACAAGGTAGAACAAAATAAAGAATACTTTCACTTAAGGTGTATGACCACAGATGCATTTACTTGGTATCTGTGGTGACTTTGATGTGGTTTTTTCCACCTTCCAGTCTGCTGCCGCTCCTATCAGACCTTGACCACAGTTATACTGTATGTGTTTTATATTTGTTTTTTTCTGTATTATTGTATGCTTGTGTGTTTAGTCTCAAATACTTGCACCTTATTTTGAAACCTGTTTTTCTACACATCGGATTATGGATCTCATGGGAGCCGCGACACACATTCTGATGGCATTAGTATTTAAACGGCTCTGTTTCTGCTCACTATATGATCATGGACATATGGCCTCCTAGTGGTTCAGCCCCCGCAATGCAATGGTATAGTCCACCGCCCTCCTTCCATCAGTTTATATTACAGGGAGGCCAAAATACTAAATAATAATTTAAATAGTTGTTTAATGGGCTCATATTATGTATATTTTTACTTTATCAGTGTTTCTAATCACATATTGGGGTATCGGAATGGCCTACTACTAGGTGGGTTTACTTGGACAGCCTAATTCCTAATTTGATTTGGAAAAGACGTCTAATATGAAAGAAAATGCTGCATGTAAAAACCCCTTTCCTAATGGAAAGAACCGTTCCCAATTAGATTTCATTCCTTTGCGAGGAGGTAGTCTAAAACTAAATCTGTTTGAGTTGTATCTGCGTATGCCCAGCGTCGTGATGTAAAGCTCCTCTGAGTTTTTTCAGCGACCTTTTTTAAATACGGCGACCTCAAAACAGTACCGGACCGCATCGGAGAGACATTTACTCGTCACAACTTTGAAAGAGTTTAACAACCTCTTTGTCATATTCTTCTTCTGGGCGGATGTCGGCGGTTGGCAACCAACGCAACAAAGCATTATCGCCACCTTATGACATCTGTGTGGATCGTCTCCGCATCCCTTAAAGCTTTTCCGATTAGGTCAATCGATGGATGTAAACACCGGGTCGGAAAAGAATACAAGTCATGTAAACAGGAAACCGACGTTGCAATTCGGAAAGGTTTAATTGGGAAAGGAGAAAAGAGTCCCATGTAAACCCACCTAGTAATAGTTAAATCTGACCACTCTAGTTAGTTTTTTGTGACCGCAACGTCAGAGATCATGTGACTTTTAGAATACATGCATTTCCTTCATATTTAGACTTTTAATGTTATCATGAATTAGGTCAGTCAAATACCTAACCAAATTAGCCTTTTCTCACCACACCCCCTCGAGTACCGCCCATCATTTCACAGATACCTTCTATGCCAGTCCGCCTTTGTTTCCGCGAGAGCCCCTTAGCTCAAAGCATCATGCTGAGGGGAGACGCCTTGGGCACTAACTGCTGTGCTGTTGTTTGCACAGACCTGCATTCCTCATTCCTACTGCCTTCCTGTGTCCGTAAGGACTTAGAGGATTAACTTTATTCAAGAAAGAGATGTCTCAGCTGGATTCACCAGAAACTTTTGTTGCTGTTTCTAAAATCACGTCATTTCTGACTGCTTCCTCCAGCCTGGATAAGAACCACAGCCTGGGCCTGAAATGTAAGTATTTAGCATTCATTTTGCTGTGTCTTTATTTCTGTCGCTTAGTAAAAGCTAATAGGAAGGGCTCATGTTAACATTCCTGTTTGACATGAAAGCAAATATAACTGGCTGCATGTGACTGGCTTTAGATGGTTCCTGCCTCTCTGACTTTATTATTGATATACATAAAGATTTGTTCAGAGCTAAATATCTGCCCTAAAGTGACTACCAATGTGTTTAACGTGTGGATGCTAATACAGGTCTGTAGCTTGGAGTGGTTGGCATGTAGCGCCACTCAGACAATGCTGGTATTAACAACATTGCCGCTGTTTCCAAGCATCACCATAACATCTCACACAGGTGACCACCATTTGTATTTATATATAGCTCTGCTTTGTGGTCGTTTGGTACAAGCTAATGCTAACAGCTTCATTTTTTTTCTTCTTTCAAACCATAGTTGTTTCTTTTAAATTCAGCGAACATGTTCATGAATAGAGGATCCAGACAAAATTAAACACATTACATTTACATTTGTGAATATACATTTTTCCCGATATGAGTCTGTTATTAAGCAAAAAATTAATCCTTGGTGCAGTCTATAATAGATCCATAAATAATGTCTTTTGAGAGAAGGATTTTAGACAAAGAATCTTAGCCTCAAGGCCAGTCCAGCCAGAACGCTTCAGAAATCATTCATTTGAAGTATAAGTGGTATGTGTATTCAGCGTCATTACAGGATACACATTAATGAATCTCAATCCCAAATCGTCATCGTATCAATTCACTCGATGAATAATCCCCATTTTAAATCTTAAAATAGATTGTTTAACTTTGGTGAAAATTGGGTATTTTAGGTATTCTTGGATTGTTGATACTTTTTTGTCCCAGTTGATGTGTTAAAGTGAATTCCTGTACATAAGTGTAGGGTATGAGATGTGTTTAAACATATTTCCCTATGTTTTTGTTCAAATAACGTGTAAACAGCCATTATACAGTTAATGAATTATAAAGTGACTGCTGTCCTCATATGACCATTTTGATAAATAGTACGAAAACTTAAAGTGGTGCAAGTGTAAATTTAAAATCTAGTAAAAACCAGATCTGCAACAGGGTGTTTTTACTCCTTTTTTACACGTTGGGCATGACTCCTTTCTTTATGTATTACAGACTCTAATGGTGACCTGCTGAACTATGGATTCTGCTCAATATCTGGACGAGGTGAGATTTCCTTTCGGGGAGGCTCCATGTCCAGTCTGCCAGAGAAGTAGGGATTGATAGCCACCTACTTGTCTTGATTCTTGTTAACACCTGGATCATCGAGAACTTTCAGTCATGTGAGTGATTTGAGTGGGAGCACAGATTGTGAAGCTTCAGCTGAACGAAGTCTACAGTCACAGTGACACATTTAATACACTCGGTCCCTTTTTATTCAGCGATCGGCTTCTGAGGAACTAGTGATTGCATTGTTTGTTTTCTTTTAATAAATCTAATGTATGCATTCTGTTGAACAATCAGGTGGCACAGAGAACAACTATCTTGTAATAGTCTTTCTGACAATAAAAGTGATTACAACTACTTTAATCTGTTTTGTGTCTTCTGTGATTTACATCAATGTGAAAACCATGAAATATAAACTGTAATCATTAATATTGGAGAAATTATTATTTATTGTATTTTCTTCTCTCGTTTATTTTTCAATAACCATATTGCACATAAACATTCCTGCTCTATTTCACTGAGACATACAGGCCTGCAGTCTGCTCAGCTGTTAGGACGCTAACGTCTGCTGGTAGGTTCTGAAGCTGCTGTGGGATCTTCAGCATTTTGTGGCTCTGTAGATTTATGTATATTTGAATTAATTCATATATATATATTTGAATCTGTATATTTGAGTTAGTTATGACACAGATAACTAAATACAATGATTAAATAATGGTAATAATGTCAAAAAGTTTTGTATTTATTAAAAGATCATAAGTCTCCAAACACAATCATTAAAAACTATTAATGTTTAACAAAAGTAGTTTATTCTAAGTATTACTATCAAGTTCAATAAAAGTTACAATTACTTAATAACGTTACTAATGTTTGTAACCACCAGTTATCTATGTGGTAAAACTAACATAGATAACTGGTAAATGTACTACAAACTATAAATAGTTTTGATGTTGTCAGCTGCCCCACTGTTAGCATATTAATGCTGCTGGCTGTTATCTACAACGTTTAACTGTAGTTTTATTCATCTAACAAGCAGTTTGATGACATCGGAACCCTGTTATTACCTCCCCCATGGAGGTTCATTTTTTCACTCCTGTGCGTTTTTGTTTGTAAGAATGATTACGGAAACAAGAAATTTTACTGAGACGTAGATTTTGGAATATCCTAGAGGCAATTTGATTTTGTGGACGTTTATTGGCATTTAAAATAAAGGTGAAATAAAGCTGTTTGACTGTTAGAGTAGTGACGTCACATTGTTGCTATTCCTGCCTCTGATTCCTTTTATGTTACTTTGTTGGTGGAGCTGATGCCCCAGTGGCTGAACAGAGACGCTGAAGTGGAAGGCTCAGGAGACAAGCAGCTACAGAATATTTGAGATATAGTCAGAATTTGTTGGAGTTGTTGGTAGATTTAGAGGCTGGCAGTAACTCAAATATTTATGGAATCTGCATGATTTCCTAAACCTTGAGTGCGATTTGGCGTTTTTGGAGGTTTGCACTGCTTTTTCTAGTTGATATTTATTTCAAAACCATGAGTCTAGCTTTTGATAACCAACAGCCAGTCGGATCCACATAAATGTAATTGATATAAGATCATACCAAAAGTTAATAAGAACCTCCAGAACTCCTCGCACTATCTTTGGATCCCAAATTTGTTCCAGAGCCTCTTCTTGCTCAAGGTTTCAATCTGCTTCAAACTAAGTGTGTTTCAGCTTCATTGTTAATTAGGGCAGACATTCTCTTTCCCAGAATGCACAGCGAAAGAGTTGCTATTGTATCTTGACGGGATGACAGGAAGTGTACGATGAAAAAGGACAGACTGATCATTACAACTGAACATGTTTCAGCAGGGGAACTGGTGCCTGATCGTACTATTTCAACATTGACATAGTTGCAAAGTGGCGTCACAGCCATATTACTGAGAACACTGGGAGCTTTGTCGACTTGCAAAAAAAGAGTAATACTTTTCCTGTGAACAGATGCGCTGTTACTACCTTTGCTGCAGACTCAGAGTAAGAATAATGATCGCCTGCTGAACCTTTGTAGTTTTTATACAGAACAGTGAGATGCCATAAAGGTCCAGCAGTCCGTCCTAGAACAGGCGGGGTGTAAAGGGTTCTTGCCTTAACATAGTTTGATAAATATATTACTTAGGTGCTAAACGACATTATAATGGCTTTTCGTTTCATGATTGACATGACTAAAATTGATGCCTAAAAACGATCTTTTGTTGAGGCCCGGTTCTGAAGACTCAAGGTTGCTACAGAGTGCGTTGCATCAGACAAATGTCACAGACAAAAAAGATTGAAACACAGATGTTGAGAAAACCTTTCATGCTGTCTTCACACCAAACACAACTTTTTTTGCACAGTGCAAATAATAAAAAGGCAATGCAGAGACATTAAAACCTGGCAAAATGGCGTGGAGTGAATAATGCAAATTTGTCAGGTGAGAATTTTGGGCAATACATTTGTTCAAACACGACAGCCTATCAGATTTGAGATTGTGCAAATGTCATAATTCCAAACGTCTTTAGGGTGTTAATGTCGATGTGGACGACGTTTGTCGTAGCTCCTTGAAGACAGCGGGAAGTTGTCTGTTTGCTCCTCTGGATAATATCGTGAACCAAGGCCTTTGGCGTTTGGTTTCCTGCGTACATGTGACTTCCACAAATAGTAGAAGCAGATGTTGTGTTAACTTTGGTCATGGTTGATGAAAGGAGTAAGTGGTCAAAATAAAGTCTATTATTTGTATGAATAAAATAAATAAAATAGAGCAGGTGTGGTGAAAACAGCTTTAGTTTTGATTTAGATTTGAGGTTTCAGACCAGGTATGCAGAGAGAAAATGACATCAACACAAATTCTTGCAAATAGTTTGTTGTTCATTTTGTATTTATAACTTAATTCTGTAAAAATGCATTGTTCCTATTGGCCTGGATCGACTCAATTAGCCCAGTATTTTAGTGCCCTCACCGTCACTGTAGTTTTTTTTTGGCATAAATACAGTTAAGTCAACTATAGTTGAGATGCATTGTCTCTCCATCTCCCCACAATTCCATCATTTTCATCAAGACATATTTTAAAATCAAATCCTAATGTTAAAAATTAAAATGACAAAAGGTTATGGCAGAACGTTCACAAACTGACCTTTCAAAATAACAGACCACAAAAATCGTCCTCTGGTAGCATTGTTTTTTTTCTCGTAACAAGAGGGGTATGAGAGTGATTAATTTGGTTTGGTCCAGTGCGAACAGCTGGTTTCGATTGTGTTCTTCTGTAGGCGGGTTGTCTGTGCTCTGTGCAGCCGTCTTCATGCTGTGACCTCCTGAGCAGAAATAGGCAGTAGTGCTATGCTTGAATGGCTGTTAATTGTATTATGACTCATTTAGTAATTTGAAAAATACAGCAAACAGCAGCTGAACTGCTTAGTGTTTCCGGTGGGTACGGCGTTGAGCCACGGTAGTAGAGGCGGTGTCTGCTTTTGATTGCACACACACTGATAAAGGTAATGATGATTTTCAAGGGGCTGAACCTGCAGTAGGATTTCTGTTGAGAGACATAAACATCAATCTTTTGTATTAGGAGTTTAAACTGTTCTTGAATAATTTGATTATTGCTGCCGATACATAGTATATTTTGCCAATAGACCTAATAAAAAAAATGGCCGTTGAATAATTATTCTTTTAGTTACAGCTGCCCTCCGTCTGATCCCTCCTAATGTTATTGTCATCATATAATCCCTGCCTTGCTACGCCACTGCCTGGCAATGGTAAGCATTGGAAACCTTGAAGGAAGAACACTACATCCCTTTCTATCACCTCCTTGGATATCTGGCCATGACATTAGCTTTATTCTCATCTCAGCCCACCCATTGCTTGTTGACACCATTAGGATATTTCTTCCACCACATCCTTATTTATATGTACTTTAATCATCGTTTTAGCTTACAAAGTCAACATACGAGAACAAATGTTCAGACGCACAAATGTCATATGGAGAGAAAACAAGTTTTTTTCTTTCACCAAGCAGAAGCATAAAAATAATAGAAAAAAAATTAAGATCTCCAGAAAATTTTTTGAGAAGTGGAAGAGTTGAGAGAAAAAGCGAATTTCTGGATTGAGTTGGATGAAGTGATGGAAAGTAATCTCAAGGAGAATACTTATTGAAAGTTTTACTTTAGGCCCATGAACTACATTTCTAAGACGTTTCATTAAAATGTATCCAGTAGCTTTTGTTAAATCTTCCTGACAAACGGTGATGAAGTGAAAACATGAGGGAAAGAATAAATATACAACCATGCTGAACATTAACTCCAATTTATTTATTTAAGTGCAAGATTTTAATGAATGTCAAGTCTTAAGTGGGAATATGCATTATCAACAAAAACATTATACCTACTCACTGGGATTCTGTTGATGATTTCAAATATTGTGTAGTTATAATGAACATGTTCGGGAAATTCTTCTTTTCTACTCGGTCACTCTTTGTAATACGATATATAATGTTGACTGCTCAAGATATCAATAGAGACAACATTTGTACGGATAATAATAAAGTTGAAATCATCACAGGCGATTCATATCATATATATATATGTATGTATGTATGTGTGTTTGTGTGTGTGTATGTGTGTGTTTGTGTGTGTGTGTGTGTATGTATGTATGTGATATCAATCGCCTGACCACATTATTGTCATATAAATGTTATGAGATTATATGCATGTACATCAGTAACATCCTGCAGAGCGCTGTTCCCTGATCAGGAGCAGACTGTCTCTGCACTGGGTGAGAGTTCATAGCTACAAAAATATATAGATTCTACAATTATGGCGCTGGCGTTTTATTCTCAGCATATGATACCTTCAGGTACAAGCGTGTATGTGTGAGTCTGCCATAGCGATTTCTGTCTTGTTGCATTACTCTTTTTAATATATGTGTGTTTTTCATTTTCAGGTGTGGGCAAGTCATGTCTATTACTACAGTTCACAGACAAGAGGTTTCAGCCAGTCCACGACCTCACTATCGGTAAGAGTCTCTGTCATCTGAACATTCAGCAGTAAAGTGACATCATCCTTGGAAATGCTTACGATAAATTAGTAAAATATTGTGATCTCAATCAAAAATAATCATTTCATAATTACACACACACACACACACACACCTATACTGCGTGATGTAATTGCTTTATTGTCTCAACGGTTGTGTAGTATTTACATTTATTGCCACGGGCAGCTGTAGCTCAGTGGGTAGAGTGGAATTCTCAAAATAAGAGAAATGGTTGTCTGGCGGTTGAAGTCCAACAGTTTACCCTTGTGCCCTTGAGCAATGCCCCGAAGCCCAATACATGCACTGAAAACGGGCTACCTACTGCTATCTCAGCGAAGGCTCAAGTGCAGAGAAATAATTTCAACATGTTGTACTGTGTATGACTAAAATGTGATTAATAAAAGGATACGCTATTATTATATCCCTGAAAAGTTGGGCATATTATCTTTCGTGATAACTCAAACTACTCTGTCATGGATCATTTTCTACATTTGTGCCCACACAGACATAGACGCACGAGGAAGGAACTGAGTCTTTTTGGGAAAGATTGGTTATATATTTATGACACTAGAGGGAGCTTTATCTCCAAAATAACTTTTTTATGGAAAACACGTTTTCCATAAGTTTTCTGACGATACTTCCTAACCATTGGTTCTATTTAGTCCAAATTTAGTGCATATGAATGAACTCAAGGAGATCTATCTGGTTAATATAGTATTTTCAGGCATTCTTTGCTATATAAAAATGAATGGATATGGTTAGAATAGATGTGGGATTTTTATTATAAATCTAAAACACGGGATACTGTTAACTCTACATACAGAATATGAACTGTAGAGGAAAAAAACCTCCTAATTAGTTTAAGTGCAGAGACGGTCTAAGATTATTCTGGAAACAATTATATATCTGTAAATAGAAATAAATATAAACATTTTTAATTGAGTCCTAATTGCGCCTAATCCATATTCTTCTTTGTGTTCTTGTGTCCAGGTGTGGAGTTTGGCGCGAGGATGATCACTATAGATGGCAAACAGATTAAACTGCAGATCTGGGATACGGTAATACACCTCTTGGATAATTCCCTTCCGTTGAGTTTGAAAATAATCCTTATGTCAATCCACACTCTGGGAATTTAAAGAGCTAAAGCTGGATTGTCAAAACAGTATATTTTGGAACTCATTCTACTAAATGTATTCTGAAGGATATAACTCCCTTCTTTCTTCTAAGTTCTGTGAAAAAAATAGTTTCTCTGAGGAAACTCAACTGTCTGTCCATCTTATGGTCATTTTATTTTTAATCAAATGTTCAACTACAATCAAGTGTTCATTTTAACTGCTACCGTTTAATCAGTCCTCTCTAAGACGATCGTCGTTACCCAGGACTATATAACCCTCAAACAGAAAAGTCAATATGTGGCTTAAAGACGTTTTTCTATCCCCATGCCTTGAAGAGAACGATATCTTGGATAAAAGAACGTGTTTGGTCCTGGTACACATTACAAAACCTTTTCAGTGTGTTATCACAAAGTCTTATATACCTAAGAACATTTTTTGAAATTTTATTTCTTTATTTTATTTCTTATTTTTTTAATAAAAGTTTTTCAAAAGTTCTAACAAGAAACAAAAAAAAACAAATGTATCTCGCATTTACCTGAGCCGGGTATTTATTTGTCAGTCTAGGCATGCTATGTGATGATTTTTCTTTTTCTCAACCATGTTCTTGAACATTCGTCCCTCTTCAATGAAATATACCTGCAGTGAATATAATGCTTACACGTGTGTTAGATTTTAATGAAGAAACTAGAAAAAGCACTCAGACATCGCAAACCTACGCAAGGGCGAAAACCTACCCGTGAAGCTACGTTTAAACCGAAATTGTCTCATCAATTCCCATTCCTTTCCTGTATAAAACATCAAAGGAACAAGGCACAACAGTTCCCAATATTTAGGAAGAATTCATGCAGAGTCTTTGCCACCCTCTAGATCTACTGACAGCTCCAACAAACTGGGTATCGATTCGCATAGAGAATTAAAGAGGTTTACTCTTTATGATGAGTGATGAGGCATTTCCTGTTCCTCTCCAGTAAACAGACATTGTTGTATCATTCTCTCATAGGAACAAAAGCATGAACGACTTGAAAGAGCACTCACGGAGCGCAAACTTGCACCAAAGCACGATATAGTAGCCAGGGATCAGGAAAAGATCATGCCGTTTTCTCCATTATTGTCTGAGTAATTGCCAGCTTTCCAAAATAACTGACAACTCCAACAAAGTATCTCTCAATTAGTCTGCAGCCGGTTGTCAATGGCGCCTTCCACTTCAGCGACTCTGTTCAACACACTGATCCTCTAGCTCCACCCCCAAAGAAAAAAAAACAGCATTTGTCACATTTCGTCGTCACTACCAAACGGCTGGTTATTTTATTTTAGTTTAGATGCTTTATGAGATCCTTCCTTGGCAGAGGTGGAATACGACACAAAGCATTACATTTATACAACGATGCATCGTCAGATACTGATGGCAGCAATATCATCAAGGATCAATATACATCATCTTACTCTACTGTATATGAAAGATTATTATTCTGATTTAATTCACTTCATTCGGAATTAAGCATCCCATAATCTTTAAAATTATCAGATTTGTCAGTCTTCGGTACTAAACCCTGATTTTAAGTGCAAGTGCAGCAAAAACTGGAGGACATAAGTCATCATCTCTACATAAATTAAATGTATTATTATTATTATTATTATTACTTCTTCAAGAGATCTTTGGAAAACATATATGCAGTTAAGCCGTCGTCCAGCAGGTGGAGACAGCGCGCCGTGGTAAAACGCTACTCTGTGTGTCTCAGGAGCGGAGAGAGGAGAAAACAGCGATGTCAGTCCTGCTTCTCAAAACTGTCTACAGCAGGTTTCCCCTCCTACAACTTAGGGAATTTTAATCGAGATGAAAACCAGCAGTGCTCACTGACGCTTACTAAAAACCAGCAGTGTTCACTGACGCTTACTAAAAACCAGCAGTGTTCACTGACGCTTACTAAAAACCAGCAGTGTTCACTTACGCTTACTAAAAACCAGCAGTGCTCACTGACGCTTACTAAAAACCAGGAGTGCTCACTGATGCTTACTAAAAACCAGCAGTGCTCACTGACGCTAACTAAAAACCAGCAGTGCTCACTGATGCTTACTAAAAACCAGCAGTGTTCACTTACGCTTACTAAAAACCAGCAGTGCTCACTGACGCTTACTAAAAACCAGCAGTGCTCACTGACGCTTACTAAAAACCAGCAGTGCTCACTGACGCTTACTAAAAACCAGCAGTGCTCACTGACGCTTACTAAAAACCAGCAGTGCTCACTGACGCTTACTAAAAACCAGCAGTGCTCACTGACGCTTACTAAAAACCAGCAGTGCTCACTGATGCGCACATTACACCAAACGGCTGAAGGCCATGAGGCCATATGAATAAGTGTGTGTTTTTCTGCACACGAGCATGTAGGCCAGATGGCAGACAGACACAGCGTTACCTCTCCTTCACCCTTATTTATCATTAATTCACTAATAGCATTACTGACTGGTTGACTGCTCCCCGGCTGACTGGTGTATGGGGCCATCTGAGTAGGTGTTTGCATCACTGACTTGCCCTAACTATCTGAATGGCTTGTTAGCTGACTAGCTAACCTGCTCACTGACTAGTTCTCTGACTCACTGACCAGCAGGATTCAAGGGTGGACAAACTGGCTGCCTTGTCCTCTGACTTGCTGAATGATTCACCCACTCACTGCGTTTCTGACTGTCTGGTTTTTTAGATGAGGTCAGAGCAGTGCACGGCTGCAGCTGCGAGGATAGAGCACTGTTTTGTTTTCTGCTCTGGCCAGAACGAAACACAGAAGACATTGTTACTGTACGTCGGACGGAGACAGAGGATGAATAGACAAGGCAGGGGGCTGGTATGACGCTAGTTGGTGAAAGGGGCGATAGAAAAACCACAGAGCACAGGGATTCACGGGGAGAGAACGAAAAGATGGTTCATGTGGTATGTCAGATACAAACTGTACATAAAGATAGAAACTAGAATAATTGGCTAATGAGCAGATAGGAATATAAGGATTGTGTCAGATAGATGGAGAAAGAGAAAACTCGATTGTCTGCAGTTACACTCCCAACCATCATTTTCACGGATGACTGAAAGTCAGAGAATAAACTCTATAGAGAAGTAAAACGGGTTCAAAACATATTTGAAACCATGAGGCCTGTCAACAACTAGGTGACATCAAAGTGCACTGATACAATTTGTCTATGCAAATATCTGGGGACTTGGGGCGACCAATTCGGTGGAATAAAGTTGCAATTTCCATCTTTCCGCATGTCCAATTTAATACAAATGTGGTGCATATGAATGGACTCGAGGGGTTCTATCTTATATATATTGTTTCATAATGGTTTTCTGTAATGATTCATATTTTACTCTCTAGGGAGAGCTTTTTTTCAGTGATAACTTCACTTTTAATTCAAGGAGTTCAATCAGGGGGATTGTATGTACAATGCAGGGGATTGGGGGCTTTAGGAGATATACCCATCCTGTCCCAGGCCTAGTTTCAGAAGTGTGGTTCTGCAGCATCAGCTGCAACAAAAAAAAGGCTCCTACATTCTTCCTCAGCCATTGAGAATGCAGTGACCATGCGATGCAGAGAGAGAGAGAGAGAGAGAGGGAGAGAGAGGTGGATTTGTGAGGAAAAAAAGCTGCGTGCATGTGTTGTAGAAAGCTACAAATAAGACAGATTGAATCCAGAAGGCAACAACACTGATAAAGATGAGAAAGAGATGGATACAATGTACCACGCCTTGCAGCCATAAAAAAAAAAGGTTCATATTCTGAGGTCTAGAAGTTTTTTTTAATTCAGAGATCATGAAATTCAAAAACATGCCCATTGCAAGCAATGCTTTTCTAAAATAGCAGCACTGCAGGGAAATATCTAAATCACCTCATGTGTCACCCCAAAGTAAGAATCCCCCTAGTGGCAGCAGAGAAAAGGTGACACTATGGGGATCAACTGAGTTGTGCAATCTGTGCGTACATCTGTGCCCGTTGTTTGCTGAACTGTGTGTGGAGTGCATGGATTTACACAAGTCTTCTTCATTTCTCATGAGACATTATCGGTCTCAGTAACAAGGTGCAACACGAGGACACTGAATGATTCTTGATGTGCTGGTTCTATAGCATTTTACTGTCTTTGTTTTTACTATTTTGCACCGTCATAAATTTTGTTTGTTTTGTTAAACCTCTATTAAGTTGATGAGTGCAGCACAATTTTCACAAAAAAAAAAATGAATTGAAAATGAATCTCAATTGTAAGCAAACAGAAACTAAATGGACCACCCTTGGTCCCGAGGTTCAATCTAACAACCAATCAATCATTACAACAGATCAATGGCGGCATGAATTTGCCGCCTTACCCCTCCTCAGTGTGGTTGGCAAGGAGAAGCATGGTGCTAAGTGTTTTAGGCCAGAGTGGTTAAGAAAAGGTGATTTGAGATAATGATTTTAAATTAAGTTAATGCAGAAATAACAGTCTTGTGGAATCTTTAACATCAGCCTTACATTATGTAATTAGTAAGACAGCTTGACTGCGTGCAGGGAATTCATTCTACAAGATATATTGTCTGTGTTGATTGATCTGTATTGATGATTATTCCTGCAGTTAAACCCTGACTGCGCTGGCAGCAACTGGCAAGATAGAAGAAAAAAAAATCAAGTGTATGTGTCGTAGAAATAGTGTTACCATGTGTGTATGCCAGATCCTGCATTTGGTGCAGATTCAATGTTACCCATCGGCAGCTTCAGGAAATGATATAGTTACGCCCCGAGTTACATTTACAAGGTGTACGACGTTTTGACTATGTCAACTGTTTCTAGTTGTTTTATTATTTAAATAATGTGGAAATCTTGACCAGGAGGGTTTCATTTATATTTCCATGAACATATGTTACTATATAAAAAATGTATTATTTCAATTTTCATGATCTTTGGTTTTGGTTTTATATTTGCATAAATTGACTTTATAACTAGTTTTGACCCTAGTAACCCCTAACAAGGGAAAAGATGTTTTTGACTTTTACACTGTTTAATGTTATAAGGGCCTGTGTAATGTAATACTCGATTCTCTTCTTGCTGATTGGTGCGTGTGTCCGTGTGTATGTGTCCGTGTGTCCGTGTGTCTGTGTGTGTATGTGTGTGTCTGTGTGTATGTGTCCGTGTGTCCAGGTTTTCCGTGTGTATGTGTCCGTGTGTGTCCCTGTGTATGTGTGTGTCTGTGTGTATGTGTCCGTGTGTATGTGTCCGTGTGTGTCCCTGTGTATGTGTGTGTCTGTGTGTGTCCGTGTGTGTGTCTTCTGTGAGAAACCTAAAGGATTTGTTGCTCTTGTGGTCTTTTCATTTTGTATTTGTGAATTTTTGTCTGTAGGCCGGTCAGGAGTCCTTCCGGTCCATCACCAGATCTTACTACAGAGGAGCAGCAGGAGCACTGCTAGTCTATGACATCACAAGGTAACGGCCAGTCGGACTGACTTCAAACTGCATTCAGGGATATTGTAAAAATGCTGGATTAAAGAACTGATGAAACTCCTCCTTGTTAATCTAAATTAACAATATTAACGTGCTGATGGTAGCAGATATGAAGTTTAGCATACAAACATCTGTGAATTAGCATTAACACACAACTGATACAAATGGCAATATAAAGCTAGTTTTTTTTTTTTTATAACATTCATTGTGGGATTAGAGGAAAAACCAAAGGAATTATCATCTGAGAACCAGAGAAGTCTGATCTATAAAATTGTTCACAAAATTTTATATTTGATATTCGAAATAATCAATGTCTGTAAAAAAAAAAACCCAACAACAACTCTGGTGGTAAATGCATAAATTATTATCTATGGTGAGATCTGACGGCTGACAGAGGTCTCATCCACTGGAGCCACGTGATGAATGGATGTGGTTTTAGCCACCTACTTGGAGCAGGTGATTCTCCATCCAATTAATGCTCTGCAAAATATATTGAGGACATTTGTTTAGGACTGGGGGCGAGGTTAGCATGTTATTGATCGTGGTGGTCCCCAGAGATTGATTATCAATGATTTCAGTGACCCCGTGACCTTTCGTCCACCAACCCTCAGGGATTCGGAAGTAATTCCTGTTTCAGAGAAGAAGAATCCTCATTTTCATAAACTGCTTATTCAGGCAGTTGACTAGATTTATTTAGGTATTGGGAAATTGGGGGTATTTAGGTATTTTATGTCAGCCGGCTGTCATAAAAAATGACAGCTGGCTGACGGACAGAGCTTTTCCTCATATAAATATTATCATTACCTTAAAACCGAAAGTCTACTAGTGCATCTCTCCTGCCTGCAAGAATTAGTTCTATCACCATCAAAGTATATTCATACTAGTCCCTAATTCTTTATATTACTGCACAACCGATTTTATCTGAAGTGGAACAACATGCAAGAAGAAGAATCCTAACGCCGTTATTGTTTATTGTCACAGATATTGTGATTGATTCAGCATTTAATACGAATTAGGATTTTTTTTTTCATGTTTCTAACTGTATGTTGTGGTTCATTAAATCATTTATAGGCTTGTTTATATTAAGATTTTGATAATCCTTTGATTAGTTATTTAGCTTTGATAATGAATCTCTTAAATTTTATATAAATGCCCAAAATTCTAAAAAAAAACAACTAATATGTATTAATTCAACAATGACTGACAGCTCAGATATGTGAACGTTTGATCACCCACACGGCATAAATAGACATTCATATCCATATTATGGAGGCCAATTGCACTGAATAAGTACAGGGGTACTACTACTATGTACTACTACTATGTACTACTACTATGTACTACTACTATGTACTACTACTATGTACTACTACTATGTACTACTACTACTATGTACTACTACTACTATGTACTACTACTACTATGTACTACTACTATGTACTACTACTATGTACTACTACTATGTACTACTACTATGTACTACTACTATGTACTACTACTATGTACTACTACTACAATGTACTACTACTATGTACTACTACTATGTACTACTACTATGGACATTAAGTCTGATATTAATGTGCAAACAGTTGGGGTCTTCCATAGTAGAGCTGCCTTCTCTCTGATGTTGTTTGTCCGATTTTGTGTCTTTGCCCTCACAGACGGGACACCTTCAACCACTTGACAACCTGGTTAGAGGATGCTCGCCAACATTCCAACTCCAATATGGTCATTATGCTTATTGGCAACAAGAGGTGAGATCCTTCATGGTAGCATCACGCAATGACGGTTGAATCCTGTCCTAAAAACGCTGACAGCGGCGTCAGAACAGCAGGACCACTACCCAAAAAATGACCTCCAGTGGGCTACTGGTGTGGATGTTTTTGACTGAAGTGTCAGAAACAGACTCCATGAGTCTGGAATGAGGGCCCAACGTCCTCCAGTGGGACCTACACCCACAGCATTTGCCAGAAAACATCAGATTTGGCAGGTCTGCCACCGTCGTTAACGCGGCGTGTAACATCATCTAGCAAGACCGGTTTAGTGGTGGGTCAGTGACGGTCTGGGGAGGCAGAACCCTTCACTGTCTCACAGACCTCCAGGTGTTATCCAACAGTACCTTGACTGCTGAAAGGTACCAGAATGAAATCGTCAGGCCGTACGCGGTGCAATGGACCCTGGTTCCTCCGGGTGTAGGACACGGCCCAGCCTCATGTGGCCAGAGTGTGTAGGCAGGTCCTGGATGATGGTGGTATTGATAATATTGACTGGCTCTCATGTTTCCCAGACCTGAAATCCAATTGAGAACCTCTGGGATTATGTATCGCTGCATCCGACCCGGCCAAGTAACTCCCGCAGGAGCTTGCCGAGACGTTATCAGGAGTGCATGCAGGCACTTCGAAATATCTTTCTGTGTTATTTTGAATCCAGCCCTCCATCGGTTGATGATTTCTGTTTCCACTAACTGTTATGTAATTCTTTCCTCAACGAATGATATCATGTATAATGTCATTTTCAACTTGATTCATTCGTTGATCCGATGCGTGATTAAAGTGTTCCCATAATTCTTTTTAGGAGTGCATAAAGTGTATGTATATATATATATGTATGTGTATATAATATAAATACATATTATATGCTATACAAGCTACTTGGTTACAGTTAGCATTAATAAACCAACTGACCTCCACTGTTGGGAAGAGCTGTGAGTCCTGTGACATTCTGTGTCCCATCCTGCACTGATAATAATAATAATAATAATAATAATACATTTAATTTATAATGCACTGATGCACTGATTCCATTCAGCACCGACCATCTGAAAAATCTCAGCTATGTTAGAATTAATTAACGTTTATATAAACACTAATAGCAAAAGCACTTATTGAAACAAGGGTAATGGCGAGTAGGGAACTAGAATTAATTTATTACCAGTTTTCGATACTCATCCTTGTTTGGATCGGCAGTTAACACTGCAGTTTGTTTTTCAATTTAAATGCACACTAATTTAATCAGGAACTTGGATCTTCAGCAAACCTGTCTTACTTACTCACAGGGCTTGTTGCTGTACCGTGTCGGTTTATGCCATGATTGCTCTTGATGGAAGTGCAGAATATCTTAAAACAGATTGTACTATGATAAATATAACCTTGTTTCATTTTTTACTGAGAAAGATGCAAACTTCAGCTGGTTATTGGCATCGCTGATGACTGATGACGTTGTATAAGCGTGATGTGAGAAAATTTAAACACGTCATGTCAAGTGTTATTAAATAACACCTTTAAAGACATTTTATCTTGTAATACACAATACCAGATTGAGTCAAGATAAAGTAAAAGTAACCCATTTTCCCTGACTGAAATAGCGTTGTGTTTATGCTTCATTGTGTGTGTTCAGTGACCTGGAGTCGAGGAGAGAGGTGAAGAAAGAGGAAGGCGAAGCATTTGCCAGAGAACACGGCCTCATATTCATGGAGACCTCAGCCAAGACCGCATCTAATGTCGAGGAGGTAATGAATGACACAAACACAGTACATGTTCATGCACCAATGTCAGCCTTTATTCAGGCCACTTTATAAATGAAGAGTTTCTCCAAATCAGTAAAATACCAGAACCTTTTAACTTCATCTCAGCTTACCTGAATTTGTCTCCCTTCCAAATCCTGTCAAAAAAGACTCCACCTCTGTGCGATCACTACTAACGCGGTTTTATCTCCGAATATAAATCTTTTGTTGTCAGACAAGTCACAGCAAATGTCAAACCCATCATCTGGTCCTTTACCGACATCAGCGCTGCCTCGTGATATCTCTAGCTGAACTTGGTCGTCTGTCTATTTAGAATGTGGTGCCAGGAGAGTGGGTTGGCTACCGACGGGTCTTCTAAATGTGTTTTACAGGCTCTACAAACAATTAAGCTCCATTAGAAAATAACTGAACTCCTGGTGTTTTGAAATCATCATTATTATTACCTTGAATTCAACCTATTTCCTGATTTTGTCTCTGTGCCCTTACTGGTTATTTATCCAATACTCATTAGCATTAACCAACTATAAGAGGATTAATATGCAAAACCTTATACCTGCTAACATCAACATGCTAGCATTAAACTAAAAGGCAATCTCAAAATGACATCCGCATTAAAAAATATCAATTATAATTCAGTTATTATCATAGAAATTCTATAATAATCACATTTTCTGGGTGGCACAGCGGGCAGCGCTGCTGCCTTACAGTCCTTTCTGCACGGAGTTTCAATATTCTCCCTGGGACTGCAGGAGTTCTACTCGGGCTTCATCCAACAGTCTAAAAACATGTAGGTGACTGTCTGTGTTGTCCGTGTGACGATCTGGCGACCCCGTCCAGGGTGTACTCCACTTCTGGCACACAGTCATCTGGGATGGTCTTTAGCCCCCTGTGACCCCAAACAGGATACGCAGTTACAGATAATGAATGAATGAACAAATGACATATTCTGCTCCCGTTTCTGATGGTATGTTGGTCATTGTTTTCTGCAGTAGCCATCCAGGGTGTTTGCATTCAGTCATCAGAAAACCTCTAAAGTGAAGTTTCCTTTGCTTCTGGCGTAGTCCGATGCTGCGTTATCAAAAAAAACTATTTAGACTGAAAGAATAAAAAAACAACAATGTCGTTGTAGATAAACCACACATTCCAAGAAACAATACAATACAGAGTTCATGAAAAGGCTTGTTCCTGGGTTTCAGAGTCTAATCTTTGACTCCACCATCCAAATTGGCAAAACACAATTCTAGTAAAATCTGTGACATCACGGCCCCACCTCACAATTATCTAGTTTGTTTTCCCCTAAAAGACGTGTTTGAACGGAAAGACTCTATAATGGCTGACTTTTTCAATTTCAATCAGACTTAGATTATTAACATTCCCCGGGGAAAACTCTGATAAACAACCGCTCATAATCGTCTGTCCCGACAAAATTGTTTTCATGCAGGCATTCCTCATCATCTATTCGTCTGTTTACCCACCAAGCTACGTATGAAAGAGCTTGAATGCATACTACAGCGTTTTCAATCGTGTGTGTGTGCAGAAGTTTGTTTTGATGCAAAGGAAAAGGCTTTTCTGTTTTTCGCTAAGCTGCCATCAGGTGAATGGGCCTGGGTCTTCTCCAGCCCGGCCTTCACACCGCCTGTAACACCGCCTGTAAAGGCGGGACTGTTGGCCTTTATTGCACCTCACCCTTTTGTATTAAAGTTATAAAGGAATAATGGGAGGCCGTTGTTTTTTGTTTTGTTTTTCCTCGTCTGAGCCAGAATTGAATTTAGCAGAGATGAATTGACCATTTGTATGAAATGAGCGAGGCGTCAAGCGTGTATGAGAGGACGGGGGACTGAGTCTGACTGTACTATTTGTCCGAATTAAATATCCGTGGTTTTGAAAGGTGATCAGAGTTTTTGATGGATATTAAATATATCTATCTTATTTCTGAGCTTTCTCTCTTTGCTCGCGTATTTTTTGTAGCATCATGGATGCTGGCGCCAGTTAGCGTGCCGAGCTCACTGCCCCGCCCCCTCAGAGACACACCCCTGGTGTTGTTGAGTCTAATGAATGCATAGCCCTGTCCTCGGGGACCCCTTTCTCACTTATCCAATCACATAAATAATCCCATCCTACACTGCACAGCATGCCAGCCAGGGGCACTGAAGAGTGTGTATGTGTGTGTTTGTTTACAGATTTTTTTTTTCAGCCTCTCTCGCCTGGCCTATATCATGCAAACACACATACAGACACACACACACACACCGACAGACACACACAACACACACACACACACCACTGTTGAGCTGAGCTCTCTGTGGGGTTAAGATGGGGGGGAGGGGTGTGTGTGTGTGGTATGATTAATTTGTCTCATTAGTGTCCTCTGAATTCTCCTGATACCGCTCCTCTCCTCTCTTCCCTTCATCTCCTGGCTTCATCCCTCCTCATCGCTTGACGTCCATCATTTGCTTTTTACCTCCCTCCTATCCTTCCTTACCCTCCCCCTTCCCAGTCCTTCCTCCCATCCTCCAATGTGTCTTCCTCCCCCATCTCCCCCATGTCTTCCTGCACTCTTCAATTCATGCCCCCCCCCCTCTTCATATCCTCCTCCTCCCCCTCCTTTCCATCATCTCTCTTTCTCTCTCCAGCAGTATATCAACCAGTTATAGTGCATACATATTCATAACCTCCACCCTGCCTCCCCTCAGCGACATCCAGCAGCCAATCAGTGTGCTGGGTTTGTCGTCAGGGTTTGTGGGTGGACACCGGTTTGATGGGATGGTCCTTAGAGAAAGAGGGATTCTTGTAAGCATCATCTGATCTCACCATTTCTTTTTCCATACATCCCTCCTTTCCTGAGATCATATCCTCAGCCGCTACTCAAATCTCTCTTCTCTTTTTTTTAATCTGAATCTTGCTCTGCTCAAGATTTTCAGTTAAATTTAATAAGAGGGAGTGTAGAGTGATTGAAATGAATACGGGATGTCTTGAAGGAAGGAAAGAGGACAGGATTGAACAGGACTGACAGCACTAGAGAGCACCCTTGGGCTCCTCGGTCTATTTCAGACTGGGTGTCAGATAGAAGTTCAGGCCATATTTTCAGCCCTTTCAACGACACAGCTGAGGGAACAGTTGGCAGTCGTGTTTCCGTCTCCTTTCAGATGTAGAAGTGTTTGTGTGTGTGTCTCCTAGTTTTTAGGTTACACCCTTGAGACACAAACGCTGTCCCTGTCCCTGGAGACTTTCAGTACCATAGTCATAGGATCATGAGATATTCCTCTTCATTGTAACGTTATTGATCCGTTAAATCTTCTCGGTTAAATGTGTTTTCTGACAAAATCTTATTGCTTTAACTGTCGGCTAGAAGAAGAAAAAATGTTTCACACCCGCTGGTTAGGGTTGACAAGACTTCTGCCCAATGGCTAATCCTCATGATTTATCTTCATCTAATCAAAATGTCCCACTGAATAAAGGTGGTGACTGAGAGGTGAAACAACTACCATCCAATCTAAAAAATAGTCCCGTTTAGTTAAAAGCCTGGAGTCCCAGAAAAATCCTCCATTGAAAGAAATTTTGAAACCAGAAGTCAGGTTTTAGATCACACCACAACACAGCAGCAGTATGTGCATGTAAAACGTCAACACTGCAGATGGGCTGGAAGGTTTATCCTGGAAAGATTCACACTTGTACACAATCTCTTTTCTGAAGTAACCTTCAACGATCCTGCTGCATTTGAATTCCTGACATTACCTGTAGCGGCGTAGCTCTAAAAAGCTTCTTGGATAGAAGTATTTCTGTTATGTCATCATGCCATCTGTGTTTTCCTGTTGAAAAATAATACTTGGCCAAGATCAGCAATGTATTTGCTTAAAGCCTAAATATTTTCAACTAATACAGACATATTGCAGAAATATTTGTGTTTGGCATTATATTGGTTAATGACTAAGAAATTAGATAATAAAAATATCAAACTAGGTTTGTTTTAATGAGTATCACCAATACATGCTTGGATTTTGAACTGTAAAGCCTCACAATTTAGGATAAATGAATCTCGGGGATCTGGATCAACAGTGTTTACTCTCACACTCCACGAATATGGCGAAGAAAAACATTCAGGAATGAGTTTCATCCTTCCCCTCCATTTGTACGTCTGTCACGTCACGTTTAATATCTACCTATGTTTTCTTTTCATTTATTAATATATGAACCACAACAGACCCTATGTGTTCCGAAGGATTTAAAAATAAATTACGCCACGCTACCATGTTTAGTTTATTTAATTGACATGGGCATGCAGTAACATTTGGTTCTGTAACTTCTAACCGTCTACAAAACCCAGATGCGCTGCCTTTAGTGTTTATAGCACAATGTTAATTTTCAACCACTGTCCACCTGTTAATTTTCAACACCTGTCATTTCATTCAGTGGGACACTTGGAAACTGAAATACCTCAATGTTTTTGTGACAGTCGGCCATTTTCCAGCAGGTTTTGGGATTCTGAAAATGTGATTTTACTCCCTACTGAGTAGGCTGAACCAAAGGTGCTATGGAAGAGAGAAACATGTGGAGAGTTGGGGACAACTGTAATGTATTCTTCATCATATGTGGAGAGTTGGGGACAACTGTAATGTATTCTTCATCATATGTTTCTAATGACCTGTGACTTTGTTGCGAAAACACTTCATAAAAGCTGAGCAGTCTTATTTTCCTGAGTAAACACACACGTCTCTTTTTTCTATCTTTCTTACTTCCTGTCTCTTATCTCAGGCGTTCATCAACACAGCCAAGGAGATCTATGAGAAGATCCAGGAGGGAGTGTTCGATATCAACAATGAGGTGAGACACATTGTCCCCTGTCTCATCTTCCTTCCTCTTCAAACCTCTCCTTTCATGTTCGATTAGGCTTTTCTCTCCTTCCTTACAATCCTCGTCTTCTTTACTTATCCTCTTTCTCCTGTGGTTTTCCACCAGTGTGTGTGGTTCACTCTGCTCCCCCTTTCCTTGAAAATAAGGGGAGGGGGGGACCACCCCTCTGCTTCCTTTGACTCCAGCCAAACAAAACACCCTGCGTTCCTCTTCTCCTCTGCTCTATTTTCCACTCCCTCTCTCTCCTCACTCCTCAGCTCTGTCCCTCTCACTCTCTCTCACTTTCGGCAACTTGCCAGCCAATAAATTCCTCACATCCCACAAGGTCTCAGTCATTCAGCAGGAAAACAAACATTCAGCCAGCCAGTCTGTACGCCGTCTATCCGGCCAGGCAGCGAGTTAGCTATCCAGTCAACCAGATGGTTTCTTCTCAGTGGAACAGTTATGCAGGAAAGTCGAGACCCCAAGCCTGTCAGCAAGTTCACACATGTCAGCAAGTGTTTGTCATACTACTTCCACATTAAAATTGGCTCCAAAGACACCTTTTATGTGCGAAAACGACGTGCATATTAGCATTTTTTCTTCATGTTTCCTAAAGGTCACTCTCCACATGAAAATGGCCAGACGTGGGAAGAGTGTTTGAATTTTCTACTTATGTTAAAACACTTGTGCTTTCAATAAATGTCACTCCACTAAAAGGAAAATACTTGACTGAAAATTGAAATAAATTAAATGATATCCATTACAATTTACTTTCAACCAATTCAGTGTTTCCTTTCATATCAGTCCATCAAAAGTAGTCTGAATCCATTCTGCCACCAACTGAAAATTCAACTTTATTATTTGTATATACAGACTTGGCAGCCTTTGCATAAAACTCATACACACATAGACTTTTCTTTATACCATATAACCTCACTACAGTGGAACCAAAAAGAAAAACAAATAGCAAACTATATCTCTACGACTAAGTTAAGCAATGAAGCTGCAGAAACCATAAAAAGGTCCACAAAGTAACATATGGAAGTGAAAGACAGCTGCTGTTCTACGCACCACACAGCAAGCACCTCTTCTGAAAGTCAATCCTACGTCTACTTCAGATTCATATTCTGCTGGTCCATCCTCAGTGATGCCATAACCAGATAACCCGTCCACTCAGCCTCTCCGTTCCACTGTAGGCAGTTTTCTAGGGTCGTGTTTACACAGCCTGTTAGAGATGGGACTGTCGTGCCTCTATTGCACTTTGCTGTTCTGTATAATGTTAGAAAAGCAGAGCAGCGGTCGTTGTGGAATTGTGGATGATAGGCTCCACTGACCTCAGTGATGTCCGGTGGTGGTGCTCTCGTTTCTCCCCTATCTGCAAGTTTTCAGAAATGTTTACAAATGTGGACAAAGAGTAAAGACTTAAGGCTCTGTATGAAACCTTTACTGTCCTGTCATCATAATAATTCTCTTCTCTAGAGTAAAAAAGGCTATTTTGATTCATCACGTCCAGTTACAAATTAAATATACCAGATGTTATGTTCTATGTGGGAAGAAAAGAGCACATGGCAAATAAGTTCAAGCGATTCAAGTGTTTTTACTTAATAAAATCTTTCTCGGTGGTTAAGATTTCATCATCAGAGATGTAAGATTGTCTCAGGAAAGTCTCCCGGGAGTCTTCCTCACACATGGACTATTCTAATAGGTTTATATTTCAGAGGTTAGGGACTTCCCTCGGCTTGAGTAGCTCCAGCAGTGGTTCTAACTTTACCAGCGTGTCACACTCCGCTGAGGTTAGCGTGGCTAAGATGCGTCGGCACCGCCTCCCGTGTCCGGAGATGAAGACGGAGAGAAATTTAATGTAAATTTCTATATATTACTTTAAGAAATTGCTGCTCACTTAAAGCAAGTATTTTTTCCCCTGGTTTTGAATTTTAAAAAAAAAACAGTCAAGATGTTCGATGTTTAAATAAAATGTTCAATAGACAAATGTTAATGTGGAATATGAGTCATAGTGATACCGTCCTTTATAACACAACCGTGAACTTAACTCCTTACTACAATAAGGAGTTAAAAACAACACACCAGACAAACAAAAAAAAAAAGCAAAACAAACCAGATCTTATCTTTTCAGATTCTTTCTGGGAAAGATGATAATGTCAACATTATCTGTGGTCGTCTATCTTTGAATCTTCTCCAGTTTCTCTCACTGCCTTTATTGGTTCTGATTATCTGAGCTAACTCTGACGTTGTTATTGGGCCTTCCTACCTCCCACTCTGCTACAGTGTGTAGTCTGTGTCATACGTTAGTATTTCTAGTATGTGGTGTATTCTGGTTTTGATTGTGTTGGCAGCATGGTGCTTTCATGGAGTGCAGAGAAATGTGGTTATTCACATCCCTGTACATATGATAAATACTTGGCCACTGGTTATTTTGTGAGGCATTTGAATCCAAACTTTCTGCAAAACGTAGCCAAACTAAATAAATGTGTCTGTGTCTGTAGAAGAGGAGGCTGCTCCAGGTGACAGCAGGTGTAGTTCTACTAAATGCCAACACGGCGTTACAGATATGGTTTATTCGCCTCATTACCAGAAAAGGGAGATCAGAAAAACAGATAATCTTAAACAAGTTTTTCCACTTTGACGAGGAGAAGGAAGCGCTGGACGAATATACAGATTCTTGGCTGGTGGGAGAGGCTCGCTTATAAAAGCACAGACAAAAAGTTTGTGTATTCTGTTGCGGGACAGTGGATGATTCAATGTGTATTTCTGCTAGGTCACCCAGCGCCTGTGCCGTACCCCGCAGCCGTCACGTAAGACACGTGTACATCAGAGAGTGTCCTGGTTTCTTTGGGAGTACTCCAGATATAATATAAGGGTTTCTCAACATCGGGATAATCTCTTATCCAGTTTACTGAGGTGGAGTATGATGCGGGCATGCGGAAAAACAAAGGCTTCCAAAAACGCGTTTATAACCGGGCAGCCATATAGGGGGTGGAACAGGATGGTGATTATTACAAGTTGAGGCGCTGTTACTTTGGTTGTGCCTTTGCCCATCGGTTGTGTTTAAATATTAAAAAGTAAGACTTAGACGTACATATTATATAGCAGAAGATGATGCAAACAGCGTCAGTAGGACCATTTTAAGCCTCTGGTACGAGGTTTGAGCTTCTTCCATCTGGCAGCAGCGGTAACACCGCACTTCTTCATGCTGTGTGCTCGTTCCGATGCTCCAGCGGCTTCACCATATCTCATGTTGTCTGTTTGCACCGACAACATGGGTTGATCCTCGACCATGAGAGGCTGCTGTGATTTCCTGCTGTTTTACTCCTCTTGACTTCACGACCAACAAATCACATGACTCCTTGAAAATCATGTCATTTGATCACCCCCTGTACGTCGTGTGCGACACAGGGCATGTGCTCTTACAGCAGACTCCTTGTAATGGCAATCAGCTCGTGAGAAATATTCATTGTGCTTTGAAAGAAATCTCATCGCTGTAACATGTCACATGATCACCCGACCTTCGTTTTACCTGAACCTCACCTGGAAGCTTATTAAAACAAAATCTGGCTGTCCACACCTTGGAGTGTCTCCTCAGTCATCTATGCCGGATTTACTGCAGGAAATTAAGTTCAAACCGCTGAGAAGAAAAACAGCCTTACTTCTTCGGATTACTGTTAACCAGCAATAAATTGTAACATCTGTTTTGGGCCCATAAACACCCATATCTGCCAGCAAACGTGTTAACGTGAAGTCAGGCTGCCTTCACATTATATCAACAGAACCGCATGTGCTCTGCTGGTGTTGATGTCCGGTTTGGATTGCAGCAGGCCCTTTACCCAGACAGCCAGCAAGCACAAATGTGAGTCAGTACAGGAGTTGGCCAGGCACTAAGTGTTTTTGTTATTAGTAAGACTGAGTGAAGGCAGTTGGACCGGCCCGCCAAACCACATCAGCTGACTGCCTGTGTGAGAAAGAGGGAAGCCCCACTAGAAATGTTGGCAGCCACTATGAGAAAACACTCACACACATGGCCTTAGCTCAATAAATGTGATTTAAAGGCATACAGTGTTTCCCAGAGGCACTACTGCTACTGAGTGTAGGAGGGGGAGTTAGATTGAGAGGGCGAGAAATAAATATATACAGAGGGAAAGACGGAGAGTGTGCTACAGACCCAGAGAGAGAGGGAGGGATGAAAGAGCCTCGTCTCTCTCTCTCTCCCACCCACCTGCCTCTCGCTAGCTGTTTCAGCTCTTTTATATGTGCTTCTCCTTTCTTCCCCTTGTGTCCTCCAGTGCTGCCGGTGTTTCCTTTGCCTTTGTGCAGCACCTGTTGCTTCCTGTATGATGTGATCTAATAGGAGCTCCAGCAGGGGCTGTGCAGAGTTAATCTCATGAAAGCAGGGACGCACTGTTTTATGTCTTTATGCATTTGAGCTAGAAACAGTCGGAGCCACAGGCGTTAAGTTCAGGTTAACTTTCCGGACTGTTCCTCTCATTTATGGGATTTCAATAGAACCGCTCAGAATTCGCTGGTCAAGTGTCAAAGTGACCTTCTAAAACAATTTAGGCCATCTTGTGATTTTACCATATTGTAGTTATGATAAAGTTTCAGATGAATGTCAAATAAGATGAAATGATGAGATTTTTCTTCATGTGCTAACTGTGGGAGTGTTGTGATTCTCCACGTTTGACATTGATTGTCAATATCCAGCACTGATTGCTTGTGTGAAACAAGTATTCAACCCCCTAAACTTCATAGCCAGCTAGTCTTTCTACCCTCAGCAGAAGCAGCTGCAGCCTGGCACTTATGATAACTGAAGAAAAATGTGGAATATTTGCCCTCTTTTTGAGTGCAGCCACAAGGAAGGATTTTGTGGGTTTGAACAGATCTTTTCAGGTCCTGCCACAGAATGTCAATGGGTTTCAGGTCAGAACTTATTCTTCTGGTTAAGAATCATGCTGCACGACCCAGTTGTGCTTGAGCTTCCCCTTCAGGATGATCTGTTAGAGAGCAGGAGTTTTGGTGAGTTTTCTCGGCCCTGAAGCTGAAAGTATAACGACAGCATCACACGGCCACCTTCATGCGAGACCACAGGTATCATGTTCTTTGTGTTGAAAGCTGTGTTGTTCATTCAACAAAAATGTTGATGTAATGGGATCCCTGTCTCCCAAACAGATCAACGTTCCACCCACCAGTCCATAGAATATGATAATAATAGTGGTGGCATGAACTATGACCGTTATTGAGTTGAGAGACGACAGCAGACCCTTGGAGGTTTTCTTTGGATCTTTTGTTTCTTTCTCATTGAGCCTCTACTGGGCTCCTGGAAGAAGGCGGGCCACTTCTGGCAACACTCAGTATTATTCCTTCTCCATTTGTACATAATGTGTGTCACTGTGGATGATGAGTGATAATGTCATTGAACAGAGTTCGCTGAAATCAGGCTTGGGTGGATCTAGTCCAGCTTCAACCAGTTTATGCAGTATGGTGGTTTTTTTGGATGTAGTTCCTAAGGGGTAAATGCTTCATAATGAAGACCCACTTGGTGTTACAAAAACCTTTGGCGTAGTCAAAGAAATGCGATGTGCAATTCAGATTCAAATGGAGGTCATGGAACAACAAACCAAGTTGGTTAATGGCTGGACTTATTTATGTTCTAGCTATATGGAATTTTCCATAAAGTTTCAAAGAGAGTTGTGTTGTGCCTCTTCATTCTCTACAAAACAAGTAGGAAACTTATCAAGCGTATTGAGTATAGCCTACCGACACCTTCATCTGTCTCCTCACCCTTGCCTTACGGCTCTATGTCCAAAAGCCACCAGCCATCCTGGCTACATGTGTGAATGGGAGGCTGTCATGCCTCTTCAGGCACAGCGTGTTTTTGTAAGAGCTTTCAATGGGTTTTTGTTCACACATCATGTCAAAGGCATAAAAGTAGCTTTCTATTATATGTTTTGTAGGACTATGATTGTGACTACAGAATAAGAGTTCCATAAAACTGGACACTTGTGTTTTAAGTCATTTTTACCATTTTTTTGAGCGGCATGGCTCAGGGTGTCTGTAGCACAGTAGGTAGAGCCGACTTCTCCCAAACGAAGGATCGGGAGGTCGCCGGTTTGAACCCCAGCAGGACTACATGTTGTAGGGTCCTTGAGCAAGACTTTTTACCCAATAAGCTCCCTGGGCGCTTCAAAGGTGCTGCCCACTGCTCCCTGAGGGGTGGGTCAAATGCAGAGGAAGAAAATCCCTCAGGAAGAATAAAGTATCAATTATTATCATTATTATTTGTTACAGTCGACCTGAACGTAAACGGTCATCTTGTGTTTGGCTGTGTGTTACATAGTTGGGCCTTTGGATTGTGGGTTTTTCAGGGAACAACGGTTTTAAGGTCCATCATCTTTCCACGACAATATCCACGACTGTAGTTTATCAGATGAGTGTAGCATAAGTCCGATACTGACCTGTGCTTTCTTATGCCATATTTGGGGGGATGTTGGGGGATATGTCATGTGTGGATGAGTCTTGTTATGATGTTTGTACTGATTTTTTTTCCCCTCAAACCTAATTTCTATCTGTTATTGGTCTTCTCTTTTTTTTCTCCAAACAGGCTAATGGTATTAAGATTGGACCCCAGCATCCTACCACCAACTCCACGCTGTCTGGTAGTCAGGGAGGCCAACAGGCTGGAGGGGGCTGCTGCTGAAGCTCCAAGACACACCACCTCCTCCCTGTCCTTCTCCAGTCCCAACCCTCCTCCTCCTTGCCCTTTCCAGCCCCCGCTTTGCGTTTCTACAGAACTGTCCAGGCTCACTAACAGTTTGTTAACCTCTCTCTGTACTGCCTATTTTTTCCCCCTCCATCTCGCCGTCACTGTCTTTCAGCCATGTCATTCCTTAATCCTTGGAGCGTACCAAGGGGGGGAGGGGCTTTGCCTCCATATTCAAACCGACTTCCGTCGGTCTTATGGGGGGAGAGTCGGCTTCACCTGCAAATTCCCCTGCAATATTTTAAGATCTTGCAGTTTTCGGTTAAATGAAAGATTTTTTTTCTTTTTATATAAAAAGAACACCTCATGCTAGAATTTAAAGGGTTATGTTCTAGCGGTTTAACTTACACAGTCCTCATAATAAATGAGTTGTTTAGATATTACAGTCTTACTATCAGTCATGGAAACGGCATCTTTGGTAACGGGGATTTGAGTTTATCCGAATAGAGACAGGATTTTTGGTAGAGATGAAGCCCCCTCTTAACTGTATGGGATAAACCGTGCAGCGTGTTGTGTCTATACACACATCTGTACATGTTCCTAAAGAAAATGACGCAGCACATCGATAACGGGACATGTTTCTACATGTCGAGCGCATTTTCATGCTGTGCCTGTGTGCATAGGGATGATACAAGTATTTCAGCATGGCACTTAGGAAGGTGTAGGAGGTATTCAAGTCACTCTGTATTTTCTGTTCCCACAAACAAAGTGCAAATTGTTATTTTGTGCTGCTTGTCCCTCTTATTCTTCATGCCATTTTGTCCTCTTTGACTTTATGTCCTCTTTGTTGACTTGTATATGATTTGTATTGAATCAACACTACAAATTGATTGTGGCTTAAGGAGTGATTTTAATTGTCTGTGGAGAGAATAAAACACCAAACTGTTGTGTGTAAATGGATCCTTTATGGAGCGACACAGAAAAAAAGAAGGAAACGTGAAGGTTGTCGGAGAAGTGGCCGCCATCCTGAGGTTGAGAAGTAAAAAGAGGAAAAAATAGTTTTGAAATCCAGACTTTTTTGTTAACTATATTTCTGTGTATATATGGCTCTTTAGGTATCTGTGGCTTTTGGCTGTAGGCTGGCATGTTGTAGTAGTCTGGTATGTATTTATCAGAGGCAGGAAAGGAGGACAGCTTTTTAGCATTTTTAACAGTTCTCATTTAAACCCAAAGGCACTGAGCCTCGGGCCGGGGGTGCCCTTTCTTTTAAATGACAAGTATGAATGATAACAGGCTGTTAACAGTGCCGTGAAGAGGCATTGAGAGTCCCTGGTGGAGAACAGACTCCAACTGAAAATGTCAAGGCGTCTCTAAGATTTCCACCTCAAATTAGCTGACAGATGTGTGCTGTGTAGAGCTTGATCGATGACTGCTGCAAGGTTTTCTGCTTCGAGATCCCCAATATAATGGGCTCCATTTTATGATTATGATCATACTTTACTTACTGTTCATCCCTCTCTCCGTCGCTCGTTCTTCTCTGTCTCTCTCGGACCGTGTGGTAACATGGGCTCTACGTAATACGAATGCCAAATCATTGTGTTTACCGATATTTTCTCCCGAAAAAGAGGAATAGACTCAATTAAGCCCCACTAATCTGTCCGGAGGTCAGCTGTCTGCCTTAACTCCACCCCCTGAGAGATTTGGACAGCTGCTCAAATAAAACTTACCCTTCATTTCTAAATTTTACCACTACCAAGCTAGTAGACAACGAGACACATGTGCATAGATGTACCGACAGAAATGGGCCTAGTTTGAACTTACTGACGTGGGCATTTGAAATGAATCATAATGTTTATTTTTTCTTCCCTTCCCCTCATTGTGCACACACACCCATCCTGCATACAGTATGTGCATGCATACATACAAAGATGCATATACATTTGTTTCTGTTAGTCTCATCCAGCTGTTTTCTCTCCTGGCTAATTGTTAATCCGCTTTCCTCTGCAGTTTGAGCTCTTCATTTTCTTCCTTTTTTTATTCCCGGATATATTCGGACAGTTATCTTATTTTGGTGATCATTCTTTGTAAAACACAATGTGTATGTGTGCGTGTGTGTGGGTGCGTGCGTGTGTGGGTGCGTGCCTGTGTGTGTGTGTGTGTGTGTGTGTGTGTGGGCCCAGAGGGGGGAGGTTCAAGCCAAACCTGACGTATCTATCTATCTATGAATTGATCTATCTAGTTATGTATGTGGCCCTCCTCTCTCGCTCTTCTTACCTCCCCTCCTCCCCCTCAACGTTATTTGCTGTGTTTGTTCTATATAAATAAAACTTAAAAAAAGAAAAAATGAAAATGCTATCACAATAAACTATAATAAAACATTCTAAACTCCAAACATGTCATTGATGGTTATGTGGAGACGGAGAAATACAGTGTTTGAAAAGGAAGCCTGATGCTGGATATTCTGTCTTATTCTTTGCCAGCGGACTAGACATGCTGCCTTCACCGTGTGTGCGGGTGGATCAGTTGTACTGCTCCTTTATTTTCTGTATTATGCATAAAGATGGGCGGGAAGGACGGGATCTGTCCTGTTTGACCTTCAGCAATCGTAGAGGCTCTATTCCCTGATGAAGGTCAGCGAGACGGAGCCTGCCTTATGTATTCTCAACATGTGTATTCCAGTATGGTTCACGTTTTCAGTGCATGCCAGTAAGATTTGAAACTATACTATACATAACATCTCTACACCCTCGGTGTTGGAAATGTCTTGTGAGGGTAGGAGGTGTTATAGTGTGGTTGCTCTTACTGCTGGAAAATAATCTTACACCCCCCCCACTGTATGTAAGGTTTATTGGCATATTATTAATCGGCTGTTTCCAATATCCGGATCAACAGCTGCAGATGCTCAATAAAGTAGAAATAACTGGTGTTTTCCAAAATGTTACGTGAACTGACTACTGCAGTCTCTAGAAAATTATTCCAGCACATGGCAGGGACCCATTAGCTACAACGACCTGCTGCTAACATGACGATGAGCCAAACACACGCTTCTGGCCTGAGGAATCTCAGCCCCTTCCTCCGCTCCCTCCACATGCTGCAGGTTTGAGGCACCCGAGGGAACAAAACCGTCCCAGAGCAATCACCAAGCCTCTGACTTACTCTGCATAGGTTGGGTGTCCTTTTGAACTTCTGCCTCATCTTCCTTCTCCTCCTGCTCCATACCAATGTTACCCCCAAAACGTCCGTGTCGTTAATTGATGGTACTGAACTACTGGAGCGACACTTTCGGTTTTCGGGGAAATGTGATGTAAACACACAAAACGTTGGGAAAACTCCTGCTGAAGTTAGTCCACGAAGATCGGCTCGTAGTTTTATCAACACCTGATGGTAGAAGGGTCTCTGATGAAGAAGGAGATTTAGGGGTTTTGAGTATTTGAGAGACGACAGAAGTAAGGGAAGTGCTATTTAAAATGTTCCTCTGAAATATGAATCTAATAACCAAAGGGGTTCAATGATTTACTCCAATGTATGGTAAACATGATATGGATGCTGAATATACCTATGTGTGTGTGGGTGTGTATATGTGTGTGTGGGTGTATATGTATGTATGTATTTGTGTGTGTGTATGTGTGTGTGTGTGTGTGTATATGTATCTGTATGTATGTGTGTGTGTATGTATGTTTGTGTGTGTGTATGTATGTGTGTGTCGAGAGGATCTGAATGACTTAACGAGGTCCTCCCTCAGTTGTCCTCACTGTGTGTGTGTGTTTGTATGTATGTATGTGTGTGTGTATATGTATGTGTGTATGTGTATATGCGTGCGTGTATATGTATGTGTGTGTGTGTATATGTATGTGTGTGTATATATACGTCTAAGTATGTGCGTGTGTATATATATATGTATGTGTGTATATATGTATGTTTGTATATAAATGTGTTTATATATAAATGTGTTTATATATATATAAATGTATTTATATATGTATATGTGTATATATATGTATATAAATATGTGTATATGTATGTGTGTATATATATATTTATATATGTGTGTGTATATATATATATATGTGTATGTATATATATATATATATGTGTATGTATATATATATATATATACACACACATATATACATATATATTTATATATATATATATATATGTGTGTGTGTGTGTGTGTGTATAGAATAAAACAACCACAGAACAAATGGATTTTATATAACGCCAAATCTATTTTAAAAAAGTCATGGTATTATGACCTCACAAACGCTTTGGAAGTTATTTTTTGCAATGCCTCATAAATTACGGGGTATATTTTCACGACCCTTAACCACAATAATGTCTACCTTACTGTTACGGGTACTGTTGAGCCTTGGAAGAGGTTCTCGCTTTGAGTTCTTTCTAGTTCTTAATATTGATCTTTGAAGCATTAGTCAATTATTTATTGACCATTAATAAAACCAAACATTGGTGGGCATTAATATAGCCCTTATAATATGCTAAATTGGATCCCCGAACTGTCCCCAATCCCCTGCGTTGTACAGGAATCCCACTGATCGAATACCTCCAAATAAATATGAAGTGTCTGTTTCTTAATAAAGCTACCCCAGTGAATAAAATTTGAATTATATGAGTAAAAAATTAACAGTGAGGAAGTTATGTCTGAGGAACGGTGTTTTTCGTGAAAATCTCCCCCCTAGGGATTAGAATATCAATTACTAGAGTAAAATGTCCTGGATAGATCTAAATTAGACCGACGGTTGAGAAATTATGGCCCCGAAAACTAGATACAATTAAACATTTTTTTAAATCTTAACACAACAGATATTGGTGTTTTGGAGTGTTAGAACTCTGGGCCAATCTTTGTAGACTTACTTCTGCCAAGGAAAGTAACAGATAATTGAAAGCTAAAGGTGTGGTGACTGATCTACCTGCTCATGATAGAGAGAAGGGGTCAACAGCTGCCGCCAAATTACTCAAGTAGCAGGTGAAAAAAAAAAAACCAGGAGTGTCGGCTAAAGACAGAGAGCAGGACGTTGCTCAGCAGGAACTGCGGTTTCAGTCGACAGTTAGGTAAACACTGAAGGCCTTCATGCCTGAATCCAAAACATACACCACTGCTGACCCTCACTCTGAAGAAAAGTTGCTCCGGTAGCTCAGAGCCAGCTAGATGCGACTCAGAAGTTTTGGGATGCTGTTCTGTGGAGTGATTAATCCATACAGGAACATTTGGGGTCTACGGATCAGCGGTGGCGCCTCGATTCCATTAATCAAGGCGTTACTGCCGTGACTAATGGCAGTAACGCCATTCCGCATCGCGTCAACGCCGCGCCGCGTCAAACAGACAAGGCGTGTACTTGCGGCGGAGCGTCGTAGTCCTGCTGGGACGAGGAACTTCTGGTGGAATCGGAGACATAACTTTGGATGGCAGCAAACGGGACCGGCAGCGGCGGCACAGCCGTTAGACAACGCGCCATTCCCAGTGGAATCAAGCCTTAAGTCTGCAGGAAGAAGAAAGAACATACAGGGAAAAGTACATCCTGCCCACAGTGAAGCATGGCAGTGGCTCGGTGATGCTCTGGGGCAAAATCAATCAAACAAACGACAATGGGCTATGAAAAAGGTAAATTTAGGTTTTAGTGTCACTTAGTGATCCATCTTCTAGCAGACCAGAGTATATACAGCTAGATAGCTACTGTTTCTGTCCCGGATCACCATCTGGGGGAATTTGGGTCTAAGTCAACACCTGGAACTCATGTTTCTCAAACCATTCCAGAACCATTTTGCAGGCGGGAAGGGAACCTCCTTCGGCTGAAAGAGGTCACTGCCGTCAGAGATTATGGTTTCCTGAAAGGTTTCATTTGAATGAGACTTCCTTGTTGAGTAAAGGTAAAAATTTAAATAAAATACTAAATGAATGGCAGGAGCCAATGTTTCCCAGCGGAACATTGCCCGAAGCATCAGAGTACTTCTGTCGTCTTCCTTCCTCCCAGGTAATAGACACACACACACACACACCTACCTCTCCCCATTGAGTTAAAGAAAAACATGATTCGTCAGACCAGGACATCTACCGTTGCCGTGGTTCTGATGCAGAGATGCTCATAGGCAACACTTTCTGCTGTGGCCTGAGGTCCGTATATGCCCCCTGACCAGTCTACAGTTCTGTGTTCTGACGCCTTTCAATCAGAACCAGCTTTAATGTTGTCAGCTATTTGTGCTACAGTGACTCCTCGTTCATCAATGACGCTGCCACCACTTCACCAGTTGTCCTCCCTCAGACCTTTGGTGGGTCCTGAGCGCTGCAGACGGGGGACATCCTACAAGACCTGTAACTCTGGAGATGGACTGACCCTGTCGTCACATTTTTGACCTCGTTAAGTCATCCAGATCCTCACGCCTGACCTATTTTCCTGCTCCCTACGTCATCTTCAGGAGAAAATGTTCATTGCTACCTCCTCTATTATCTCCACTGGCAGGCGCCGTGGAAACAAAACCATCAGTTGTTTTTGACGTGTGTCACTGGTAATAATATTTATTGTGACAGATCAGTGTATGACCAACACATTTCCTCATTAAGTAAGACAGTTGTTAGATTTTAACTGTCATTCCTTGTGTAGTTTTGAGCAAATACAGATCATTTGATACAGTTTGGAAATTGTGGCTTGAAAAAAAAACTTAGGAAGTAGAAGTTGTTATGTTTCATATTTATTTATTTATTTATTCAGGAGCCTGACCTGGGAGAGGAACTCATCGGGATGAGTCTGGTAGCCGGGCTTTTTTTTCATGGGGCCTGGCATGAATTGGCCCAAAGAGGCTGTTTGGACCTGCAGCCCTGTGGGCTCACAAGCTGTAGGGATGGATGCTGGGGTCGGGTGCAAAGCAGTGCGGGTTTGCACGCGGCGGAGGACACCTGAGCGGGCCGACTCCTGGCATCGCCCACTGGTCTTATCAGTTCAGTAACATGTAACACAGATTTCCAATTGCATAATATATGAAATTCTTTAGAAGAGGTAATTATTTCTGTTACAGCATAAAGTACACAGTAGATAGAAGCCGTCCAAATTGCGACTTCCGCACAATCAAGAATATTGGCGAAGCCCGAGTGAGTTCCATTATAACTTTTCCTTCTAAGACAAGCACAGTTTCGCATCGTAGTTATCGGGATTTAGGGGACACCCCTCTAAAATGGGACATGTTTAGTTATAGTTCACCTGTGTATAAAGTTTAAACCCAGACGTACATCAAGCATTCCTTTATTCATGAGAGCAAGATTACGGAAAAACTAAAAGAAGGATTTGCTTTAAATTTTAGGGGTAAGTTCTGGCACATCCTAGAGGTGAATACATTTTGGTGACGTTCCGTGTTTCGCAGAATTTATAATCAATTCAAAATAAAATAGCTAGAAAAAGAATTCAGAGACAGTTTAGGAAAGATTCATGCAGATTCCTCCATTGTTGTCTAATTTATTGTCCGCCTTGGAACGTACCAACAACTCCAAAAAACTCTCTGAGTGACTCTCAAATACTCTTAAGCCGGTCCTGCACCTTCCATTTCGTTATCTCTGTTCTGCCCACTGAGGCCCAAGTTCTACCCGCAAAGAAACATCAAAGGAACAAAGGCATTGATAGCCACATTTTGACATCACTATTCCAAACGGCTTATTATTTTATCATAAAAGCTCCTAACGTCACCAAAATGTGATCAATTCCAAGATATGCCAAAACCTACCTCTGTGTAAGATCTAAGGTAAATCCATCCAGTAATTTTTCCGAAGTCTTGCTCACAAACAAACAAACAAACAAACCTAGGAGTGAAAACATAACCTCCTTGGCAGAGGTAATAAGATGTTTGGAGTAGTGACCTCACAATGTGGCTATTGCTGCCTTTGATCCTATGATTCTATTGATGTCTCTTTGAGGGTGGAGCTGGGGGCTCAGTTCCAAGAGTACCTTTGATGTTCCTTTGGGGTGGAGCTGGGGGTGTAATTGGGCTGAACAGAGACGCTGAAGTGAAATATGCAGGAGACGAGCGACTATAGAGTGTTTGAGAGATACTCTGGGAGTTTTTTGGAGTTGTCTGTAGATTTAGAAGTCGGCTCAGATATTGGAGAATCCTGCGTGAATTTTTCCTTTACCTTGGGTATTACGGTGCAATGGCAGAGGTTTGCACTCTCTGCGTTCTTTTTCTAGTTTGATGGCTTTTTTCCCAAAGTAAGAAGCTGGACTATCTCTCACAAAAAGTTTCTTCACACAACAACTAAGTCCTGAAGAGGTGCCTTTTGCTATTTGGGAACGTCTATCGGTTTTATTATCAACTTTCTTGTTGTAAAGTGTCAAGTTGAATTTAGGCTCATTATTTGAATAGGATCTTGGAGTGTTGCCTTTTCGTTCCTTTTGTCACTTGTATTTTGTTTCTCTTTTACCTTATTATCCACTGTTATTCACTCGTGATGAGGACCAAAAGAATGCTGCAATAAGGTAAAATATAAAACATTTGTAATATGTCTGTCATCAGAAAAAGAGAAAAGACAGTGCCGTCAGCAGAAGTAAATGAATATTTAGGATAAATAATTCCATGCTGTTAGAATATTTACAACATTCTATAAGTCACTTTATCTTGACTGTAATATTTACAATATGGAGGTCCAGGACCTCATGCCCCCCTGGTTTTGTTCGACCTCAAACTATTTCTGTTCCTTCTCCAGCTTTAATAATATAGTTTATTTTCCAATTGTTGGGATACTTAATTATACTGAGACAAAGACTGATCCAGAGATTCCATCTGCTTTTGATAACAGGACTCTGCACATAAGAAATAACTGAGAGGACTTATTGCCACAATGCATGTTTGGAAGAGAGAAGTTCTAATCTATTGTTTTAGGTATATTTTGTATGGTGTAATCATTATATTTGATGAGTCCTGTTCACTTTATAATGTTGGTAATTACAGCAACTTTGTATTACAGCAACAAAAAATACTGTATATTCCATATAACCTGGACTGCTGAAGGGAACTAACACTGTGCTTATGGGATAAGTAAGTAAGTAAAGCTTTATGTATATAGCACCTTTTCCATTTCAGTTACAAAGTACATTACAAGGAGTCAGAAGACAAAGTAGTTCTTAAAAATTAAGAAAACATAAAGAAAAAGAAATAGTAAGTACCCAACCAGTATAAGACCAGAATAAGAGCTAGAGCTAATTCTCACTCTTACTTTATTTTTTTTTATTATGAAGGCTTTAATTTAATATTGTTCAAAAAATAGATTGGAATGAAATTTGATTATATTAATTTTTTATTATTATTTATACAGTTATGACACTATACAAATCTGTTAATAACAGGACTCGATGTTAAAAGCACACTTCAAAATGTTGAAAATGTTAGAAATAAACATAATTAGACAGTAAAACCGGATGAGCTGGTATAATGAGGATTTTAACACTATGTGAGCTAAAATGAACTCTTTGGCATTTTGCTCCGTACATCTCTCATTTACCATCTATTCAATCATCTATTCTAGGTTGTTGTTTTTTCCAACGATGGGGTCAAAAGTAAAATAAACCCCATATAAATCACCTTTCCTTTCAGTGGGATCCCAGAACACCATGTATATTTTCAGCTTCCCTGCATGAGAGCTCTCGGCGTCACACGGGCACGGCGGGGTCAGTGACCGCGCACGCCGCCTGTTTATCAGCATGAGAGGTCCTCGGGAGCGCGCCCCCCCTGGCCGAGGAAGGTGAGCGAGTGTCTGGAGGGGAGGACTCGGGAGCGCGACCAGCCGAGGATCGATCGGATTAAACTCGATTTGAGTGAAATTAACACAAAGGAGAGAAGAGCTACGCTCACTAGTCGGCGAGGTCGCGGATGAGAGACACGCCGGAGAAATATTTCATGAGAAACAAACTTGAACTTTTCTTTTTTTCGGTGTTTATTTATATTTCAAACGGAAAAAGGACCACGGTGGAGATACTAACGAGGAGTTCATTTGATAAAAGCCCGAAGTGACCGAGCTGGTTGGGTAAGCTAAACGCTTCTTTTCAGTGAGCGTATTTTAGATTTTTGCGTCACAGATGCGATGCTTAATGACAATAACTAATTCTGAGTCGAACGGTTTTATTCTTAATAGTAAGTTTCTACACTTTATCAACCGGATTGTTTAATCCGGCGTGTGAGTTGTGTTTCATCCGGATCGTTGTCTCATTCAGCAGAAACTCTCAGGGACGCTCTGATTGATGAGAACCGGTTCGGAGATGTTGTTTTATTCTCATATTTCAGCAGAAAGTCATTGACGGTTGATGAAACGTTAGCTGCCATGCCGATATGCTAACAATAGCAAGTTTAGCTCACACGTACACACACACACACGCACCACCGTCCCATTAGTTAGTAGAAAAGTGGAAAGAAACACGTCCGCACATCGCGGTGAAACTACCATCCCCTGGCTCCGTTCTCTGGACAACTTGTTGAATTTTTGTACCCTAAAATATTATCTTGATTGAGTTTGAAAGTATGTGGTTAGCCCAGTTAGCTAATTGTGTTGAAGCTCGCAGGAGACACGAGGTGGCTCGAGCGTAGAGGTGAGTCAGTGGCCGACAGAATGAGCGGTGCTGCTCTCAGGGAGATTCCCAATGGAGAATACTGGGCTTTTAACGCCAAAAATAAACGTCATCCGTGTTGAAAAGAGCGCTCCTACATTAGACTACCAACAGGAGTTGTAGTTTCCAGTGATTGTTGGCGTTTCATTTGAAAGGGGACAGCACGAAGTGTGCGTAGTAATCCCTGGTCTCAGGACGGAAGGGACAGCAGTGGAGGAGAGGAGGAGGGGGAGCTGTGAGGCCAGGCGGTCATTCCGCACAACCGTGTTTTTACGTTTTTTATGTCACACTATCCATCACATAAACACAATTAAAAAAGTAAAAGGGAGACTCTGGTGTTTTCGCTCAGGCTTGGAGAGGAGGGGGAAGTTCAATTCTCACTTAAAAACCGAGATGAGCGAGTCGTTCCCCGGTCCGTAACGACGTGCGAAATGCCGCTGATAGGCTAATTAGCCGTGCTAGCCGCTGGAGGTTAGCCCAGTGCTAGGACACCGAAGTTCTGCTAGCCTGTTAGCCAGCTCGACCCATTGTGTAAGGTAACCCCTTCGCCTCGGGCGACGGAATTAACTTAATTCGCTTCACATCATATTTAGGATGGTTGAAAAGAAAAATAACGATACCGATTTTACCGCATCTCACTTTGGTAATGAGAGCTTGTCAATCCGGGCACAGAAGTTTGTTAAGCAGTCCGGCTACACTTGTTACTCGGGGAGAACACGGTAAAACACCTGCCGGTGTCCTCAAACTTTGCCCAGCTACAGCCAAATCTGTAAGGTTCCGAGTAACCCTCTCAACGGTGTTGTTTCCAGATTATCATGTCCCATTTCTCCCTTATGACGTCTGTGATCTATCATCTCTTATAATGGTCACCCTGCGTACCCCTGTCAAACAACTTTGGTGCGCTGGAAAAAAACTAGTTATATCCACAACAGACATCCATGTTTTCCGTTAATTTTCAAACGGTAGTTTTATTCAGTCTGATAGTCAGAAAGCATAGCTGCTTCGTTACTTCTCCTCTCTGCCAGGAGCTACTACCCCCACCACCTTGTTTTTGAGCCAAGATGGCAGCTAGTCATGTTCATCGGGCCACAGAGGGAGAGATAAGAGGCCCCGACCACACACACATCGTACACACACACATACACACACACACACACATACAGAGGACAACAGATGTTCGCGGCTCAGTCTCTCCCGTTAGTCCCCCTCTGTCTCCTCATGTGGTTTGTGAAGACTTAGTTTGGTAGATCTAGTTGGTCGGGATAGAGCTTAACCCAGCTCTATTCAAATGTATGATACAACCCTGATGAAACTTTTGGCTTTTACATATATTGTTTGAATTAGTGTGCGTTAATTAGTTTAATTTTTGTAATTTAATGATTACATTTTTTAAAGTTTGGAGCCTGATTTTTCGTTTAAAACTGGAATGGAAAATTCTAGAAGTTTCATTGGGGACCCTGGGAGTTGCATTTCCTGGGGTCTGTTTACTTGGGATGGCCATTTCAAGCCGAACTATTATTTGGAACCGTTAATAGCATTACCTCTTACTCCTACCCTCCACCCCATGCAAATATGTGAAGACAGAAACCATGTTTCAGTGGTAAGTTGCTCTGGCACACCTTTGGTCTGCAGAAAAGCACCCTGATTACCCAGTTGAGTCTGTGACAACGGGTGACTGTCATAAACGATTCAGATGAAAGTCTGTTGACGAGTTTCTAAGTAGGGCCAATTTTTCAACATTAAATTAGTTTGCAGCTCACATTCTTTCAAGTGATTTCTTAAATGTTAAGGTACGTTTTTCTAGGTGGCGCCGAAAACTCATTGAGATGAGGGTCGTTGTTTGTACTACACGTCAAACTTCAAACTTACTTTGGCTGGAGACAAAGCTTACCACTTATTGTTGACCTGTTGGTGGGCTTCTGTTGTTTTTGTCTTGTGGTTTTTTGTTTTCATCCTTTCTGTTTTAGGGTAATTTGTTATTTCCATGACTGTGTTGGAAAAGTCATGCTCGTGCACATGAAACTGAAAAGAAAAAAGGCTGAAAATGCTGTTGGCTGCAGGCCAGGCCAGTAGTTGGTGGTGTAGCTTTTCAACATCAACTCCATGAAACAACACCCCACGCCTCCACACATGATTTTCTCCATTGATCATATTAATGTCATGGATTGCATTGGATTGTGTTCATAAACTCAGCAGAGTCTGTCTGAACAGTAGTAGTGGTTGTTCTGGACTGAAAACCAGACAGCAATTTGTGATTTTGGAGACATTTAATCTCAATTTTCACAGCAATTGAGTTTTGCCAGTTAATACAAAGACATAAATGGTAGCTTCATAAAAAGATTACTCTCTAAATCTTTTTTCCAAAGTTTGCATTTTCAAGCCCCCTGAATGCCGTTGTCAAGTAAATGAAGGCCAAAATGCAACAAATGGTCACTTTTTTGTGAAAACCTTTGTCATGTAAACGGAACTTTAACCTCGACTGGCAGTCCTTGCATGTTATTTTGTCGCAACATTATGTAGACCAGTTGGATTCCACTAAAACTGCGTGAGGGCGAGGAATGGCTCTCTTATGCACCTCACATCGTGGAGCTTTCAGTCTGTTTCCTCAAGATTTGTTGCCATTTTTGAATGCTCCATGACAAGGATGAACCAGGGAAGTGCATTATTCAAGCCAGATTCAACAAATGTCTGTGTATAATATCAAGAGGAAAAAGTTGTGAGACAAGCTAACTCTTACCACATGTTTGAAATGTGTTGAATGAAACCACAGACTACTACATTTAATATGACTGCGTTTGGTGAATTTTGCATGATTAAAGCCACTTTGACATTAAAATGACTCTTCACTGCCTTCATGTGGCTGGATCAGTGCCAACGTGTGTGATGCATGGACGTGTGTAGGGGTTGATGAATAAACAGCTTCAAACGGAAGTGCATATTTGTCTCGGTTTCTATAGAGTATAAAGAAGCGCCACCCCCAGCTGTGGTCCAAGTCTAGGCCCACAACATAGTCCTTTCAGATGGTTTTGGGCTCAACATAGAAGATTGCTAGTTTTGGATAAACTTGAGTGAATCCATGATATAGCGACCACAGTTGCTGTTAAGTTGTTGAGCTAGGGTAAAAATTGCTAGTTCATGGTTGACCTTGGGATTAGTTTGATTTGAGTTAATTGTGGTGGTCATGACATTCCAACCTCCTGGAGTGACGTGCCAACCCATTATAATAACTCACTATTATCTAAAAATAAAATCGAATTATTAGACAACAGATTTGTAGTCTGGTAGCAGGGAAGGACTTGACGATCTCACCATAATGCCTCTTGAGTTAATGTCATTCATTTGTAGAAGAAAGTTGTATATACTGCCTTCATTGTGTCGACCCTGCAGCCATTGAAACGCGGTCTTGGAGATTCCTTTGACAATCACTGGCCTATATGGTTCAACAGTATGTCAACAACACATCTTGTGTTAAATTAGGGCTTTACTTTAAATACTGCTTAAAACACACAGCCAGGGAAATCGCTTGCACTGAGGGTAATGTATGGGGGAATCACCAAATGCAGGAAAATGATTCATAGTCTGCAAAACACAACATTTAGATTAACCAGTTAATTGAGATTTCACAGAATAATGCAATTAACTTCCAGTATATTACAATTCACCACATGTATAAGCCCTTTATCTTATCCAAACACATTTGAGCTAAAATTTCTGACCATAGAACTTTAAACACCAGTTTAAAGCTATACATAGCCTTGTTAATCCAGTAACTACATTTTTGGGAGTCCATCAATGTGGAATGAATAAGCCTTTTCCTTTTATTGTGACTTATGAGTCATTAGCAACAGCTTTTATTTAATGAACGTTTCACTCATTATGTATGACCTACTTTATACCTTTGAATCAACACCTTACATAGCTTAGGGTGAGATAGCGTAGGACAAATGGCCTGGAAATGCCTACAGGTAATCAGGAGTGTACGTGAGTCAGGAATGCCCCCAATAGCATGCAGCGATGTTGGTAGAACAACAATGATTCTGGATTGTGGTTGTGAAACTAAAGCTCCGTTATTAACACGTCTTCCATCTCATATGACTTCAGCGTTACATGACTTCTGAGTTTACTAATGAGCTGCATTTTTTCCATTCATTATATCACCACAGCATATTTTCAACGTAAAAGGAAACTCTTGCTATCTGCAAATTAGGAAATTTACCTTAAAAAAATCATTTAAAGCCCTTGCGTCACTGTAAGAGTTTGAGTTTGCATGCAGTTACCAAAAACAAATTCATGCCAGGACTCCAATACAGCCACCATCACCCGTGCAATGTTACAGAATGGACTTGTTTCCTTCCATCAATCTTGTTGAAGTTACATCATAATTTAAAACTGTACTTTAAATTGGCAAAAAGTGAAGTTAGCAGAAACCGATAATTTCAAATACAGAATTTAATGGCACTGAAGAGAAGCTGGCCAAGCGGGGGCTTCTTGCAGCTAGAAGGCAGTCACAGCTGTTTAAACCTAATATTAAATAAATCATCACTACCAAATCACTGAACTGGGACACAGCCACAGTGCCAAAAGGATATTGACTATTACTGAAATTTACAGACAACGGTCTATATTAGAATGTGACAGTACCGATGAATCTTCATACATTTGCAGGGCCGGGCGATTCTCGAACAAATAAAAAATTACCTTTTCTTTTTTTTGATTTGATTTGAAGTCACGAGTCTTAGAAGTTTTTGCCCCAGTTTTGTTGCATTCAATGACCTGGTAAATGTGCAGCAAAACCAACAAAATATGTAATAAACCAGCACATCAAGCTTCACACAGGTTTGTTTTTAACCCCTTAAATGTCTCCTGAGAAATGAAAGAGTTGTTTACAGCTGTGTCCTTAGTTAAGTCAATTGCATGCATGTTATCAATACACGGCACTGCTATTAATTATTCAGAGTCCTGGTCAGGCCCAGAGATTCTTACTTTCACAAAACTTCATGATTAAGGTTAATGATCAAAGAGTCTGGGAGACTAGTTTTATGTTTTCTGACCCCACTTATGTCACATGAACTGCGTAAAGTTTAATAAACAGGTAATGAACTTGCGCATGTCTTTTATCTTTCTCACTAACGCGAAGGGGAAGTTTCAGATGATAGCTTGATTTGATCATTCTAAAAGAATATTTCTGGTTGACTTACATGAGCAGGGATCTAATCACCAATGCCGTTTACATGCGCTAACACATACAATGGAACGGCTGTCAACAGCTTTGTGACGAGTGCAAAAGCAACCAATAGATGACAAGTTCCATCAGAAGATTGGCGTCTGTCATGTGATCACAGCAGCTTGATATTAACTCACGTTCACTTCTGTACTGGAGACACGAGGGAGGTAGAGAGGAAAAGGCGTTCACAATGAAGCCTTGTTGGTACCTCAGATTCCCTTTAGTCTAACTTATGTTACATCATTATGACGTTGGCAAACATTACGTTATTTTTAACACCGTGCTGTGTGGTAAACTCGCCAGAAATGTTACTAAACATCAACATGATCTGAAATAACGTTGATAGCAGAAACTCATCACACAACATCCTGAAATCCAGAGTCACGCCGCAGACAGACTTTCACAGAGGTCTTCCTCCTCTGTAATGACTTCATTCGTTGCTCCATAAAAAGTGAAGTTTCGGGTTTGATCCACTTTGTTGTTTTTGGGTTTTATGCATAAGCATAAATTGCAGATTACAACATTGGCATCTTCAAAGTTTCCCTGCGCTTATTAATTTGTTCACGGCTTCATTTTTATCAGGAATCCTGATGTTTTTTCTTGGACGTGTTTGTTCATTATTTCTTACTTTCCAACTTCATTTTTTGAGAGTTTAGATTAAAAAGAACTCTGTGATGTGATCTAGATTGTTAAATGCTGGCATTGTGCACGTGGGTAGTGCTGCAGGGCAGGCGCTCATCAGGCATTATTTCTATCTTCTATTTCCAAACGTCCTTTTGAAAGAACTTATACTGCCTCCCTGCAACGGAATTAAATCTCACTTGGGAAGGATATTCTTACTTGGAAAGGGCCGTTTACATGGAACAATTTCTTTCTGATAAGGCTTGTCTTCTGATTTTATTCGAAATGAGAGGCTCCATATATACCCGCCTATAGTAAGGAAACCCCGGGTATATTAAGTGGGCTCAACTAGCTTAACTCTGGCATCAAAACAGTCCAGAACAGCGCTGAAGCAGGAAACGGCATTGGGTTTTTAACAGCCAGGGATAAGTACACAGCATTACCCTGGGTGGTAACACCCTAATAACCCTTTCCCACGGAGCTGGTTCCAGGACTAGCTCGGAGCCAGATCCTGACTTAGCATCGGTTCTTCGCTTTTGGACACCCTAAGCACCAGCTCCTGGCTCTCAAAACTGGTACCAGATAAGCACCATCCCTTTGCTGTTCTAGAGCGAAGGACCGATTCCATTATATGGTGACGTAATGGCGTGGCTATGACTTGGCTCCTTGCCAATGGAATAGCAAACAGGTTCTTAAGAGGTGCGCAAGTTGAACCAACTAAGCACTGGCACTAGCACCAGCACTGAACTAGTACCAGGTTATTTTTGGTTGAAAAGGGTGAGAGCAGCACAACGGTTCTCCAGCATGCCCTCATTTTGCACATGACAAACTTCAACTCCCATAATCCCCCACGTCCGTGTGCACAAAACCCATAAGGCCCTGTTCTTAACAGCCAGTTGGAAGAAAAACTGTACTCCCAAGTTTTGTAAAGGGTTCTTTTTTCCTTAATGTCACATTAGGGGCGACCTTGGTGACGTTCAATATTAATTTCTACAGCTGCTGTGACATAACACATCATGAAATGGGAATTTTTTGATATTCATGTTCTCTGAACCAAAAAACCTACCGCTCCTCAGAATGTGGACTGTCCGTATTGTTCGGTGTTAAAGACGTGTATAGCACCTGATGCTGCCCGCGCGGCTCTTGTTGAACAGTGATGCGTTGAAGCCTGGTGTTGGGTGTCTGAGCCTGAGTACTGGTGTTTGTTAGGGTGGCCATTTTGTCTGTCATCATGCTAGCAGAGATGAGACTGGGTGCTGTTGTCTCCATCTCTTTCATCTTGCCATTTATCGCTCCACCCCCCACCCACAAACCCACCCCCCCTGCCCATGCTTCCCCATTGCTCTGCGCTTCATTGTCACTATCCCCATCTTGCCTGCCTCCCCCTTCCCTTCCTCCCATCATTTCCAGCCAAAAGGTTAGTGGGGGTCTTTAGCACCGTGGTGACATTCAAACTAAGTGTCATCGCTGCCCCCCCACTTACCTGTCTCACTCTCTTACTCCGCCTCCTCCACACTTGAATACCCATCCCCCCACCTCCTCTTCCTGCAGCGAGGGCCTTCTGGACCAAATGCTATGAGAGGCTGGCGTTAATACAGCGCTCAAGTGTTTTTGTGTGGGCTGTATACATTTTCTGCGTGTGCAATAGAGGATATGCCCCTTCAAGTACATCTCTGACCCATATGTGCTCAAGCCTTTTAATCTATCCTTGACCCACTGTCAGTCTTTGTGTGCCATATCTTGTTTTTCCTCTCAAATCTCAACTCTCATATACCATCCTACCACACCGCCATCAGGATGCAAATAAGAAAAGTTAAATCCGTTTGTAATATATGGGTGTTCTGGGTCATCGTCTGCATATAGATTCCATTGCTGAAAAGTCTAATCAGTTTCCCTACAGTGTGTTGTCATTTAAAGGTAGCGCTTGTGCATCAATGCTTCTCTCGTCGTCTTTGCTTTTCTCTACCCATTTTTCTCCTCGAGTAATCAACACAGCTGATGAAAGGTTAAGTGCTGCTTGCCCATGGATTTAACATCCAGAGATAAAGAGGGAAATGGATGCAGGGAGGAGAGATGATGTAGAAGGAAACTAAAGAATCATCTAGAATGCTCACACAACCTCCTTTCTAATAATTCTACCTGTATTCACTATTCATTTCTAGAATTTCTCATTATTAATGACATCTCAGATGACCCTAAACCAGCAGCTGGATTTTTAATTAATTCTCCAAAACATGGATCTGCATTCAAACCACGACGCTGTACAGCACATGGACTCTTAAAATGGGTTTGTCCCATGGGAGAAATCACCAGTCGGCCCTATTCACAGGACTCTGCAAGTTAATTGGTTGTTAGCAGTCCGGCAGGGACTAAGGGAGGGGAATCGGCCAATCTCCGGGGACATGGGCCAGACCTGCCTGTCCCATTGGTCTGAAAGGGCATGTCCTCACCAATGATTGATAGAGTGTGGGGGCTGCCTGGTCTATTCTTGCATGCAGCTTCCTGTTTCATGTGCCTGTTTTCAATATAGTGACAATAATCATGAAAACTTCTTCTTGAAACTTGTGTCTTATTCATGTTGCAGCAAAATGTAGAGTTTACTGGTTATGGTGTGGTTGCGAAAGCATTCTTGTCACAAATCCTGTAATTATTGCAGAATCTAGACCTTTGCAAGTACGATGGGATCTGCAGGGGTTTCTGAGAAGCCCGTAAAAGTAGTATGCCACTGTGATAACTTATTTACATCTCTGAGAGGCAATCTTCCCTCACCTGCAACTGTTCAATCTGGTTTAGGTTCAAACCAGCTGTACTCTTTCAGAAGAAAATTTCAACGCCAGTATTACCATAACTAGCTACCAGCAGTTAAAGTGCATTAAGCGATTAAGTTACTAGAAGGGAAAAGGTGTACTTTTATAAAGTATTAATTGACAGTCCACAGAAGTTTCTCCTGTTTGAGTACATCAAATTTGCATACCCCATTATCTTATTTTTCTAGCTTTAATGATAAGAGGAACATAGAATTAAACTGCTTTGGACATCAGCCACAACAACAGTTAAGTTTTAAAACCAGTATTGGGCAGAAGGATTAGATATTTTATGCTGGTGGTGCCAAACACGAGTTGGCTGTGGTATTACCTTTGACCTTGTATCTGCAATTTGCATGGCTGCGCGTTTCCAAAAAATGCCCATTTATTGAAATATTCTTGGCACATAATAATAACCAATTAGGTTTTTTTGTTTGAACTGAATACATTTGTGCTCAGTCTTATCTTTTCTTTTTTTTGCTAACAGCTTATCGTTTTTCTCTTGAACTACACAGCTGAGAAAAGACTGTCCTAGTCAAAAACATTTCAAGTTCATAATACTTCCCTTACAGCTACTGACGGATTTCAGTACAAATGGTCTAACGCACAATTATGCATTTTGTAATGATGAATTATAGTCATAAGAGAAAGTAAGTGTAGCAGATCTATTTATCAAAAAACAAAAGGGCACTAGATTGGCCTTTAAAAAACAAAAAACAAAAAAACACATCTCATAATGAGAGTGCAACAAGTCACAGGAGAAACCTTTTTAAAATAAGAAGTCTGAAACATTAGAAGCTTCCTCTACAATGAATACAGGTGTATTAGTTAATTGAATCAGAAGAATGAACCTTGACTTTAGGTTATCGTGTTTTGGATAGCAAGCATGAGACTGGTTTTGTGTTTTTGCCACTCTGCTTATGTCTGTTGAGGGGATCATTTTTAGTGTCTCGTTGAATTTGTTATTATGAATATATTTGGGATCGCTCCTCTACATATTATCTTGGCCTTGCATTACCTCCCTTTTCCCTTTTCTATACCTCTATTTTCTTTCCCACCCTCTAAACCCTCATCCCTTAACTTTTTAACAGATGTGAGTCATTTTTCGAAGACTCAATGGTTGGTTTTAGAGACGCTATAACAGGGTCTTTAGCTCAGTGGTGTACATGCATGTGCAAATTTGCTCTCCTCTAGCAGGTTCCTTTGCCACCTCCTGTGGCCTAATTCTCTCTCTCCGGTGCTTCTCTCCACCGGCCTCTGTGTCCTCCGGGATCTGACTGGGAGCCGGCCAGTGGTTTTTCCTACCACATGGTAAAGGCAGGGAACAGATTGGATAAACACAGCCCTTTCCTGCTGGCCCACCCCTCCGTGAAACATGCACATTGAAGACACACATACATGGGCATGCACATGCGTGCGCACACACACACAGAAGCAAACACTGTCCATTAATGAAGCAGCCGTGCGTAAAATAACCAGATTTTCTCTAGCTTCACTGCTTCGTTCTTCCCTCCTTTTCTTGGACCCCCCTCTCTTCCTTCCGGGCCTCAAATCCCAGCCTCAAACACACGGCCCTGCATCCCCTCACTTGAGCGTAATTACACACACAGCTAGCCAGCTCCTGCACACTGTCCTCCATTTGGGAACAAAGGTATAAATTATCGCGCCTTAGATCCTAGTGGTAATGGGAGGTGGGTGGTGCACACGTGTTCTCAAGAGGAAGAGGGAGATCACTCACTTCTTGTGGTGCTTACTTTAGTTGTGCCTACTAAGCTTTTGGTGTGGTATGCATCTCTGTCTGTTTGGTTTGTCTGTCCCTGCCTGTCTGTGTCACTGTGGAAAAAAAAGGTGTTGTTGACATGGCAGAGATTTCCTGCAATAAAGCCTGGAGGCTACAGACAGTTTAGCTGCCAAACTTTGAACAGCACAGACATGACTGCACTGAGCTCCGTTTGGCTCCCTTCCTTCACCCCACGTTAACACTGCATACACAGAGATATCAGCCGTTTGTCGGAAGATGGGACAAAATCAGAACAATTCCTCAACATTTTGCTAAGACACTGAGGCTAAGACATTGAGTCTGTTCCTGGGCCAGTGCCTAGCTTGGAGCAATTTCGTAGCTTTTCCCCGTCCCCTAAAAACAGATGCTTTAAACGAACCAAAAGCAAGTTATGGGCTACAAGCAAAAAACAGTGTTGCTGGTTTATCTTAGTAAAGCTAAACTGTTTGTCTACCATGTTTAACAAGCCTTTCCAAGAAAGTGCTGCATTCACCTGGGGAAAAAAAAACGTTGAACAAAGTCTGCATTGGAGTACGGAGGGACAGTTCGAATCCACAACAAACTAAAGGAGTTTAAAAAAATGACTAAATAGACCCAACCCAACACTGGCAATGTGACAAGATTCAGCAGAACCGAAACCAGTATTTCTGTTTTAAACGTGACCATGGTTGAAAAACCAACGTCCGTGGGAACCTGAACTCAACAACAATAGATGATGGTGGATGATGCACTCCTTCAAAGATCAACAGATTCTAGTAGGTTTTATGTCCCACGTTTTTCATGGTGTTGAAATTAGTAACGAAGATTGTTTGGGTAATGTTAGCTGACCAGCAGTTAGCCCCGAGCTAACACTAACTAACATGCAGTTGTGTCTGGCGTGGATGTATTTTAAAGTGTTATTTCTTATTTTTGTGCTCAGGAAACGAGAGTCAATGGTAACAAGGACCTACTGTGTGATATTTGGATAGGATAGAAGGGAGATTCTTGTTGCACAGCTGAAGGAAACGGACCGCATTGAAGTATCAAGATGTTTTTTTATTTTATTCAAAAATGTAATTGCACACATTTGCACAGCACTCAACACTTTCATATCGATATGACCTTTGACGTTTTCGTATGCTACTGTATGGAATGTTTTTTTCAAAATAAACCCCTTTTGTGAATGACCGTGTCGGCTACAATCTGCTTGATTAATTGAGACATAATAAAGTACTTACAGTATAGATGTGTTGAAATAGAAAAATAGAAAAGGTTGTATTTAAAACTTGTAGTGATGATGCAAGACATTGCTGCAACGTCATCTTTAAAGTAGAGGGTTAATGAAGCCTTTAGTGTCTGTTAACATAGGCTGTTAAAGTAGGGTTTTGATCAAACTTATGTCATAATGCCCAAACTTAACACTAAATGTTTGTGTGACTGTCTGGAGGTTCAGCGGTGAAACTGTTAACGTATTCCTTACAAAGGCTCTCTGCGTTCAGCCGGTCAAATTTCGGAGTATCCGCTGTCAAACTACCTGTCAAGATGAATATTGGTGTATAAATGAATACGTAATAAGCAGCAATTGCGTTGATGCTACGTAGCTAGTTGTAGGCTAAAGCTAACTGACTATCATTAGCATCTTACATTCAGCATTAATAAAGTGTCAGGATGTGGTAGGTACTTACTTTTCTCCGACGTAAGGGCTGTCCATAGAGGTTGTTAGAGGTCACAAAGAGCAGAGGAATCTGTTAAATCAATCACGTTTGGATGTCATAATAATGTATTGTTTATTGATCATATATAGTCATAAACATTACTACATAGTGATGTTATTTCTCTGCATTTTACCCATCCCTGAGGGAGCAGTGGGCAGCCCCTTTGTAGCACCCAGGGAGCTGTGATTCTGATTGGGAGAAGGCTGCTCTACCCACCGATCTACAGCCAAACCATGATCTCAGCCCTAAGGTTGCTGGGAAAGAAAAGATGTATTAAAGAAGTAAACATTGACGCAATGACAGGACTAGTTGGTGCGAACCTGAACCAGTTTTTATATTGAACCAGCTGAGAACCGGTTTTATCACAAGCCCCAGAGAACCACAACGGTTTGTTGGGAATGAAGCCTGAGAGTCGCGTACCTCTCTCCACTCTTTATCCAACCTGGTTTATCACATTCCTCAGACTTAATAAATATTTCAGTTAAAATAGGCTCTCAAAATGTACGAGAACGGGAACTGTAGGTTTTCTTAACAGCCATTGTTAAATCCATAAGGCGTCAAGTACTTAAACAACCCCCCCATACTGGAAGAACTTGTCACCTTCATCATTTGACATGGGTAGTTGGAGGGTTAGCACAAGGATAGTCATTGTGACTTTCTGCTATGGTCACCTCCCACAGTTACCAGGCGTTGTCACAATGTGAGATAATTTCCAAAATTGCTTTTAAATACAATTTACAAACTGCACAATGTTATGATCAGGTACTTTAAATACACATCTCTTTGTGTTGGCTTTTATTTGTAGACCTTTTGGATCGGACATGCTTTCATCAGACCTAGTTCAAGGCCAATCTTTAATGCTCTGCTGTGTTATTGTTGGCAGCCAGAGAGGCTTTTCAGTTGCCCTAACTTGGCAGTGATATTTTGTGGTTTCAGTTCTGCTCAACAGATAGCCTCTAATTGTGGTTTGACATAGCCATCGCGTCAGTCCATATTCTTGTGCATAGCCGATTCACTTCGGGTTTCCATCGGTTTAATACAAGCCCTGGGGCCTGCTGGCCCTAATCATTGGGATATGTATTTTCAAAACTACTTTAAATTCTCTTTTCAGGCTCTTTCAATTCTGAAAAACTGTTTAGGTTTTTGTTCCCTTTTATGTTTTAATCCTATTAGTTTTGGTTTCACTTTTGCATTTTTTTTGCAAGTACCCTTAACAGCATTTTATGAAAAACTATTTTGTTATCTAATATTTGATGATTGATGAGCTTTTAAACCAGCATGTCTGAAACCCGTCCTTCAATCCTCCTCTTCCACCCTTGATGCATTTGTGTATCCTGTCCTATTGACCTCTGATGTCTTTGTCAGACCTTATTGCTATGAAACACCTCGTCTCTTTTTTCACAAGCTATTTCCACATTTCCTGTGCTCCATTTTTAACTCCTTCCTTTTTTTCCTTTATGGAACTAAAGTCTGACTTATCTAGACCTTGGTTTCACACCAGTGCGACGGTGGCTCATTTGGTAGAGTGGTTTGGTAGAAGGTTGGTGGTTTGATCCCTTGCCACTAAAGTGTCAATTGGGCAAGATACTGAACCCCAAGTTGCTCCAAATAACCGTTCCTTTGGTGTGTGAATAATGGCATGACTAGTTACTCCCCCTAATGAGCATGTGGCGCTTTGCATGGCAGCCTCTATCATCACTGTATGAATGTTTGTGAATGCTGAATCACAATATACAGTGCCTTTAAACTACAGTTGAAGTAGGGTTCTTGGTTTTCAAGGCCGCGATCTCCACATATACGTCATACACATAAAATAACATCTTTACTTTCAACCTCAAGTTTATGAAGATTTCCTATTGCCACAGTTACTGCCTCTGCTGCCAATTGCAGAGATGGAACGACTTGACTGAATGGTGGAGTGGAATAAGGGTTTAACGATGCCGCCTTGAACAGGTTATTTGATTACTGGTGTTCTAGCTGAAATTACTATGCAACCATCGCCAGTTAGCAGAATACATTAGGATAATAACAAACATCAAATGTGAAAACTGGATTTTTCAGACAGCCAAATATTGGAGGTAGTAGCCCGGGTTGATAAACATATAAAGTAAAAAAAAAATGACATTATTAATAAAACAAATAGTTTTAACCAGAGGCAACAATTGAAATAATGACCTCCTTGGAGGAGGTAATGTGCTTGTTGGAGTAGTCTGTAGCTATAGAGGCTGGCAATAACTCAATCAATTGAGAAATCTAAATGATTTTTTTCTTCAACCTGCTGTTCCTTGGTGGGAGATTGCGGGTTTTAGTGCTTACTTGAACAAGCCCTGCCATAATGCTGCCATCGTTCTTCTGCAGATTGGAACCACTCTGGCAGTCAAACAGCTGTTCGGTGGGAAATATGTTAAAAGCCTCTGGCGTTTACTTTTGGTTTCAGGTGAGGGGGATCCTTTGGAGCTGTTGTTGCATTCATAGGTTCCCTGCCTCCACCAGTGACGAAAATCCCTTTTCTCTGTATAAACCTGGTAATAAAACTCAGCCCTGCCAAGGTGAAAGCCCTGAAAGTTTCTCAGGTTTAATTTTTGTAGGTATTTTGTTCGGAGTTTCCACAGAGCAAAGCGAATTCTGTTCTTTCCAATTGTCTTTGCTGTCCGCAATACTATGTATTTCGTAGTCTGAAATGTCTTATGTGACATTTCAGATTTGCGGTGTGTGGTACGTAAAGATTTTATTATATCACTGGTGTCACAGTCTACCAAAGCGCCACGTTCTCAATATTGTTTTTGCTGTGATGACTGTTGTAATATATTAAAATAAATACACTTTACTGTGGATGCAGCTTAACGCTGGGAAAGCGCCGTGCACATACACATTGAACTGGCGTCCCGTCCAGTAGGGAACACTGACTCCGGTAACACAATAATGTATGAGCTAGGTGCGCCAAATTTCTGTTGGCTGCTAGAACGAACATATGTTCATCTACTCCCTCCATCTGAAGTGAGAACCCAGTGGATTAATGTCATTTTTTTATGGTTATTTCCTTACAACAGCTGGAAAACATACATGTGTGCGCTAAGTCAACCATTGAGTAGGACTGTTTTCTCCAGAAAGGTCAGTTAAGAGCAGGATTTGCTCCAAGGATGGATTGATATACACAGCAGACAGATCTTGTAATCCTTCTTTACTGATAACGTTGCAGGATATTTATTGTCAAAGATATATTTTACATGGTCTATATGAAAGTTTTAAAACTAAACCTTTAAAACTAAACCAGTTCATGTTTGTGGCTGAATTTGCTGGAATTTGGAAGTTAACTTGAACAAAGTAAAGCTGCCAGATTTTCAGTGATGATGACTTATGAAATACTTATACAGACGACGATGCCCATTCAAATAAAAACTTTGCATAATTAAATTCAATGAAGTTTGACAAGTCTGAAATTTTGTGACAGTTACTCTGTTGTACCTAGTTGTCACATTATCTTGCTAATCAACTGTTGAACCACACTGAAGCAGTGGAATATATCATTTGGTGATTGGCAGGTGCTCTGAGTTATGTGAACAAAGTAAGAAGGTTATTATGTCAAACAATGACATTTGCTGGTTACAGCTTCCCAAATGTAAGGATCTTCTGTGTTTCATTAATGGCAAATGAGAGATCTTTGGGGTTTAGACTTTAGTGGCAGCCTTATTGGTAATGCAACTATATTCTGAGAACAAGTAGAGTGAGGTATGGACATATGAGAAATTAAAACAATGATGGCTAACTGACGACTACCAACATAAGATGAATGTAAACGAGTATAACTCCTTCCTAGTGGAAACACTAATTTTACTATGACCCCCTTTCACACACTGGTGCTATGGTGAGCTTAGAATGACCTATTTGCTCTTCAAGGCAAAGATGATTTGGTTCTCTTGGATTCATCAGTCATGATCTTCAGTACTATGGCATCTGACTGAATCAACCGGCATGAGAGTCGGTGCCTCAAAATTGGTGGCCTCAGTCCCGGTCTGGAAAATGGTGGATCACCCCTTCTGGGTTGGGGTTGAGATGCTTCCTCTAGCGAAGGAATATCCGATCCACAAGCCTTGTTCATGAGTGATGGGAAAAATGGCCAATGAGAAGGATAGGCGGTGTGGCATCAGCTATTATTTGGGATTTGCGTTGGTCCATTGTGGTGAAGTCGTAATGCAAGGCTCAGTCTACGATCTGACTCCAGATAAATTGAGTGGATGTGTGGATGACAAAACGGTGTATAAAGAACGTTCGAATTATACGTTCAATATACGTATAATTCGAAAAGGACCAAATAGAAATGTGGATCCATTGAATTGGTTGCCATTTCCCACTGAAAGTTTATCAATTGGCAAAAAGTTTGAAATTAACTCTCTGACTCGCACAAATTAACTCTGTTTCTCTCCCTCTGGTGTGTTTGTTTTTGGGTGTCTGGCAATGGAAACTATCACCAAACTAGACTAGGTCTTCAATCCTAGTCAAATGTGAGCTTGAGCCCCTGAGAGGAAATCAGATTCACTTAACTGTATCTGAGTAGAAATGCTGTTAATGACATTAGAACAGTTTTGATTTGTTTTCCTTCAGGTACTGGTTAGCAGGGATGGGTTTCATTAGAATTGTATTAATACAGATAGCCATTAAGACTGTACAATTAATCAGGTTTTATTCTAAATCATGATTGTAGATTCACACAATTGAATAAACATAATTAAGGCATATAGATGATTAAAATGTAACAAACGACTCTCTAGCAAAGAATATCAAGCGCTCCCTAACCCACAAACTGACAAACTACAGCTCTGTCACTAATGTACGACAGATAGCAGAATGTTGAAATGAAAATTAGAAAGGCTTGTCCCTCAAGGTAGACTTGTTGTGATTCAGGAAGTGTGGTATTAACAAAGAACAAATCATATGCAAAGAGTCCCCAAAAGTTGTCTGTGCTGCAAGACAACACAATGCATTCATTCAACCACTTAAACACACCACAAACTGATGCATAATGGACACATAAAGGCCAAGAAATTGCTCAAATGGCGTCAATTATCAGCTCAAACTTCCATAAAGGAAATGTTCACTCCTTAATCCAACTCAGACACGGGCTGAAATCCCAGATGATATCACATTTCATTAAGTTAGCATACCTAACCAGTTATATCCTACTCCAGTGAAGGGTTGAATGTCTTTAGCACTGGAATTTGTGACAGAGATAGTCTGAGTGTTGTTTAGTTTTTCTGGTGATGGTGGATGGGTGGGAGTTGGCTGTTTGTTTATTCACTTATGAATTTGTTGTTGCAGAGAAGACCCTAATGCTAACGGGTACCGGCGCTCTGCTAAAGTAATCAAAGCAGATGGCCATTCCCATCCCATACCAATTAAATTGTGCCCAAACTATTGTACTATTTACTAATGAAGGTAGGAATGGATTGCCATCTTTATGGTCATGCCTGGTAGCTGCACGTGAAAGAATTTGACTGATCAGCGCTTGATGTTCGCAGTGACTGTAGACACGACAGCAAAGTTAAGTTTCAATCAATTAAATTTTTTGTTTTTTCCCCCAACACTTTTGTTGCCGGTATAGATGTGCTCTTACCTTGTCTGGGTACCACAACACGTGTGTTTTATGATTGGGGGAGGGGATCATAGGGGGCTAAATGCCTCATCTCTTGATTAGATTTGGCATCTAATGCGATCCACTGACCGTTCACCTAATTCCTTCTACTGACAGCTTGGCCTCAATGCCAAACTGCACGTGTCCCCATGGGTGTGTTCGCTTTGAGGGATGAGAGCTTGGTTGAATCGGCACAGGAAGTGGTATCGAAAGTTCAAGAATCCAACCGAAATCCGAAACAGAGATCCAACTGTTTGACCGATGAAGTTACTGGAGGATGGACAGGAATGGCGAGATGAAGCTTATTCAGCTCCATTTATTTTGTGTTGCAGCTATGACATCTAATGTAATGTGCGTCTGACTGAGCTGACAGGAAATCAGTTGCCTTTTGTAGTAGCTTTCTTCAGAGGATGTGAAATTACACTGAATTACTCTCACCAGCCAAACACACCCGCTCACAAATGGAAGCTTTTCTTCTTTTTTTTAGTTCTGTAGTGATTGGCATGCACAGGAAGTGAAGTAACATTGCTGTTGCCTACATTTCTATGATGTAGTAGCAGACTCTGCATCTTAACTGGCTAAAGTTTAAGTTCTTTAATAGAGGCTGTTGGTTTCCTTGTGGCTTTCATACTTAATAAAGTGTCCCTGTAAACCCAGCTATTGTAGCTGCGATGGTGCAGTCAATGTCAAATGTTTTGCCATGAAACGGGATAATGTAATAAGTCCACTGTCCATGGTCCAACCTGCCACAAACATCATAAGTTGGATAAAATTGCCAGTTCAAGTTCAGTAGTGGTCATAGTGCTACATCTTACACACTGGGAATGTAATGTCGTGGCAAGCCATAGTAATGGTAAGACAGCTTGATGGAGGTATCCACTCTGAGTGCCCGCTCTTGCTGTGTATGTTGTATATAATCCACTTTTTAAGTTTTTCCAATGTCGTTATATTTTTTCAATCCACTCTTTAAAAGACAAAGACTTCTTAACTAGCCAAATAAGTGCATGATGTTTTCAAAGTCAGCGCATTGTTGTGACAAATTATTTAAATCTGAGTTTTTAACTTAAAAATCATAATTACAAATGACCAGCCCAAGTATTCATTCATAATCAACACACTCTGTACCAGACTATAGCATCCACAAATGTTGTGGTTTGACTAGGTGGTGTGTGTGAATGATTTTCCCGCCTGATGATGTGGTGGTGCCATGATACATGTGGATGTATCCGCTGTATGAATGTGTGTGAATCGGTGAATTATGTACCATGAGGTAAAAGCAATTTGAGTGTTTAATTTCTTTCCCATTTGAAATTATCACTCTAGAAGCACAGAACCAGTTATGTATGTAAATACACAAGAATTGATAAAATACTTACTGAAAAAATTGTTTCTTTCTTTCGCACTACAATGGCTATTGGGGCCTTGTCAATGCAAACTTTTGAAAACTTTCAGTGTCTAATCTTATGAACAAACCACCGTTACCATTGCATTACATGGCCTCACTTTGTGCATGAATATCGCATTTTTTAAGCTTTACAAGCAGCGGGAACGAAGTAACAAAAATAATGTTAATATAATCTCCTTTAACACAGGTGGGTGCTGTTAATTTTGAAATGTTACGCCACCAACTGTCACAGCAGTTGCAATCGTATTTGCAGAATTATGTGTACAATGATTGTTTTCACATTTTTACGTGAAAGCATGGCTTTGGCTAAAGTAGCTTTTTACCAAAACTTTATCATGTAAACGGATATTGAGAGCCACAGTGGAGGTTTTTAATGGTCATTGATTCCTTGTCTATCTACAAAAAACAATCTGTCCCTTTCTAACGATGCATCAGTCCACTAGTACCAACTTAATTCCATGCATCCTTTACCTAACATTGACATAACCGCACAACATGACATTGAAGTTGTACGTTTTTGGCAATGACAAGGATGTGGGTGTCGAGGAGGATGGACTAATTTACCTAACGAATAAAAAGCATGTTGGTCTGCAATGCTTTCAAATGTGTCAATGACAGTTAATTTGACTTTTTCACTGTTCTGTCCTTTGTCATGTCCACAATTGTCATCACTTGCTTGAATTATGACTACACTGCTGCCATTCATTTCCAGTGGTAACGACCCATTTTGTCCGTACCCATAAGGTCTTTGAAAATGAGCAACAATACGAATGAAGTGAACGAAAAGTACGGAAGCCTATCTGTTTATGCATGCATACGTCTTGTATTTACATCTTTACATCTTGTTTAGTGTAAATGACAAAATAAGTGGATCTGAAACTGTTGAGTTGAGCAACACCTGTCTTTCAGTCTTTGTGATGGCAACTTGTTTATGGTACAAAGAAACATGGAGGATAGTTCTTGTAACTCCTATTTACACAACAAGAGCAGATTCCGCCTTCAGGCATTGTGTAGGTTCCCAGCAGAGGGCCCGAAGGTCTCATGGAAGCCTGGTTTACTGTAGTTGAGTGTCATGCTAATTGTGGCCTACTGCTGAATGAAGTAGATAACATTCTTTGTCAACCAGAAACTCATTTTAACAGTAGTTTGATTGTGGTTCACTCAATTTTATTCCCGAGCATTCCTGCCTATGGTTACGATCCCGGACAGAGAAATGATTTGATGGTGTATTCTGTCATGTGACATCATACTGTTGTGCATAACGTTTTCTCTATAATTTTACAAACTAAATTCATATTGGAATATTATATGTTCATAAGTTTGTATGTTCTGAATTATTTGAACAGTTTTTTTGTAGATTCTGCTGGTGCCCGATGTGAAATGAAAAGAAGAAAAGGCCGGTGGTTCAATAGGTTTAAACATTAATCCTGTCGGTACATCTCAAAAGAGAACCCCCTGCCTCATTACAGAAAAAGGAATGGATCATGAAATCATTTTGATACTGAAGAGGCATTCACAATACTATTTTAATAAAAGACTTAAGGTTGTGCACTCGGACTGAGCAGCGCAGTCAGAAAAACCTGCAACAAGTTCCCAATGATGCAATATCACAATATTGTACCGTTTTTGGAGTAGCGTTCATTTCACTTGAACAAAATATGTATTAGAAAAGGAAAACATGTGCACACCATTTCCTATGAAGAAATAATCGAGTGTGTGTCCACGATACTTTCTGGGCACTGTAATTAACTAGTAAGTAGAAGAGGCAAATTAGTAGGCGGGAGGAGTGGACTATAGAGGAGGAAAGAAATAATGTGAAAGGGGAGGGCAAATCTATTGTATTAGCAGTTTTCTCGTTTTTTGCTGTTCATATAAGCATCGAGAAAACTTTGCCCACATCTCCGTGTCCTGATCTATCATATCACCCGCAGAGTTTGTTCATGAATCCTCTTGTTCTTACAAACTGGGCTTGTCCCTCAAATGATGTCTGTTAACACAATTCTAAAGTCCTCAGTGGGTTTTTTCCCCATGTAATGAGTAGACGGGGCAAGTGACACAGATCCTCAGCTCCTATGTATACTAGGCATGGGAAAGTCGTTTAAAAATACCATTCAATAGTCAGTTGGAACTATTTGAATGTTATTTGAATATTTTCCCAAACAGAAAGAAGGGTGGTTGGGGAAAGAATTGATAGAGCAAATCATGGCAAGTTTTGATATTTATATAAATGGAAAACAATAATTTGAACTACTACAGACGTCATGGTACAGACACCACAACCGGGACATGGCATTAGTCAAGGACAGAAAAGGCGGCGCTAATTTTTATCCATGGAAAAGCCAACACTGGACACATTTTGATTGACAAAGCTGGTTGCCAAGGCATAGCGAGTGGAAAAGAACAACACAGTTTATCACCTATGACCAGACAGCATAGTTTAAAATGAGCATTACAGAAGTGAAACATAAAGTTCAGGATTTTTTGAGTACAGTGCAAAATTTAAACTCGTTGCCAAAGATGTTACAGGCAGCGGCTCATACAGTATGTTACAGTAAAATCTTATATCACTGAGGACTGGTGACTGCTGTCTTTTGCTTCTTGTTGTTTTTCTGGCTGCTCCAATTCATGGTTGCCGCAGTGGATCATCTGTTTTCATGTAAAGTTACCGCCAGTACCCTGCTGCCCAACTGATCCGGTTTGGAAATCAGTTTCCTGTTCCACATATTGATTTGGCCTCACCTCTACACCGTCTTTCATTCTCAAGTAGAGCCTTAACTTCTTGCTGAGCTTTAATTCAAAAGTCACATTGTACTAAATGCCTATAATAGTACTGAACTCCACACAAGTTCACTTTCAGTTAGGTTGGACTAGAGAAGGGCTGTCAAACTCGATCACGGAGCGGACCAAAATTGCAGATGGCGAGGGACGAACAGGACTCAAACTGGCCATGTTTAATCTGAGGCATTGGGACAATTAATTCACATTGCATTTACTCATTTTATAGAATTCTTAACAAACCAATAGAAACAGAATAGAAAATGCTCAAATTTCAAATTCAATTCCAAATCGAACAGCTTAACTCGTTTTTATGTCTCCCTCTCAGCTTAGATTCCCAGAATAAATTTCCAACTTAAAGTCTTTATTCAAAGGCATCAATAACATCTAAAATTAATCGTTTTTTAATTAACGATATCAACAAAAAGGAGCTTTAAATAACCCTTGATAAATGGCTTGGACTTATTTAGCAGTTTCTTTCTTCCGTCTCTGTAGGTAGGTTTACATTGACAGCCTAATTCCGATTAGATTCGGAAAAGACGTCTAATCAGAAATAAAATACTGTATGTAAACACCCCTCCGAAAGGAAAGAACCTTTCTGAATTAGATTTCAGCACAGGTCTGCATCGAAGAGTGATTTATTTATTGCAACTTTGAAATATTTTGAAATTATCGGATGGTTAGATGGGCGAAAAGTCACTTCTTTGTCACATTCTGCTTCTGGGCCCTTGTTGGCGGTCGGCACCGAACTCACCGAAGCATTATCGCCACCTTATCAACGGGAATGTGGATCGTCTGCGCATGTGTGAACACGTTTCCGATTTGGTGACTTTATGCATGTAAACACCGGGTCGATGAGATCACAAGTCATGTAAACAGGAGACCGACATAGCAATTTGGAAAGGAGAAACATGTCCCATGTAAGCCCACCTACTAAAACAGTCAAAGTAAACTGTTGCAGATGCTCCTCAGAAAACAGTAAGGTGTATGAACATCCTCCAAGTGCATTTCAAATTAAATGTAAGCAACTTCATGTGCTTGATTTTTTTTTTTTTTACCATGCAACAGTGCTGACACATATTGAACGGCTGGAGGACGTGAAACCCCCTCGCCAGTTTATTTACACAAGTGTTCTATTTCCTAATACATGTGTGTGACTAACTAAAATGTTTATTATTCATTGTTTTAAACATTTTTTCTCATCTATACTTCCTCCAACGCCATTACATGTTTTTATGATATGTTGGTGTCTGTCTACTTGATGATGCACTTAAAACATGTAAATCTGAGGAGATGGAAATTAAGATCTATTAAGATTAAATAAAAATAAAATAGCTCCACAACAAAGACTCTCCCCATTGGACTTACTTTAACCTAAAAGTGTAAAATTTGTTAAACATCTTTATCACACCAGGAACGACCAAAAAGTCTCTTGGTACTATGACGAAAACCGAGCAGGAAATAAGTCATTTTCAATTGCAGTGCGATTTTTCAGGCGTGTTTTGCCGTTTCCAGGTGTTTTATTTTACCTGTCTCCTCCGAGAGTCTGAAGCCAATTGACTTGGTGATTGACACGTTAACACCATAAGGATTAAAAGCTATCAGAAATCTTTTTTTAGTTTTCATGAAGGGCCTGGACAGTAAAGGGTAACGAATAATGATATCTCACCAAGAGCAATAATATTGTTATAACTCGGATGTCTAATGTTGAATTTGCCCTAGACTTCACATGTTCTATAAAAATCCTGCCCTCAAGACACCAAAAATGTAAAAAGAGAAAGGATCCATATATACTGACTCGTAATTCCCACAGAGTACAGATTTGGTTAGAAAAGCCATAACAAGGTAGAGATGCGAGGCTGTGAAGGATGTGAGTTTTTGAATAATGCTGTGGGTGTGGCTGGATAGTGATTATTATTGTCTGGCCACAAAAAGTAAGCTCATCAATAGTCCACTGTATGTCCACACTCATTAACCAGTCTGCAGCTCACGTGCATTATCATTATGTAGTTTTTGTAGTTAAGTCAGCCTCATCCATGTTGAAAACATACGGCTTCATCAGAGTTTATGATAAATATGTCAACAGCTATCATCTTTGTGAGGAGGACTGTTTGTTTCCACATCTAACATCAAACTTTCTTAGTCTGCCACGTGGCTGGACTTACTGCTGCTCCGTACTTAGGCCATAAATACAAAATGTACATGATGCCAATGGCGAACTCAGATCTACGTCAGGTTTTCTTTCCTTAACAGGGCAAAATGGGCATTGCTCTCTCTTTAACCTTAAATTATACATTTACACTATTACACAAGATCCTGTAGACACCTGACGTCATGCTGAACGTTTTCCCTGAATAGTTCAGCAATAGATGCATGAAAGGGGCGTGGTTAGCAGGTTGCTTGGATTGCTGACCACGAAGACAACTGACTGGTGTGCTTTCTGGCCTGTTTGCTGGATGGCAGCTGTTGCTGGTCAAACAGAGTTGCATCTGCTGGGCCCTTTTGTTCTAATACACACTCGCAGACTCTCACACACACTCACACAATGGCTTGAGAGTGTGTGTTGGAAAAGAAAAAGGGTCCTTTTGTTTGGTAGTAAAATGGGGGTGGGGGGAGGGGATGGGCGCATGTTTTTTTTTTCTGGCACAGTAACAACTGATTAACTTGCTAGACATGAAGTTTAATCTGTTGCCACTACTCGGCATGTAATAAGGCTTCTAATGAATGTTCAAATTCATCTTGAGGGACAACCTAAACTTTATACTTGGAATTTCATGGATTATGTTGCAGTTTTTATTGTGAATTTCCTATCCAAGCTTATGTCGGGCATAAATGTATTTATCATCATTATTAATAATAATGTATTTTTATTTATCGCACATTCATAAGAGTTATGCATAGTACAACATTATGAATTTTATTCTCCGCATTTCACCCATCATTTTTTATTACCGTTACCACAAATTAATAAACACTTAATCCATGTTCAATGTATTTTTACTCATTATGGAGATCCTTTGGGGGGGTTTTAACTAGATGGTTGGAGAATGTACAACTCTTACAGCCTTATAGAGCTTGGGTCATTAAGGTCTAATATAAGCTAGAAAAAGTTGAATTACATTATTTTGAGTCATGTAAGCATGACATTTTAACATGGTCTACTAATGTTGCCAAACTTGTCCATATCCCTTAGAATTATTTTCATGCCCGATGGTAGGAGCCGATAGAGACCAAGTACTGGCGTGCTCCAACTTCTCTGGTTATTTATTTTCGACACGGAGAACCAAGTGATCAAAAGTAGAGAATGACTTAATAAACTGCATTTATTGGACAGTACCAATCTGCAGAGAAGGCCACATATTCAAAACTAATTAATTAATTAGAATATAGAAAATTCCAAATGAGAAATAACTGATATATCCTGTCCTATCCATGCATCCATGTTATCCCTTACTGAGCCATGAAAACCCATGTCCATAAGAAACGACTCTACGTTGCCTCTTGTAATATAAAGACTACACAATGATGAGTGACATGCTTTGACTATCTACTTCCTCTGTCAAATAAAGAATGCTGCATCTAAACGTTCTTAACAGCACGTTACAAAGTAGACCATATAACCTGCCCCCATCGATGGGACTAACCATTTTTATTAGCCACACCCATTTCACAGCCCAAAAGCCCTGTGGGGCTTAGTCATCAGTTACCATAGTAGTTGGCATTAGTTCATCATGCTCTTTCACTCATTTGTATTCAAAAATAAAAATGCAAAATGGAATAAACCCATTCTATAAGCTTCTGGACCTCAGTAAGTGCTTTTTTCAAAGACTGTATACATAAGCATAGGTACTGACTCAGGTTCAGTCACGTGATGAACGCACAGATCAACATCTAAAATCATGACCGATTTCTTAAGTCAGAATACTTATAGTTAATATGGACTGGATTTTTTACGCACTGTTCTCGAATATCCTTCGGAATTAATATCTATTACGTCAGAATTAATATCTAGTATGTCTATCTCATGAAGTACGTTTCCAGCATTTTAATTTGCCCCAATTTGTATTTTCTCTCTAATCTAGCAGCTAGCTAGCTCAATAAACATAAATTATAGTTTTTGGCCAACAGAGTGATCAGTGATCGCTACGTGACTCAGCATTCAACCAACCAATGAGAATTGTGGAATCAGTTACATAGTTGGTGTTAGGGAGGTGGAGGCGCTTGAGCACAGTGGCGCCCAAACCCCAATGAACATTTTTTAATTAATTTGACAACATTTAGAATATTTAAAAAAAATATATAGATTTATTTTTTTCTGCTTGGTACTGGCCTTTTGGAGCAGTCTGCTTGGCCTGGTGACCGACAAGGCTGTACAATGGTAGGGGAATCCCTGCTTTGAGCAGATAAATAGCGGAAACCTATTTGCCACAATGTATAGACACAAGAACTGGTTATATGAATAAGCAAAATTTGAACAGTTTGAAATGTTAAGGATCACCAGTCATTGGGGGTTTTATTTACATTAAATGCACCTTTCAGTTCAGTAAATATTTTTCAAGCATACAGTATCCTCTTTGTCTAATGTGTACCTGCACTAATTCCAACTTTTTTCTTTTCTAATGCCCCCCCCCCTCTCTCTCCCTCCCCCTCCTGTCTCTAGGAACCTTAATGAGGACCATGGAGTAGCAAGCTTGAATACAGCAGCTAGCTGATTAGCTCCTCACTGCACAACATCTCCCCCCAGCCAGTCCCCTTCATCTGTGGGCCCCTCACCAAGCCATGGCGGACCCAGGGATGTTGAGTCTATTTGGGGATGATGCAGGGCTGTTCTCAGATGGATTAGATGGTTTAGGAGACTGCTTTCCTCAGCAGCCTACCCCTGCCCAATCCAACCCTCTAGCTCAGCAGACTAATCCCTCCTTGAACCATGAGCATCAGGGGAACCGGGGTTACCACCAGGGGATGATCCATGGGGGTGGGCCTGGTCCAGGGCAGCCTAAGTTGGGGCAAATGTATGACCACAGTCCATACGCAGGATATGAGCAACCTGGTGCACCTGGAGGAAGATTGATGGCCCAGAATGGTCCCTCTCAGGGGCCGCCAAATGTGAACACTGCAATGAATGGCATGGGTTCCCACTACCACAATAACCCAGCTAACGCTAGTAACCCCCATCATGGGTACCCGAGCGGTGATGGAGGAGGAGGAGGAGGAGGAACTGCGGTTGGTGTTTGGGGCCAACAACAACAGCAGAGCAGATCAGCTTATCAGCAGCCAGCAACACAACCAGGGGGCGGCCCCAACCAGATGGGAGGATACCAGATATCTCAAGGCAACTATGGTGGAATGCAGGGCCCACCCGCACCCAATGCAGCTCGCATTAATCAACACTATCCTCCACAGAGCATGGCACATCCTCCTGCTCAGGACCCATCCCACTACTTGGGACATGTTGGTATTGGGGGGGCCCAAATGAGACACCCCCAGCCCCAGCAACAACCCCAGGGCTATCCCAACATGGGCCACACACCCCGATACCCACACTCTCCTTCCCGGCAGCCTCCACTCCCCCACCAGCACCAACAGGGTATTGGGGGTTTTGGTAGTGCCCAGTATTCTGGTTATCAGTCACAATATGGAGCCATGGGACCAGGAATGGGCCAAGGCTCTAATCCAAACATCAGTACTAGCACCAACCAGGCCATGGGATCAGGGCAGCTTGGCCAGAGGTTTAACCAAGGATCAGGTCCAGCAGCTGGGCAACAGGGCCAACGATACCCCCCTGGACCACCGCACCAACATCAGACCCTTTCGGCCCCTATGCAGCAGCAGGCAGGGCAGCAGGGTCAACCTATGCACCCCTTAAACCACCCCCAGAATCTACCCCAGCCCACAAACCAGCCTCAGTCCCACCTTGCCCCCCCAGCTCAGGGATCTTACCCCTCACCCTCATCCATGTCCCCAATGAGGGGTTTGGGAACCCCAACCCCTCCGCCCCAGCAGGGCAGACCCCCTAGCGCAGGGTTAGTTGGATCGCCAGAGGTTGCCGGGTACACAGCCAATGCTATGGGTCATCCACCAAGAACTCCCCAAACCCCTCTGCCTGCCCCTCACCCCCAGCACCAGCAGTCTCACAACATGCCTCCCAATGCAGGGCAGATTTACCCCGGGATAGGGACTCAGCGTGGCCCGCAAATGGGGCCAAACCGGCCTCCGCTTCAGCAACCGCAAGGTAGGCTCAGCACAGTTGACAGTCACTCAATTCAACCACCTTCTATAATTTCTCTCATTTTAAGATATTAATGAAGGAAGTTAACTTGGATAAATTACCCAACATAGTTTTCTTTACATACATCTATCATGTAAACCTAAAATAGACCACTTAAAACCTTCATGGGTTACATTTTCATACTAACATGTTTCTTGACTTTACACAATTTCTACCACATTTCGATGAAAAGGAAACAAAGCATATATTTGGAGACACTTTTACCATCAATGAAAAATAAAATGTCTCTTCCTCAAATATTAAATAAAATAGAAAGAACAATATGACCTTAAAATAGCCAGACATGGCAGTCTCCTTGGAGGTATTATAGGGGATCTTTTGAAAGGGCAGAGATGAGGCACACTGTTCATGTGGATCAAGGAATCCCTAAGTTCCCGGTCCCCAAATGAGCATCTACGAGTCTAAGTGATGGGATATCTTTTTACATTTAACCAAACATCAGCACCCCCCCTTCCTCTTGCGCTGACAACAAAACATCTAACTGTGTATATGTCATCATGTTGTCTCAACCCAGCAAAATGCAACATTTGTTAATAACTCCAATAGGGCTGCAACGAATAATCGACAATGATCAATTATGAAATTAGTCGAAACATGGCCAAAAAATGTCCTGGCGTGGGGAACACTAGTAACGCTGGAGCTCTTGAAGCGAAGGCGCGTTGGCTATGTAGACGATGAAGACTCGTCTCTGTAAGCTGGTTAACTAGCCAGCTAGCTCCATGTGAAAGGGCACGTACTTAACGCTTCTGTTGGGTTTAACGTGACTTTGAAATGTAGTGGACTGTTAATGACGTGAGTACCAAATAACTATTATTAAATCACAACGATAGTCTTCACGTTACAAATGTGCCCCTACGTTAAAATCATTGCGTCGCTCACGGAGACGTTTCACATTACTGCTGAAAGCTGCTGATGAGCATGCGGAGTGCACATCTCTGCACACGCCTGTGTGTGTGTGTCTGTGCGTGTCTAAAGTGGGCTGTATCCAACTTGTAAATGATTTTGCCTGATGTAGTTGTTGACTACAGAATGCACAAATCCTTGACTGTTTTCTTTTCTACTCTTGTTTATATTCCTAAATTTACATGGAGGTTATATTTGATTCAAGAGAAACTGATTTGTTTTTTATATATATTTTATATTATTTATTTATACATTTTATTTACCTTTTGTATCAGCAGTCATGTGACGCATCATGAAAGGACACAATTACAGTTCAGTAAATACATATGGTGGTATGGCAACCTGTTTGGTTTATCAGCCTGTTACAAAACCAGTAAAGTTTTTTTTGGCTGAAGAATTTTTCTATCGTTTTTATTGTTAGTTTACATGCACCTAAAACAACCTAAAGCTAGATTCAAAAACTGATAGAAAAATAAGATATACCTAATTGTATATTTATTTTTAATTTCACTTAACCTTTATTTAACTAGGAGAACAAAAAAAATTTGATTAATGGCCGGTTATAGAAACGATTAGTCAACTATCAAAATAGTTAGTAGTTAGTAGCCCTAGCCTCCAATGGCACCTAAATGCAAAACAGGTTCCTATCATTTGTTCTAAACAACAAGGTTGGATAATGACGCCACATTCCCACCTTTACTAGGAATAAGGATGCACATTTAATTAAGTGAAATCAAGGTTTTGGCTTTTCATTAACTAAATAAATGTGTTTGAGCAATATCTGCATTTAAAATATGCTCCACCAATAGATCATGCCACTGCAAAGCAAATCACGCTCTCTCTAAACCACTGCCTGATTTGTCACGACTGCTCCTGCACTGGTCAGATTAGTAACATTAACAGAGTATTAATAAACTACAGCAGAAAGATCGTCCAAAAAAATAATCAACAATGACATGACATTCCCATTGAAAGTACCCAATAGACACTAAGTTAGGAAGACACATTTTATTTTGATGCAAAGGTTTGAACATTTGCCGGAATCTACTACAATATCAATGTAGAAGCACTGTTCTTTTAATGTGAACATAGCAAAATATTTATTGTACTAAGATCAATTCATCAATCTTATAAATGATAATGATCTCAATATCATCATTTGGTTATTGAGCCCGCACAGAGAGAATATAAAGGACCATAGTTGATGCTCTACTCCTCTTGTCTCTATTTCAAGGGCCTCATGATGCTCCGCTCAGCCAGGGAGGAGACCAGCGTCTTCTCCAGGCCCAGCAGCAGGCCTCTCGCAGTGGGCCGCCCCTGCAGCCTGCTCCCATGGGTTTCCAAGGCCCACTTGTCAGTCAACATGGAGTTCCCACCCCAAACCAGGGCTTAGTGCCACCCGCCCAGAATGCTCACACACAGCAAACACACCTGCCCCCTCACCCTCAACAACTGCAAAGCACTCCCCCTCCCCCCAACCAGGCATCCCACCCATGGGCACCTCCCTCCTCCCACCCACTCTCCTCACCCCCTCTTACCCCACAGAAAGTGCCTCACATACAGGTGAGTCTTCATCACACACTTTGATGTGGTAACAGTATTGTGTGTGAGACTGGACAAGACCATGTACAGTATTTCTTCCCATATGTGGGTGGTTTTCAAGTGTTTGTTTTTCATGTGGGCTGGGGTATTTGTATGCTTTCGAGTGTAAGAAGGGAAGTGTGTGATGTTTGTGTGTGTATGTCTTTTGAGAACAGAACTCAGTGGTGCGTTGGGCACAGGTTCTGTGTGTGTATTATCATTGTGCTTTTTGTGTGTTCTGCTGTCTGCCTTGTGTGTGGTTGTTTTTTTTTTTCTCGTTTTTTTTTTGGCGGGGGGTTTCAGCTGTTTGTTTGCTGTGAGCTTCATATCCTGAGACGTGCGCAATACACACAGTCACATGTAACCGCACACAAACACACAGGCGCCACTATTATAATCTCACCACCCTTTTGCTCCCACCCCCCACCCCCCCCCCGTAGAGGAAACCTCCCTTCCTGTCGCCCTCCTCCCCGTCTCCTCTCCTTCCGCCCTCTCTTCCTGTCTGTCTCTCCGTCTCTCTCACTCTCTCTCCCTAGCTGTAGCTGGATGCGCTGTTGGGGAAAGAGGGTCACAGTGAGGGAGAAATTGAGACACTTGTGAGAAAAAGGAGACTAAATCCTCTTTTACAAAATTTGTGAAACAGTGACAAAGACCTTACTTTACAATATATTTTTTTTCTTTAAATTGAACAAGCGGTTCCAGTGTGGAATATTAGATTGCGAACAGGTGTTCCTCACTGCAAATATGTGAGATTTAGACCACATTGACATGTTTGTTATTCTGATTATATGTCGATCCATTTCAAAACAATGTATTGACATGGAAAATAACAATTATGTAACATTTGCTAGTGACTGATTCCGTCCTCTGCTCTGAAGATAAGGAACTGCCACACTTCCTTAATTTTTATTTAATTGCTGTGTTGTGAACCGGACACTTAATGCATAAAAAAATGCACAACAATGCACCTGTTCACGAGAAAATGTTTCTACTTAAAAAATAATTTTTTTAATTTGCGTTTATTCCCATACGCAGACATTATGAAAACCATCTTCGTGCATGCATATCCGCAAAAAAGGATTGAAGGTGTTGAGTATTTTTCTCCGGGCCAGTAGTTGGTGGTGTAACCTTTCAAAATCAAGACCATTGAGTAACACTATGTGTTGTGTACGAAAGAGAGTCTGTCCCTGCATGGCTACTAAGATAAAGATGTTATAGCAATTCAACAAGTGAGGGCGTATCATCGTAGTTTTCAAAGGTCGTGTCAACGCTAAGCCAAAATGCGGCTAAAGTTTACTATTTAATCCATATAGGGGCCCATATCCATATCCCCCCTCAATTCATAGCATTTATATTGGTTGGTGAGTCGAAATAAAGGTGCACCAACCGCCTGGCTATCTAAAATAGGCCTAAGAAGAAATAAGTGTTAAAAGAACTCAATAATCCATTGTCTTGTACAGGTAGACATGGTGGAAGGGAGCAAGAGATTCCCTTTAGCAGTCTCCTCTTAGAGGATTGTGTGTTTTCGCCGTTGCTGCTCTATGCATCAAAAGCCTTTGGCTTCGATTATCTTATTTTTATCTCCACTGACCCATTCACAGATAATGGCCCCGTGGTCATACACATGGATTTAGCACCCTTTTTCCCTTTCATTCCTATTCACACTATACTCCCTCCTCTATTTGCGTAACACTCCCCCACCCAACCTCCAAGGCTTGGTTTGCTGCGTTTTGTTGCCATTTCAGTCGTCACACGTAATTTATCTAGATCTCCTGACCTAGATGCCATTTAGACTGGTGAGCCATGCTCCTTGCCTTGCATGCTCCGGCCAGACTCTACCTGCAGGCCCGGCAGCCCCTGTCGCACACATGACAGTGGGCCTTGGGATGGTGTAGTCTGCAATGGGACGGCAAATTTGCCCGAGGAAATAGCATGCCCTCACTAAAGGACTGCGCATGTGTGTAAGCACAGGAATGGAGTTCTCGCTGATCCTCACGATGGACTTGTTAGAAAGAGACACACACACGCCAAGGTGGTCAGTCAGTCATGATGACTGTATGTCTGGTACTCTAAGCTCCATCTGTTCACTAAGCATGGTTATTATACGTGCACACACACACACACACACACACACACACTGCATGCCTCTGTCAGCAGCTCAAGGTCAGAGCTCTGTCAGAGTGCTGTGCTCTGACCTTTATTCCACATCTCTAACACACACACATTCAGACTGCATTGCATGCAGCACTCTAGTTGACATATAAAATGCCTGTCTCACCCCTCCCCCATTCATGCACGCCGTCAGCAAGTTACTATACCATCCAGCTTGCCATGGCTCTGCAGCTTTGTGGAAAGGCTTCTCTGATGTTTGGGAGGGTTTGACAGAATATTTAACTATATATATATATATATAGAATATTGGCCTATTTCTGCTCGGTCAATCTGCAATTGACCGAGCAGAAACTTTGGATGCTATTTACGTGCAAGTTGAAAACATTCGCCGTACACGTAGACCATGCATATGCTACTACAACTCCAATTTCTCTAACAAGTAAACCAGAAAAACACAGAGTTTGTAATTTATAACACCAGTAAGGACAGAATAAGCTGTTGAGGAACAACGTCAAGAACGTAAGCGCAACTAACTTAAACACACATTTCACATACAATCAGCTCGAGAAACATAGCAAGTTAAGAAGTTTGCGTTAGCAGAGCGGCTAAATGTGACTCGGGCACAGAGCCGGCCACAAGCCCGCTGAATGTTTGTATCAATAAGTCATTTATGGTTTTAAAACCTAAGGATAGAAGGGTCTCAGGCCGAACAACCCCGAAAGCGTTCGGCATAACAAACTTAATTGTGCGTTTCAAGTTAATCACCTGAGGAACAGTTAAAAGCTAACGTTAGAAGAGCGGCTAAAGCTAGCGGGAGCTCAGAATACTTGCACATAACACAATGACGGACTCTAAGCTCTAAGCTCAAAATAAGATCATTCAGAAAAACATAATGAGTAATGTACTTTAATCTTAAAGGGGAAAAGGCACAGATACTGGGCTTTTTACTTGTACTCTTAACTCTTAATGTTATCAGATTACCACTTTCCTACAACAACGCCACTTTAAGACAGTCTAAAAGTAACATCTATCAGTTGAGCTGGTAGGCAGAACCTTGTCAATTGTGTGGAAATATTTCAATTTAAATGTGATGACAAAAAAAGGTAAATCAGAATGAAAACTCTTCTGATAAATTGTAGAAAGGAGGGATAAACGTTATACACAGCCTCAATTTAACACACGATGAAAAATAAAACGCATAGTTCAAGGAGTTTGCAAATGCTAGCAGCTACAATCCGCGTGGTAGAAAATACCCAGAGACAAACCATCGTCTTTAAGAAATGATTGAGCCCCTTGCCCAGTATATTGTTCTTAGAATTCAAGCTGTTGTCGGTTATAGATTATACAGGATTTCATTTTCCTCTCAGCATGCTAAGGCCCAGACATGAGAAATCCTGGTGTCAGAACATCAGATGTTGTACCACTGTAGCTAAAACCACTCAGTGGAAAAACACAGGAGCTTCCTTTGCATTGCATTTCTGACTCCAGCTTCAAAGTAAGATCTGAATAAAAACGCACAGTAAACTGAAACGTTATCTACTCCTGAAGAAAATCAGTAAAATCTCAAATTTAGGGCTACCAAAAATTGGTATAGAAGTATCCATATCTTCTACAAGGATATAAAGAGCTCACCTGTTAATTGTTTGCCAAAGCAAATATCAAATAGCCCAATAACTAACTTTTTACTTTCAAAAAGTCCATGACGTTCTGAGACCACAGTTACTCTTGAGAGGTTTGACGGGTCTTCTAAAGTGATCTGGATAATGCTGTGAAGCCCCTGGTGTGTCACAATTTTGATGTGGTCGTAGTCAGTCCCTGCCAATCCGCACAGCGATTACATGCATTAACAAAGCTGTCAGTCTTACATACACTGCTTGTTCTTGTTTCTGTGCCTACCTCTCTGTTATCATTAGCAAAGATTTATTTTTACCAGATTGGATATTTGGGACTCTTGCTACAGCAGAGAAAACTGCACTAGGTGCCCATAATTCTGGTATTATGTTAACTTCATCTGAACAGTTTTAAAGACAAAACATGCCATGCAGTACTCTGACTCGTCTCCACAGTCATGACAAAACCTCTGTTTATCAGGAATCCGTAATACGCTCTGGATTCAAAGAGGATATTTGGGTAAAATAAGCTAGTTTCATTCACCTACATTAAACAAGACCTGCTAAGTTCATAATACTCACAAGTACTAGTGCATTATAATGATAGTTCTACTGTAAACACATTTGTTTATGCTGGTTTAAGTTTAACCTGTCAATCAAAATGAGTTCATGGAACGTTTATTTCAGATGGACATGTCATCAGTACTTTTAGAACAATGGATGCTTAATTACAAATTATGTGAAAATCACCTGAGGATAGCGACAACAAATCAGTTTGGCTGAATCCTTGGTTTAAAAGATGACATAGTTAATCATTCTTTGAGGACAGATAACAGGAGCACCGGTTGGGTCACCTTGCCAAGCTTGTCCTCTGAAGGTTGATTCCTCTTTGATCATGGTGGTTGAGTGAAATTTTTTTTCTTTCTGTTAGGAACTCTGCTTTGAAGAGGGGAGATTTGCAATTGCAGTCAATCTGAATTATATACTGTATATCCAGAGAAGAAGAAGCAACTAAATGATCATGAATGACAGCCAATCACAGTGAAGAGGCTTACACTGAGCTAGAATGATGCAAAAACACTATGCACATAAATCGGTAATTAATAGAGATTGGAGTCGCGTGATGGAATTGTGTCCCTGGTTTGTCGAAAGATTGACGTTTTCAGGGTTCTGTTGTATTTATTTTTGCTATTATATCCGCTTGAAACCACATTAACAGTGTTGACCATAACACAGTGGAAGTTAGTTATTAGGCTAGTTATGTTAACACATGGCAACTTAATTACAAATATTATAATTCATATTACAATTTATATTATCAGTGACCTCTGCATCAGTAAATAAGGAGGATGGGAAGAATGAGCCAATCCCTCCAGGAAGCTGTGGGCCTGGAGTGGGGGAGTGCTATTTTTTGACAAACTTGTGGGAAATAAGGATCAGTGAAATTTGCGATAAGTTGTAAAGCACGGTTGCACAGAATGCAATGCTCCAATATGTGTTGATTGTTGAGATCTTGACATAATTGATGGAGGTGAAAAACGAGTTTAAAAATAAAGGTCCTTGAAATTAAAGCGCTGTGAACATGGGTTAATCAGACATAATATGAATAATTTGTTTTTTTGAGTGGTGGAATGCTTTAATTGCATTGCGTTGGTGGGTCCTACTACCCCCTTCTTCTTTTTTTTTTTCTTTTTTTTTTTACAAAGATAGCACAATGGTAGGCCCGGGCAAATCTTGCTAAAATTGAGAATTGCCACTTTATTTGTTTATTTTTGCTGAGAATTGTGATCCTGTCCACAATCTTACCGTTCAGTTGACATCGTATTGCACTCAAAAGACATGAGAAATCAGAAAGCGCCAAATGCTCTCTGTGTGTAACCAGATGTACATGCAGGCATAAAAGGGTTAACTCCCGCAGCTCTACTAGCGCTGGATCTCGACCAGGGTACATATTGGTGTCTGGACCTGGCCGAGTCTGCGAGAGACAAGTGACCCAGCCCAGCAGTTTTTATTTTCTGTGTACAAACCCGACCTATGTAAATAAAACATTTAATACTAGCTGAAGCACTATGTTTTACGACGTCACATGATCATTGTTACCATGATTAATGCTCGTCTATTTACACTGGGAAATCTTTTTTTTTTTACCTTAAAACGGGCTTAACGCATCAAACACAAAACATTACACTGTCATCAGCAATTATGAATATACTTAAATTGGTGTCTTAGCATTGATAAAACTGCTTTGTTAGACTATCCATAACTTAATCAAAATATCTCCAAACTGTTGGTTTCTCTGCATGGCTTTTGCTAGTTTCAAACTTCATCGAAGACAGGCTTTGTTTGATGTCCTCCATGGGTAACCTCAGGTTCTACATGAGAATACTGAAAAATGGCCCCAGTCAACGACAGTGAATCCATTATTGTCACACTGGGTTTTCACTATGATATCTTTCAATCATCACGTTAAATTGGTTATCGCCACCAAACCCTATTTAGGCTATCCCTGGTGACTTGAACGCAAATATAATTTCTAAATAATGGTCCGAACCCCACCAGTGTTCGAGAGACTAGTGATGGAGCCTGGACCACAACTGGTAGGCCTTCTGTTTTTTATTTCTGAACCAGGCAATATTTTTATGATTAATTGCCCAGCCCTAAACCATCGGTCTCCTCAAAACCTTTTTTTGTTTACACTTTTAAAAGGACAGTGGTTCTACTCCTCCAGTGTATGCGGATTGGAGCGGAGTGGATATCATCCTCTGCTCCAAGAGTAAGCTACTTTCTGACCAATTGTCCTCCTACTTGAAGACATTTTCATTGATTTATCTTTTAGAAATAGCTGTTAACTGCCATTAGCCGCTTTTCAAGTCTTTCAGTTACGACCGCACACACATAAAGTCATCGAAGTGTCGCCCTCTAATCCCACCTTTCCACCTCAGGTTTATACAGGCATGTCTCTGTTCCACTCACGTCTTTGAGGGGGAGCATCTCAGACCCACCATCATGTCTTCATTGCCTTTATATATTTCACAGAGGTGACATCACCTTTTTCTAACTTGAATATACCCCAATAATGATCACAAGTAACAAGCAGCCTTTGCTGAAACTACGGAAGTTTTGTCTGCGAGACAGCTGTGCCCAGAGACGACGTTTCCACTTTCCAGGATGTTCCAAACACTACATGAAGTGTCAAGGAACACGCCCCTGCTCTTAATAGGTCTCGTGTTAACAGTGTGACTAGCCATGCTGTTGTTGCTGAATGATTGGTGATGGTTATTAGCTGTCAATTTTACAAACTGGGGAATGTAGCGAAGAAGAGGAAGCGAGTGGGCTGACATAGACAGGAAAGAGTCTTGAGGATGAGAATAGGATTTCCTTTCACTCGACCCTTTGGGAGTCTTAAGTGTTTTTTCATCTCACTCTTCTTCCAGCTGTCCCCCTCCTCCTCCTCACTGTCCTCCTCACACTCTGTCCTCTGAGAGTTGAAACTCAACCCTGTTCATTTCTCCCCATTCTGTCATATTAGCCATGCAGCCAGTCTGTTGGTGTGAGTTCATCGCAAATCTTTTCATTAAATTCAGTCTTAGTGTTACTTCCTGTTTTTGAAGTGGACTATGATGGTGCTTCATTACAGAGCTGTGTTTTTTTTCTTTCCTTTCTTAGTATTTAAACGTCACAACTCAACAGGCCGACAAGCTTAACTCGTCTCGGAGAATGCCCAACCTGACGCAGGACTTGAGCGTGTGTGTTTGTGTGTACATGGTGTGTGTCTCCATTGTCATTTGTGTGATTGATTATCTGGGAAGGTTGGCAGGAGGACAGATTTATCTCTTGGCACCACATCCCCGCTATCTCTCCCCATCACTCTCTCTCCCTGAGCTCTCTCCCCCTCACTCTTTCTCCCCCTCACTCTTTCTCCCCCTCATCCCCCATTTGTGTCTAAATGGCTCAGTTTACGTGTGTGTCAGCAGGTGTTTGTGTGATGCGTGACCTTGCAGTACTTGATTGTGAAACACTGTGTATTTGCACATTAGTATTCTCCCGGTGTGAGTGGACTTTCAGTGATGGTACCCCAACTCTTTCCTGCTCCCCCTGAACACCACCAAGCTTTACCCATTGTGTGTGTGTGCGTGCACAGAGGGGAGCTGCAGCCATAGCATTTTACTACAAACTTGCTGACGCTTACACACACACACACACACACACGTTGTCTACACACACGTACCACATGTGCATTACACATGCACACAAGCATACTCTCTTACACTCGTAAGAGACACACACACACACACATACTCCCTTGCTGCGCCTTTTTGAAGTATGGAGATAATTTATTCGTGTCATGATGCCTGATTTCCCATCTGCTACTGGGACTCTGAGCAGCTGGAGAGAGAGAATGAGGGAGGGAAGGAAGAGAGGGAGAGTGAGGAGAGGCAGCTGGAGAGGCTCCCAACAGCTGGTTACCAGTTGCCTGTCACAGAAAGCTTACTTGGGAAGCAATGAAGAGGAGGAGGTGAAGGGAGAAGGAGAAGGCAGAGAAGATTAAGTCTCCAGGAGAGCAAAGTAGGAGGAAAAATGAGGCATCAGCGGGTTTGTTTACTAAGGTTAGCCTGCTGGAGGGGGAGGAAACTGCAGCAACAGGGAGTCAAGAAAGGAGAGGGTGGAGTTTCAGGTGCACTAACGAGCTGAAAACACCCTCATAAGTAGGCCTTCATTAAACAGGAGACTGTGCGACACAGCCAGTGCGTTAAGGTGAAAGATGTAATACTAAGATTGCCTCTCTGTAGCCATTTTTACACAAATCACGCACATTAGCACAAGAGAGACCCTTTTCTACGAGGCCTTTTTTAAATTAATTTGCGTACAACAAAACCATGAGAGCCTGAGACTAATTGCACAACGGTGTGTCATTTTTGTTGTGTGTGTGTTTTCAAACAAAGTTTTTGAACAAGTCAAATTAATTGATAACTCTTTTCTCCCGCCCCAGCATTCCCCCACCGACTCGTCAGGTGACGCCTCAATGACACTTCCTGACAGGCCGTCAGTTGCCGGAGCCCCCAGCCAGCCTATCAGCACAGAACAGTCCAGCAAACCGGAGACCAAGCCAAAAAAGAAGAGGAAGAAGAAAGCAAAAGCAGAGGATGGCGAGGAGGCCGGGGGAGGAAAGAATACAGGAGGAGAGGAAGTCAAGTTGGAATTTCCTGGAACGGGAAGCGATGCAGGTGAACAGGTTACTGGCACAGGAATTGTAGAAGGAAGTTTGCCGCCGGTAGAGGAGAAGAAAAAGCGGAAAAAGAAACCAAAGGAGAAGGCGGAGGGCAAGGAGCCCAAAGAGCCCAAGACCCCGAAGACGCCCAAAACACCCAAGACCCCCAAAGAGCCTAAGGAAAAGAAAACTAAGAACTCAACGCCTAAGACCAAGACCCCCAAGAAAACCAGGTAGGAAGAGCGTTATAAGTGTTAGTGTGTGTTAACAACCATATGTAAATACATATGAGATTAATTCAGTTGGAATCAATACCTATTCAGGCGTGTTCACACCAGAGGTCATCTCAAGATTCTGTTTATTTGTTCCATTGTTTACATTTGATCCGGTTAGGTTTGGTCTCACTTTGACATTTGCATCACAGTTAAGAAGATTTCATGACAAACGTAAACCCAGTCCTCATCTGCATGGCTGTCTCTCCCTGGACCTGATGATGGATTGCCACATAGATGGGCATGAATCTGACGGCATAGTGAATTCTTTTTAATCCAGAACTTGGTCCTAGGGGGGGGGGTTCCGACATGCAATTTCAGTTCGGGTAAAACTGAAAGGTCCGATTATCCACATTAAACGAGGTAGGTATGAATGCGCCTTTACTGAAAGAGCACTAGTGAGCCGGTACACAAAGACAGGCGCACACTACATACATCAGTCAGGCATCCAACCAGGGGGAACTGAGGAGGTCACAACCTTTGAGCTGTGAACCACCCGACTGCCTCAGACTGTGTGTTTAAGTGATCACAGAGCTCCGTGGAGCATGGCCCACTAGTCAGGCAGGCAGATGTGAGGAGCAATCACTGTTTCTTCAATAAATCCTGATCAACACGGTTAAAACTAATACTTGGTGCATAGAACGATTTTTCACCTTCTGTCAGCAACTTCATTGTTAACCACTTGATGCGCCGCAAAGACTTCTTTATTGTTACTCATAATAAATCAGCTCAAACAGGAAATTTGTCGGGGTGGAGGGGTATAGCAATGGATTCAGTCAGGACTTTTTCATTTAGATAGTCGTTTTGATTATAACTTATGCCAATTCTCACGGTTGCTTCACTGCGGCGGTCAGAGGGGGAAAATCCGAGTCTTCTTTCTGTCAGTACACTGGAATTCATGAACATAGCAAAGCCTCTCAAGACCCCTAAAAAACACTCAGATTACGTTTTCACTGGTGGCACAAGTTAGAGACAGCGAAACAGGAAAATTAGATAACAAAGATACTTTTAGACATCGCCCAGTGGCATTTCAAACACATGTAGATGCTTTAGCCAACTTCTGTGGATCGCTAACGTCAGTACAAAATTTCCTTGAAAACGGGACACAACTTGGACAAGCACTCAGAGGACCTAAACCTCCGGCAAGGTACAACAGTACCCAAGATTTACAAAAAATTCTTGCACATGTCTCCATTAATGTCTGAATTATTGCCAGCCTGTAAATCTACCGACAACTCCCGAACTCTCTTGAGTATCTTTCAAGTCCTCTGTAGCGTCTCCTGCACCTTCCACTTGAGCATCTCTGTTAAGGAACATCAAAGGAACGCTTGAAACTGAGCCCCCAGCTCCACCCCTAAAGAAACGTCAGAGAAACAAAAGCAGCAATAGCCCCATTGTGAGGTCACTACTCCAAAAAGCATGTTTAATTTTAAATGCAGCGGAAAACTGAACCTGACCAAAAGTAAGCACTTCTAGGATACACCAAACCTACATCTGGGTAAAGAATTTCTTTCTAATCCAACCTGTACTTTTCCGTAATCTTGCTCACAAACAAACAGACGGACAAAGTGGCAAAAGGCTATAAGATATAAGACATGACTCCCTGAATCCCAGATACAGAGATTGTTGTACGCTGTAACCATCACACAGGAATCACATGACGTCCAGGCATCAGTTATCGCCACAGCCTCTCAATTCATATACAACCTTGTTCTTTACTTCCATACGACTCAAGTAGGCATCTGTCAGTGGATAGCTGTCTACTCAGTATCTCGTGTCTCAGCTCTTAAATATTTGTCAAGTCACAAAGCCATCATTCTCAACCGCACCGTAAGTCCTGAGCAATAAAATGGGTTATGGACACCTTGATTACTTTAGAACACTCACACTTGTGTTTAACGACTGTGATAACATCCATGTCTTTCTCTTCCTGCTCTTGCTGGCTGCAGCTGTTTTAAGCATCCGCAGATTCATTGTTTGGGCATATAGGTTTATTGCAACATCTGTATTAATTGCTGTTCAACAGTCGTACAAATAGCCAGCTTTTTTCCAATTTTGGGTTTACATGGAAAGCCTAATTCCGAATAGATTCGGGAAAGAAAATACTGCATATATAAACACCCCTCTCCAAAGAAAAGTCCCTTTTCAAATGAGATTTCATTCCTTTGCAAGGAGGTAGTTTTAGTCCTTTCAGATACCCAGTCGCTGTATGTAAACACTGTTTTGCAAAGCTTTCTTTAGAGCTGTATCTGCGCTGGCCCAGCTTCGCGATGCTTTCTAAATATGGCGAGATCAAAACAGTACTGTCTACGTCGGAGAGTCACTTACTCAATGCAACTTTGAAAGAGTTTAACAAAGTTGGACGGTTGGAACGACGAAAAGCCACTTCACTGCATGCACTTTTTGTCGTATTCTTCTTTTGGGCGCTTGTTGGCGGTCGGCACCCAGCTCATCGTAGCATTATCACCACCTTATGAGTTGGAGGGTGGTTCGTCTGCGTATGTCAGAAAGCTGTTTCCGATTAGATGAGTCGATGCATGTAAACGCGGAGTCGGAAAAGATCACAGGGTCATATAAAAACGGGCGACCGACATTATATATGGAAAGGTTTCATTTGAATAGGAGAAAAGTGTCCCATGTAAACCCACCTACAGAGAAAGGAGGCCGCATAATTAACAGCAGAGCTTCAGTGAACCAATTTGTAACATTAAAATCAAGCCACTGACTGGAACAATAAACACTGAACCGGATCCAGGGAAACACAATTAGATACACTCAAATCTTTGATTTTTAGAATCTCAATTAAGGTGGTGGGGCGTCACAAGTGTGTCCGTTACTGTGAGGAGTTTCATGCCAGTGGTGCTCAACGATTTACCTGGATGTGAGACTAAGATTTAATAAACATCTCCACCATCAATCAATCATTGGTTTTAGCCTTTCATTAATACAAATGAAAAGCACATATCAGCATTTTCTGATATCAGCTGAGGTTAACTTTGTTTAAACAGCACTTTGGGAACTTATCACTCCCCTCTCACTCATCCTTTCTTAATCTCTTTTTCTCTCTTAATACTTTATTGGCCAACACTCGTCCAAGTCCTACTCTTTCCTGAACTTGTGGTAAGCCCACATTGCTGATGTAGAAGTCTTCTGACGTGCAGATCAGTCAGTCAGAGGGAGAACCGGCAGAGGCTAGTTGAGAGCATTTGTGTTATGAGTGTCAGCGGTGGTTTCATTGTGAAGGTGGAAATCTGATCAGATTGAGGAATGTGTCAGGACGGCCCCCATCTCTCTCTCTCTCTCTTTAGCTCGCTGGCTCTCTCTCCTTCCTCTCGGCCCCTTTTATCCCAGGGAAGAGGGACGGCCAAAGCAGCAGGCAGGGGTCAGTGCTGGGGGAGGGGTGTGTGTGCGTATGCATGCATCGGCCATTGGAAAGGAGGCGGGGAAAGGAGGGGGGGGAGTCTGGAATGAGAGTGTGAGGCGGTGAGGGGGCAGGCATTTAATGTGTGTGTGTTGGGGGAGGGGTTGTCCGTAATCTTTGTGGCAGAAAATGGCGTGTAATGATAATGAGGGCCATGCTGCTGACCACTCCACAGCAGAGGAAATGTGGGGGTTGGGAAGTCCATTCTCAGCCCCTTATGCGGGTGTGTATGTGTGTGTTGGTAAACTAGCTCTTATCTGTTGTCAGGCTTTCCTCCATCTTGAGTGGCGGCCTGCAGCACCCAGGTTAATTTAGCATAATAATGGCTGCCGGTCATTCACTGCTACTCTAAAATGGTGGACTGCTGCAATCACCCAACTATCTTCTTTCATTCTTTCCTTTTCTCTCCCCTCCCTCCAATCCAACCGCTTCCTGTTATAGAGGAGTCTATCCTTTCATCTTTTCCTCCTCCCTTTCATCCTCCCTCTTCCCCTCTGTCTTCCTTATTGAAGTAAAGGGTTGAATATTGAGGTGTTCCTTTTTCCTCCTCCTGTTTCATGTTGTTTGATGCATGTACCTGCACTTTTCAAATGAAAAGAGTAATGAAGCCCTTCAGAAGTAGAGTTAGGTAATCGGTGAGTTTTCATTATTGCAATATTTGTTGCGTACTGCAACATATTTCAGCAAACCCATGTTTTTACATAACATTCATGGAATATTAAGTAAATGCTGTGCTTACTTGTTGCCATATTTCTACTACTGGCTGTCCTTTTACTCAACTGATGACTAATTGTTTGACTGACAACAATAAGGCTAAAAACTTGAGAAAGTTAAAGGCTATACAAGAGCATTGCTAAAACAATCCGCGTACACACGGATCCGCAAAAACTGTTCCCGTGTGTTTCTAGGCCAGTTAAGAGCGCATATCGGGATCCATCCGTTATAAGGTTTAGTCTATCCACATCTACTCTAAAACTATTGGACAGGACTACATGAAATGAAAATGCTCTGTAGGGTCTCCTTGGGTGTATATCTCATTATTGTTATATATATTTTTTCATTTTAAAACGACTAAGTCACTTCCAATCAGTTAGCTAACTTTCAATAATGACAGGTTATTGTTGATCCACATGTGTCCTTGGAAACAATGTTTTTTTTCCCTTCTTTCTAATCATTTGCGTTGTGCTTGATTAACTTTTTCATATTTTGATGTTTGAATCAATCAAAGAGTTATCAAATGTTTTTGTTAAACGTTTATTAAGGTGATGTTCTGCTTATATATATATATAAATGTTAGAATTCTATTAGTCAACCCTTATAAAATTCATACCCTTTTATCTTGTTGCTATCATGGGCATTTTATGGACTTTATCCTAATCATCCATTTAATTGTTTACATAGAGTTTGAAGTAATGAGAGAAAAAAAAAGAAAGAAAAAAAAGAAGAGTTGTTACAGGTTCGTATTTTTGTGGCCTGGATTTGGAACCTGGATTTGAAAAGCAGGACATTTTTTAATATTAGCTTTGATTTAAGTGTCACTTGATGTAGAGCAAATCTTCTTCATGTGCCGCTGGTATATTCTATGACTTTGTGGTAGGTTTGTGTGAGATTTCCATTAGCGAGTGAAGAAAATGAGCTGCTGAGAACCAGAGTTCCAAATATTGACCATGCACTAATAAAGCAACACGTGTTTTCTGTCTGGTGTGTTGACTCTGCAAATCCAAAAGAACAGATGAACCACCGCAGGGCAGAATGTTTCACTATATTGGTTTAACCAGGATGTTGTGCGTGTACTATTAGCAAGTTGGTTGATTGATTTTCAACTTTGTCATTGTCAAAACAAGTCGTGTCTTATTTGCCAGGCCTTTTAAGAATAAGTTGAAGGAGGGGATAGATGTCGCAATTTGCTATCTCTTGCATGTTTGTAAATCTGCCCCGGGAGAATTCAAGCTGCATTTGCTGCCAACACGTTTTGTTTGCTCTTTCTTGTTTATATAACTTGAGCAAATCGCACAAAATTAGGCGTAGCTTTTTCAAAATAATTTTCACGCTACGAAAAAAGTGCAATTTAACAATTTAAATCTGAATGGTGCATGATTTGCTGGCCCCTAACATATTTTGTTGCATCTCTATCAAGTAGTCCAGTCCAACAAATTTGGGGGTTGGGGAAGTCGAGGAGTGAATCTAAAATCTCATTAAAAAAAAAGTTGATTCTCATTTAAATCAGAATCGCCCCACCCTGCAAACACTGTGTCCAGGAGCTTTTCGGTACTTCAGGAAAGACGTGTTAGGACCCATAACTAATTTATCACCGGTGCTCAGTACCCATCCCTAGGAAACCCCATGACTCAGGAATTAGAGCTCTGGTGTTGTAAGCCAGGGATCAGGAGCTCAAATACCGCTGGAGCCTCCACACCCAGGCACCGGGGATGCGCAGTCCAGTGTATCATGCCTCTCTTAATCCCGTATAAATGGGAACATTATATCAAGGACGGGTATGTGAATGAGAATCTGCTGTGGCGACCCGTTAATTTGGAGCAGACAAGAAAAAAGGAAATGGAGCGCGATATGCATCCCTAACCGACTCCAGCTTCACGTGCCTGAAGTGTTTGCCTCAGTCAGGCAGAAATTTTGTCTGATTGTAGCTAAATGTCAATAGAGTAGCGGATTGACTTGAGCTCGTTGAAAAGGCGATACATTTTAATGCATTCACTGCTATTGGGCTTCTTTGACTATGAAGTTGTCCATGTTTTCATGAGAGATCGCATCGTTGTCTTGTCCAGTCAGTTCCCTCATCTCCTTTGACCTTGCTATCCTTTGTTTCCTCCACTCCCTCTCTCAGTCCACCTCTCTAAGGAAGTACATCTATAAATAACCCATGCTTCTGCTGCCACACCCTTTCCTCTCTGTGTGTGTGTGTGTGTGTGTGCGTGTGTGTTGTTTGCAGTATGCACAACGAAGGTAGACATGCATGCAGGTACCTTGCTTTGTTTGCAGATGTGTGCGCAAATTTACACTTCTCAACACACACAGAAGATGTGTGTGTGCTGTCTTTTGGCTACTGGTGTTGAATTTCGTTGCCATTGGGCAAGTGTGTGCATGGGGGTTTAGTGGTATGACTCATCACTTCAGCAGGTGTCCCTTGCATCCCACCCTTCTCCTTCCTGTTTTTTTTTTGTGCCCACATTTTACTCCAGAGTTCAACTTCCTGTCTTTTATCCTCCCTCCACCAACCTGAAAGTAACATTTCATCTCCTGTCGCACACACAGAAACACACACACGTTGACATTAAGGAGGGAGAGGGAGGAGCTCATGTTTCCAACTGGAAAGGATGGATTAGCATGTTCCCCTTTTTGCGGTGCAGAACCAAGTCCATGTTCCAATTTAACCCTTTAATGACCTGCTGCTTTGTTGAGCACATTAGGGTCACTGGTTTTTTTATTGAAAAATGTGGGTCACTTTATTGAACTTTTTTTATATATATATATATATATATATATATATATATATATAATATGATCCAGTCACTGCATGTATATCTTAAAAAGTAAGGTGCCAAGGATGGAGCCCTGGGGGACAGCACAAGGGCTAGGGAAGAGGAAGCATTAACCATGCTCTGAAGAAAGTCCTTGACAATATGAAGGTTTTTTTGGTAAATAAAAATAAGGTTTGATCTAATCTAATAAATATGACTATTACTTAATAAAAAATTTCATAATCTCGATTTATTTTTTTCTGTTTAAAACATAATTGACTAAAAGAAATTCACTTAAAAGTCAATTTAGAGTTTCTAAGATATTGGATTAATATAATTTATTAAATTTAATAAATGAATTAAATGTGCAATGATATTAAGAGTTAATATATAATGAGGTTTTTTTTCTTGGCGAAGACGTAAAAGGTTTGAAGAAAATGTATCCAGAGATGTTGTTCCTCGACAAGAGAATTATTTGATAGGCTCCTCGTCACAAGTTTTTTAAGTTTGCTAGCTGCAATCATTTTTGTTACAGTGGAAAACGCCACAACAAGGCTATGTAGATTGTTCACCATAAAATAATCCATACCTCTACATCCCTGCATTGGAAAATATGTCCCAGATAGATGCAATTGTTCTGCAATTCTTCGTGGAGGAAATGTACAACCTTCCAATAAATCTTGTGGTGTATTGCTTTATCACTGCAATATTTATTTTTCTTCTGGAACAATTGAATTTGAGGACGTGGTGCGGAGGTTTTGAAGAGTTGAGGTGAAAATCGAGCACTCTGAGGTTAACCGAAGAGCGATTGGCTTTGTGGTAGCAGAGAAACATCTTTTCTGAACAGTCCTTAGCTCTCGTCGACGTTTTTCTGCGACTAAATGGTCAAATGAATATGAGAATAATGTTTCAAAGTCAGCTGATCTGTATTTAAGCTTGATGAAATTTTGTTGTGAACAAAATGTCTTGTGAACATAATGGCAGACCGATAGATTAACAATACAGAAAGTCAAAGCTACGTGAAATGATCAAACGGTAATTAAGTGCCCTTTGACCATCAGTGTCATGATTTTATATGTTTTGGGTCATTAGACAGTTTTTAAGGAACGGATAGGTTTACTTGTATTTGTTGGTTAATCTAACTGATGCTTGTTTTTGGCAAGACTTGTTTTAGCATAATGTACATCAAAGGTTAATTTAGAGTTATTTTCAGAGATCACATACTTAATAACCTGCTACTTGGTTAATAAATATCCCTGCTACTTGAAAAACTCTTGAACATTTTCACTTGATTTGAAAAGTTGCGTCAATGCCATTTTAAAGTGATCCCCATCTCAAGATGTCCCCACACCCCACAACGACACAGCCATGTTTTTTGGCAAGTTATGCCCAAATTGCTTTGCACCGATTCAGATGTATTTACTACCGAGAATGTTTTGATTTCTCTTGGTTCAAACAACTAAAGCAGTATGAGAGAATATTAAGAACTTTTGGGATGTAAAGTAGTTTTTATGTAGAGATGGTTTTGGAGTAAAGAGATGGAAGAGTTAGGGATGTGATAAAGAGACTAAGCCGAGACTTGAGGCCATGAAGAAGCTCGAAAAAAAAGGGAGGGGGGAAAGGCAGCCATGTGGAGAAGTGTGTGTGTGTGTGTGCGTGTGCGCAGCCGTGCATGTGTGTGTGAGACCAGATGGCTCCAGCGTGTGGCGACCAGCCAGAGGAACAGGTGCAGGTCACATGACCAGCCGTTACCACGGAGATGGTGATTGCTCTTGGCGTGAGGATGAAAGGAGAAGGGCCCCAGGGACAGAGAGGGGGTGAGAGTAGTGGAGAGAGAGGGAGGGAGCAGGACGGAAGGAGGGAGAGAGGCACTGAGCAGGAGAGAAGCTGAGTGACATAAGCACCGAGGAGAGAGAGAGATCCAGGCATACAGTACTGCAGACGGCAACAACGCAAAAAGAGAACACACACACACACACACACACACACACACTGTTTTACACTCTTTATAACATGGTTGAAGCAAATTTTTGTCAGCCACCATTAGCCCAGTACCCAGCAATTTGCCTAATATTCTTGGTCAAATAAATATAAAAACAAACTTGCAAGATGTCTAAAGAAGAGACTTAGGTAAGAAGACCCTAGGTCTGAGCTGAGTTAAAAATGTTGTCAATGAACCAACACAAGGTAACCAAGGTTGTCACCACAGGGCTATGGATTTTCTTCCGTAAGTGGTGAAAAGGTAATGAATAACTGCTCGATGGGGGTTAACTGCATCCCCGCTTTCAAAAAGTAGCAACACACAAGTAACAGGCTAACCTAGAAATGGAAGAAGTGAATTATGATTAAGAATATCAACTTGGCATAAAACATCCATACACCAGGGGAGAATATAATTGCATTCTTACCTCTGAAAGGGTAAATATACGCCTCAACCAGACAATTCAGTGCAAATGATTTTGCACTGAATTACTTAGTAAAGCTGTACTTTAACAGCCTTAAAACCTGCACATTTAATGGGATTATTAAGAGTTCTATTAAACAACACATTACTCCATGGAAATACGTTAATTGATCCGTCATTTAAAACACAGCATTGATCAGGTTCTGCTGCCAGATGTTCTGATCCACAACCAGGGCCTACTGACGTCCTTAGAAGGAAGGTGGCTAGCCACAATGACAGGCCTGTTAAAAATATAGCAAACCATATGTAATATTCTTTTTCCCAGCAACGTCAGTAAGTTTTCCCCAAAAAATAAATTATATATATTAGAGGTGAACCGGTTGATCAGCCGGCGCCAGAGGGCTTATTTTGATAAGTGTGGCGGATTTTGTGCAGGTTGCACGCGTGCGCTGCACACACCACCAAGCATGAGCTACCAGGGCTACAAACATCTGAGCAGCTTCCAAATCTTTCAGTGAATGAAGAAAACACTTAAGCTACAAATCTGTAACACCAGTATCAAAACCAGTACCAGTACCAAAATAAACTGTGGGAGAATAATACCGAGGAACATACCTAGCTTCAAGAATCTAACGCTGGTAGAGCGGCTTAAGCTAGCGAGAGTTCCTAGCCAGCTGCCAGCCCGTTGTACATGTGTGTGTAAGCTGTCAATTATGGGTTTACACGTTCAAGAAATAAAATAATCGGAATAATTTAAAGGCTATTTGCAAAACGAGCTGAAGATGAAATCCCCAATGGCCCCACACACTTGTTGACAACCAGAAAGAAAACCCATACATTTTAACATGGAGAAACCTAGAGCAGACCCCGACAAAAGCTGGAAGGCCCTTTGCCCTGATTCACTTTGTAGCGTATATTGTAATAGATTACCTTTACCCAAGCAAACACAACTCTTAACTACGGCAGGAAAGGATGTTTCACATAACCTGACCATAAGCTTTATAACAAGGTTTTTTCTTGTGGATTTCACCCATTTTAAACTTAGATATTTTTGATCCATGACTTTTAAAGGTTATTTGGGACAATCGATGTAATATGTTTTTGCCCAGCCAGATGAAGTACTTTACTACTTTATATGACTTTCATTTGAATATATGATGCTAAATAACAGGCCAACCAAGACTCCAAAGCTCTCAAAAGGCCTGCAGATCAGTGCCAACATTTAGTTCTATGACCTTGTCCCTGAAGAAGACCATGAACAAAATTCAGTGGCAAAATGTTAGGATTTTCCCCCGTTCCTGTAGTGGAAAAGAGCTTCATTGGCTTTTAGATTTATTGGCTACGGGATTTTTCTGGCAGTGATCCTACTCCAAACTGAAATTTGCATGACCTTGTTGTTCAATGTCACCTAAATATAAAGAATCAGAACTTTCCAGTTGACCTTAAATACACATTGTTGTATGTAGCTGTGAAAAATGATGCACACATACATTATTAGGCTACTTTGGGGTTTTTTTTCAGTGTGATGCATACTGGATCAACAGTGCTGACTTAATTTCTCTCAAATATAAGTAGTTTTAATCTTTGGATTCGGACGCAGACGAATGCCACCAAATCCCAACCCTAATTTCTGAATATACAAACAATATGTTGGTTAAAAATTGTCTAATCTACGCCTGCATTGTGCTTTGCTGTTAGTCATGGCAGTGAAGTAACGGAGTACTGTGTGAGAGACAGAACAGGGGTGCTGAGCGTGAGCGTCCTCTTGCCTTCCTCTGGTGTGTATGCTCACACTCAGAGCCAGCTCCTCTGTCTCTCCATGCCAGAGATTAGAGGAAGCCTGGAGGCCTCTCAACCCCCTCCTCTCTCTGGGGCCCCTCTCTCTCTGTCCCTCTGTCTGTCCGCCTGTCTTCTCACTCACTCTTTCCCTCCCTCTGTCTCTCTTATTCTGTGCCCAATCTCTCTATCTTGCTCCCTCCACCTCCTCTCAGCCTTTCATCATATTAACCCCCTGTGCGCCAGAGCCTGAGGCACACTAATGATTTCTAAATGGATAAATCAAACATGGTGACCGCTTTGGGACAGACAGGCGCACGCACACACGCACATGTATGCCTCATCGTCTCAGAGTTAGGAAATAAAATGCTCTTAAGAAGGGTCTTTTATGTTTTTAGTGAATATTTTTTCTCTTTTCCTTCAGCAGTAAAAAGGTTGAGTCTGAAGGTGGGGCTAACGCTGCTAAGGATTCCAAGAGGAAGCGAGAGTCGTCAGTCAGCGACGATGTTGAGGTGAAGTCTCCACCCCCCTCGGCACCTGAAGAAGACGATGATGACGGTGTACAGGTATGAGTCGCTAGTCGATTGTCACAGCTTTTAAGCTGAAAGTAGCTCCTAAGTATTGGGAAATTCCAAGCTGCATCACAGAAGTATATGAGGGCAAACATTTGACGGAGCAGTGTGGATAGTAAGCACAGCAAGCACACGTGATTTATAAATCCTAGAATGCATAGCCATGTGTTTCTCATCCATTTTTTTTGTCATGGCACCTTTCAAGGATGAAAAATCTAGGTGGTCTCACTCTAAAGTTCTGGAAATGTGTACTTGGCATCCCTCTTATGGCCAGCACATGTGTGCACACCATAATTGGTAAGACAGCGTATGAATGAGACTTGCTCTCAGTGGGAAACCTGAGCCCGGGAGGATGCACAGATATAAAGACATAAAGGCCTAGTTTTACAATTATTTGTAACGTGATTATTCAGGTATCGCATCTTAATCAATGGACTTTATTTCTGGGTAAAAATCATTAGTTTGGAGGACAATATTCTTCACTCCACAGGCATAGTACAGATTATCTTACAATGCACATCATATATCCTTTATACGCCTTGGTTTTCAAAATCATGACTGAAGAAAACAAAAGCATTTGCTTTATAACCCAGTAGTTAATGATAGAACTATTTTGTGATTTCGGGACATACGCTCATGGCTGCCGACTGATCCCATCTCCATCTCATAGGGGTCAGTATTGCCAACTAACATTATTTTGCAATGAATATCTCACTTTTCACTTTTCTCTCTCTGGTGTCCACAGATAATCATAATTACTAATACTTACTTACTAACCGTTGCTCCTACAGCTGGGGGCACTATTTGTTAATGCAGCGTCTGAGTTTAATTCAAGGGAAATGTGACGTCAGCTATAAGTGCTGACACAAAGTCATGACGATTCTTTTGATGCAAATAGTCTCAGCCGCGAAAGCGGAGGACCGTTAAACCTTGGCAGATCAGTTGGCGTGGTCGCCTGCACAGAGCCAGTAGGCGTCTACTGTTTGTGTTGTAAACTTACCTTGTTGACAGCCAAAGCAGAATGGTCCACTGCCGAGTGCAATGGGTGCACCGTCGGCAGCTTTTCAGCTTCTAATTTCTTTTCTTTTCTTTTTTTTATGGTAAACGTAGTTTTAACCCTTCCTCAGCTAGTTTTATTAGTTGGTACTTTAGCAAGAAGTGTCTGCATCAGACTGAACTATGAAGGTGCTGGTTTTGTGCAGAAGGAGCTGTTTGGCGCAAGGACAGCTCCACTCAATCCTAAATGATCCATTTTCCATGTGCAAAGCTAAAGAGCATATAATGTTTGTGTTGCAAACACAATTGGATTAAGAAAGTCTCATTCATATTGGAAAACACCGTAGCAGCAATGTATCATCCGTAGACTGTTAATTTCATCCTACAAGGACAATGCTATATTTTGCATCCTACTGAGACCACAAATTCAGAAATGTTTTCACAGGCTGGTGAATGATCATACTCAGTCCTGTGGTTTCCTATGTCCATCTCACTATATTGAAACATATTGCACACCTCCATGTTAGTGCTGCAACATTTATAAAGCTCTCTTTTTGGAGATGTATTTTTTTTCTTTGCTTCATGTATCTATATATGGCCAACCTTGTTTCTATGCAAGTAGGATACCGGGTTTGGTCTATTCATGTTTCCTCAAAAGACCACTGGACAGAACTCAATAAAATGTATCCTTAAGACCCTAATGGTGCATAATTCCTAATTGGTTTATTTAATTTGCTTATTTACCATCTTTAGACTCATTTGAGGTTTTGGTCCCACATCAGCAAACACTCATTTTTCCTGTGGTGGGATAGTCTCTCTTCTCTAAAACAAATGATCTTGTATGTTTATTTTTAATGAGTTAAGTGATCTAATTGCCACTTTTGTGTGTTTTACTGTACAATAGAAGCGCCGTTCCAGTCGCCAGGTTAAGAGGAAGAGGTACACGGAGGATCTGGAGTTCAGGATCTCAGAGGATGATGACACCGGTGATGACTCGCCAACTCCTAAGTCTCCATCGTCATCACAACAGCAGGTACTTTTGTTTTGGGGTCTGGGTTTTTGGTTCTGGGTGATTAAGTGTACAGCCAGAGTGTAACATCTCCTTTTCAAATTTTAACATAATCAGAATAGTTTCTATCTGCATCTTTGTACAAATCAGAGAAAAGCATTACATGTTTTTGGTGCCAGCTTAAATGTCTCCCTACTATTTCCCTCTGCCAATCAGACCATTTGATGCAGAGCAGCAATAGCTGAGGGTAATGTCATATATGGAGACGTCAGTATGGAGTTGATACGGAAGTGGAGGACAAATTAATTGGAGCTGTCTGCGTCCGACTCTGCATAATGTTGTGATATCAGACACTGTGCTTGCTTTTCTTACATATGTGTCTTCAGAACAATTAACAAAGAAACATATTTTTCTTTGGTCAGGGTTGATTATATTATCAAATATTGAGGGGGAAATGCAGTTAACTTAACCCAAAGAGAGGAGATTATACTTACAGGATAATGTTACTCGCTTTAGTGACGCCAATCATTTCACAGTGACATGTAGATGATTAAGAGCAACGCAGAAATTTGGTGTCGTGTTCGGTGTGAAAGAAGGCATGAGCCTAACTCCAGTTCTCCAGACTCATTGATACTTAATCTTAACTGAGGTTTATGACAGTAAGAATATGTTGCCATGACTCTGACAGTACTGTGTTTCGATTCATACATTGCTATGTTCATGTTGCTGAAGATGCAGATTAAACTTGATTTCATAGAGTACCTTTCATTCAAAATGACAAAACATGCTGCTTCTAGAGCTTCCTCACATTTTTTGTTGTTTATTACTCTGTCATATAAAAAGTAGTTATTTCAGTTCTTAGCAAAAAGATTGGGATTCAAATTTTTTATCCAGAATAACTAAAGACTCGCAATTTGTTACTTTTACGTCTGCATTATCAGTTTTATCTGAGAAACCATTGTCAGCTGTTAGTGTGTCACGGTTTAGGCATTTGGTTTCTGTTTTGGTTTTATATGGCTACGTTCACACTGCGGTTGAACGTGAAACTGTCTTTTCACATTTGTCTTATGTATGAGACCAGTATCATTGTAAACAGACTCTACGTTTACAACACATATGCTCCAGAACAAATTAAATTGTCCATTATAGACCCTAAATAGAGAAATGATAGTATCTGTCATGTTCAACTTTGTCCATTATTGCTGACGAACATTGATGTGAGCATGCTCCCTTGGAAAAAGGGCTCATGAATTCTGACTGTTCACAGTGCCGTCACATCATCAGGAATCACATCTGATACATGACTACTTAAGGAAGTTTCCCAAATCAGGATTAGATTAGATTCTGTGTGGTTTGTGCTGTTCTCACCATCACAAAATTGTCCAGTCTGAGTCACATTTGAGCAAAAAACATCTGATCTGGGCTACTTTGGACTGCAGAGTAACTTGAGTCAGCTGCTCGAACTGACTGGGGATATCAAAACACCCTACAGACCGGATAATTCTCTAACATTTGTTTATCTGTGATTCCAGGATGTGGCTGAGGCTGAGGGGCCTGTTGTCGAGAAGATCATGGGCTTGCGCACCACCAAGAAACCGGTGAGAGACACACACGATACACAAAGACGTGATCACACTGACCCATGTCAAGGTATACGTTATCTCATTAGCCGCTCCGCAGCTGGCCTACGAAGATTTCAAACACACAGCCCAGACAGCATGCATTCACTTGGTAAGCAGAGATGCGAGTTCTTGTATTTCAGTATTTGTGTGTACTCTGCGCTCTGTGTGCATGAGGATATGTGTGTCCATTTAAGAGCGAGTGCCTCTCCAGTTTTGTTTTCGACGGCTCTTCTAAAGAAAGCTTGTCCCTTAGCCAACACATGCACGTTCAAATAGTCACAAGCCAACTTTCCTTTGCTTGCCAGCTGCCAAGGGGTTACCCTCCTCCCACACACACACTCACAGCTTCATTCAGAGTTGACCCCGGGCTTGGCGCACAGCCAAAACCACAATGCTAGCTATGCCAGACGCCGAGCTAGCATTTCCTCAGGCAGGGTGTGTGTGATTGATGATTCATGGCATTACAGTAGTAGTAGCAAGGCGGAGGGTGTGTGTGTTTGAGTTCCAGTAGCAATGGCGAATGGACGGCTGTGCTCTAAAGAGCTGCTATTATTATATTGGCTTTTCACACACTAAATTGTGCATGTTGTTTTTAATAAAATAAACGTTTTGTCCTTATTCACCATATAAGTCTTATTCACACTTTGAATTTGTTTTTCTGAAAGCAGAAAGTAAATAATACTCGTAGATAAAAAAAAATTAAACAGTGGTTCCTTTTACATGGAAATCATACAATAACGCTGCAAAGGCCCGTCTATACACCCCCTGCTGATCAAACCAATATGGCGTTATGATGTGTGTGAATTTAATTTTGGGTAATGTGCTGGTGCAAAGGTTTTGTGATGTATAACACAGCATCATCAGCATATAGTGTGATAATTTACTGACATGTTTAGCAGTGCTTTGCTGACAATCCTTGACCTTCACTGTTACAGGTTCATCTAGTTTTCTGTTTGGAGATTAAGAACTTACCTGACTTGGCGCTGTCGGCCCAATTTGAGGACTTGTTTGTTTTATTTTGGTCCCCTGAGTTGGGTGCTCACTGCTAGCTGCCTACTACTAGCTGCTCTTTGAATCGGTAGTGAGTCGCCGACAGTTTTTCGTCCGAACATCATGACCACAACCTTCCCTTTTGCCTAGCATTGATACAAATGTCAGATTCACATCTGTTACTACCTCTGCCGATATGTCGGAGGTGATACAAACAAAGATTTAAACCTTATCCATGCTAAAGAAGACGCAAGTAGAGATGGTGACGTTGAAAGTAGTTACACGTAAATTGAAAAAGTTGCTCTTCATCCAAATGTCATGTATTTAATGGCTTTCCTAACCGCTGAGTACATTTCTTACTAGGAAGAGTATCACATACTGTTGCCAACTTTTGACTATCCACTACCACCTTGAGGATGCATTACTGTCAGGCTAGCTAGCTAGTTTGAAATGAGTAGTTGGAGTAGAAATGGGCATAAAGTGCTTGAAGTACTGTCGCTACTACCTCGGCTTGGAGGCTGAACAATGACCTCTATTACATCCTGAAGGTTTATCCACATGGTAAGGTGCAATGAAGTCTCAGCAGTCCCGCCTTAAACAGTCTGTGTAAAAGGTGCTGATACTTTCCTCTGTAGGATGATGTCGCCGCAGGGAGATTCAATACTGACTGACATGTTGATGTAAAACTGGTATGCAGGCTGTTCCTGTGTCGCTTCAATAATTTAACCACATCTCGCATAGCAATGACAGGGCACCTCTACTCTTTGGTCATGCACTTGCTATATTTGCCATGATTATTAACCTTTTTTTTCTTTTTCAGCTGGAGTCAGGGGAGGAGGTGGAGGTGGAGGAGTTCTACGTCAAGTTCAAGGGCTTGTAAGTAGCACACCAGTTTTTTCCTCTCCACCTCTTTTGTGTTTCACAGCAGGGCATCCTCTCTTATTTAGCCTTATTTTTAACACTCCCACCATGGTGTCAATAGAAACCTAAGTGTGAACAGCTCAGCTCACGTTGAACCTGAATGCACTATTCACTTATTTACCTTTTCTTTTGCTTTGGTGCCGAATCACTCTGATGCTAACGGCAATAAAATGATTACAGTCCCGTTGATTCCTATCATACACATGCTGGGTGTTTCGTAGCAGTCATTTACCCAGCTGGCATTCATTTCTTCTATGCCTCCCTCAGCAGCATACAAGATTTAGCAAATACGATTTAAGCTGCATATCAAATAGAAAATTGTGAACACATGACTTGCAAATAATTCTGAGCTTACAGTCTTAACAGGTTTTAGGAAAAATGTGGTTTGTCTCAACGTCTACCAGCTCTTTTAATGTAGAGTGTGATTTTAAGAGATTATCAAAGTTTGCCCCTCTGAAATGCGGCACTAATTCACTTCATGGTGGATTTTTTTTCTCGCTTGTGCTGTTTAGATGGGAGCAGCAAGTCACATGTGGCAACAGCTGCATGGCAACGTTAGAAAAATAGATGAGCTGCTGCTCTCTGATCCATAAAACCCCCCTCTAATAGTCGTACCTCAGACTATGCCTGCACCCAATGATTCTTTTCTTGTTTAACTGATTAATCATTTAGTTATTTCGATTATGAATATTTCAATCAAAGTGTTAGAAGTTAGAGGAGCGGTGGTTTTTGTTTCGTTTTTTTGTGCAGTCAGCAGTCAAATCTTAAGGAGTTCGGGTTGCTTTTCTCACCTGGCTTTGGTCCAGACTAAACCACAATGTTCGGATACTCGGTTCGGTTTAGTCCCGGTTCTGTTGGTGCGAAAACTTACTTTCATAACGTTGAACTTAAAGATACCAAACAAAATCCTTAAGGCTGAGATCAGAACCTGAAATCTGACAACCAAATTCTATCCCCAGTTAAGAATACAGACCCGTCTTCTTTGATGTCTTTGACACAATCCCTTAACGTCTCTGCTTCTGGTTTCAGTTCTTACCTCCACTGTCGCTGGGCTGAGCTCGAGGAGTTGGAGAAGGACAAGAGAATTCACCAGAAAATCAAGAGGTTTAAGGCCAAGCAGCAGCTCAATAGCTTCATAACCGAGGTAAGTCCGGCACTAAACTACATTTAGCCTGTTGTCCGGGTCTGCAGCTCACACTGCTGTGGATTACTACCCACATCGAGACTGAAGTGACCGACCACTGCCGTAACCAAGCATTTACTAATAGTTTTTTGTATTAGTGGAGCCAATAAATTTTAAAATACAAGTATTTACTGATGTATTTAAACTGAAAGTTTAACCAGAGTGGTTAATAAGATCTTTACTCTACATACACACAGGACAATAATGTGAAATAAAACCTTTGGATTTGACCCATCCCTGAGGGATCAGTGGGCAGCCCCCTGGGAAGGAAATTGGGGTTCAGGGTCTTAATCATGGACCTTAGAATTTGGCTCTGCCTCCTGAGGTAGAGCTGCCCCGAACTTACATATTATATAAATGGATACATTTTCTTTATGAATAAACACTCGACGCTTGAAAGAATACATCTTTTTTTTATCAACATTTCCCTTCTTTCAAATTCTTTCAACCCATTCTGGATGATTCTAAACAATACAGTCAAGACAAATGCATATGATGAAAGACATGTCTTTCTCACTGAGGGCGAGAACCTGAAACCATCAGGCCTCATCACAGAACACAAAGTCAGCCAGAGAACCAGCTCCCTGGTTTTAACGCTACAACTCACTTGTTTCCTCTCCAGATGGATGACGAGCCTTTTAACCCGGACTATGTGGAGGTGGACCGCGTCCTCGACATTTCAGAGAGCACAGATGAAAACGGAGAGGTGCTTTGATCTCCTCCTCTCATCTTTCATGTGTTTGCATATCCTGCGAGCCCTACACGCACACACACGCACACACACACACACACACACACTCACCAAACTTCCCTCCTGTTTCCTTCAGACGGTGACTTTATATTTGGTGAAATGGTGCAGTTTAGCTTATGAAGACTCCACCTGGGAGCTGAAGGCCGACATTGACCAGTCCAAGATAGAGGAATACGAGCAGATCGCAGCACGCACACCAAACACCAAGAGAGTGGCAAGTATCTGTTTGTGTGTCACTCGTTGGTCTGTCTGTCTCCCAGCCTCCTCCCTAGTAGGCGTGTGATTGTGTGTGTTGGCCTGCTGCCTGCGCCTTCCTTCTCCAGATTTACAGCTCCTTTAACTGCTTTCCACCGGGCCACGTTCTTGTGGTCTTGCGCGCACACACACACACCCGTACACACAAGCCCTGCTCTTGAGGCCTGGCCAAACCACTAACAGTGTGTTTAATGCTGAACAGAAGCAGCTGACTGGCTGTGGTCTTTCCATCCATCACTCCTTTCTGTCTGTGTGTCTGTTTAACTGCTGCCTGCTGTTTCTCCTTCAGGAACATATTAGAATCATACACAGGCAGTCTTTGGATTTATCTGCTTTATATTTATAGACTGTTTTCTTTTTTGCCATGCAAACTACTGATCCTGTTCTCGGCACACATTCATCTTTCCAAGAGGATGAATACCAAAAATCTTAGTTGTTCAAAACTTCCAAGTTGTTAACAGATCTCTAGAAAGATTGTTCACCGGGATCTGACTGTAATACCAAATTCAAACCTATGGAAATAAATTTATTCAAAGTCCACATCCTCCTGCTTATGACTATTAAGCCTCAGTTTAGTTTCATAACCCCTCATAATATTATGTGCATCCAGGATCGGCCTCCTGCAGCCGAATGGAAGAAGCTGGAGGGATCCAGGGAATACAGGAACAACAACGCACTCAGGGAATACCAGCTGGAAGGCCTCAACTGGCTCACCTTCAACTGGTACAACTCGTAAGTCACCATTAAGTTCATTTTGTTAGAATAAGTCCCTAATGGCTACTGCCAGCCTGTATGCGCAATAGCACCTCATTTAATTGTCTTAAGTGGACATTAAGTGGGCCTTTAGCAAAGAGTGGATTAAGTTTAGCCTCTAACAGCCTCGCTGCAGGAAAGGTAGTCTGCCTTTGACAGACATCTTCATTCAGGGGCAGATATGCAATATTATAGTTAAATTTAACTGAGTAGAGTTGTTTTTGCCCAAATTAATAACACTACGGATGAAGTCTAAAGGATTCCTATCAAATCTTTGCATAATGCATGTCGCTTTCCCGCTTGTCTGTTTTTGGTACATATGGGCACTGAGGTTAGTGACACTGGCATAAAAATGAATAGTGCGCTCCATCTGAGTTTAGCCTCTCATTTACTCACTTCACATTTGACCTCCACAGACGTAATTGTATCTTGGCTGATGAGATGGGTCTGGGGAAGACCATCCAGTCCATCACATTCCTCTATGAGATGTACTTGAAGGGCATTGAGGGGCCATTCCTGGTCATCGCCCCACTCTCCACAATCCCTAACTGGGAGAGGGAGTTTAGGACCTGGACGGAGCTCAACGCGGTGGTCTACCACGGCAGCCAGGCCAGCCGCAAGACCATCCAAGCATATGAGATGTACTTCAGAGACGCACAGGTACGTCTTCGTCCGGTATGTCTCAACGATTGATGGTTGTCTTGGCACCATTTCTCCATTAAAAGGCCGCTTAAAGTGGGATCATTATTGGTAAGAATACAGGAGCTTTTGGACACTGGTTGTATCATACTCACCTTTCTTCTGTAATTTTAAGTACAAACACCACAAGAATAACTTCATCCACACTAAAATGTTCCTGCCAGACGGTACAATGCACCATCTTATGTGATTCCTCCGGGAAGCAGGAAAATATGGAATGGAGATTGATGTTGCGTAACGGCTCACGGTTACAACGTTTAACTTAACGTTTTATGTAAGATTTTATTGAATGAAAGTACTCTGATAAATGTTTGGCCAGTTTAAATCCATCCATCAGATTGTAATTATTTCTGGTGACTCGGACGTACAGCAGCTCATTACATGCATATTGGATTATAGGCTGAACATCCAAACAAAATGCGGTTAGTTTTTCTCTCTCATCACTAAGCACTTTGAGATTGGATCCAAATGTAAAGTGCGTTATAAATTAAATGTATTATTATTATTATCATCATCAGATCTGCATGAAAAGTTAGTGTTGACAACCGCGTAGCTATAGCTGGCACAAATGGGATGCTCGTGTGAGCCAGTCAGCAGATTTTAAAAGCTCCCTGTTCAGCTCAGGGTTACTCCTCTGCTCTACAAGCCTTTTAAGGTCCTCTGGATAAGATATATTCTGTGAGCTAATATTGTACAAGGCTACCAAAGTCCCTCAGTGTGACCCTGACCTCAGTGAGGCTGTGAAGAAAATAAGCTGTAGTAGCTGTAGTGTCCTCGCTAGCTGCTTGTTTCTAATCCTAGCTGAGGTAATAATCCTCAAGGTCACAGTTTTACTACACACAAAGGACACACAGCATGTTTATTATTTCTACCAAGCCATAGAAAACCTGAGGTTGTAATGTTTTTGTGTGATAGCACGGCTTCTGAGGTAATCATATCATATCACTGTTATATTATTAGTAATAATGATGATAATTATAGAATAGTAGCTTATTTTTATGTTATCATTTAGTATTCAATGATGATAATAATAATAATTGGAAACATAATTATATTGTACTATACTAGATACTATACTATATGTACTAATTTAATATAAAAGTGTAAAGATATTTCTTTTCTTTTTTTTTATACAATATTTGCAGATATTTATATACTAGCTATAAAAGCAAACATTTACAAAATGGTGTAATTAGAGAAAAGTCTCAGAAAGTAATGTATCAAAAAACATAAAGCCCTGAGGCAAGACGTATGCAAAATGTATTATTTATAAATAATGTTGATTCTTTGGTATACGATATTTACTTGTATCACAGCGTTTCCAAAGAAACAATCCCGATTCGGTTCAGGGGCCTGCGATCGACTTCAGGTGATATTATGTAGACATTTAACAAAACAGATTGAATTTCACTTTCAGAAAAAAATGATAAATTCAATTTTGACATGTTTTGACCATTTTATAATATGGTTTATACAATTTAAATAATATTAATAATAATAACAAAAAGATCAAAGACCTGTGTTTAACCGTAAAGTCCCAAATTTTTCATAATTAGTTACAAATTTATTTTTTTTGTTATCAGTTACCATTAAGGACCCCAGATAACTTTTATATTATAAACATAACTTTCTACATTTATGTTTCATGACATCATATGTACATGGCTCTGAGGTGCTGTGCTCCGCTGTGTTTTACATCCCACTGAACAAAACATCAACAAAAAGTCTTTTCTGTAAACAGCCACTCATAATCGTCTTCTGGACAATATGTTTTTTGCAATGACATATTTGTGTCACCTTAGAACTCAGCGTGTCATTAATGAACACTCTTTGAAGTTTAACTGACAAATATATGTTCAGTGAAATAGTTTGTTTGTATATAATCAGTTACTGTTTGTTTAAGGTCGCTCCGTCAATGCTACCTACATTAGCATGTTTATGGCAATTCCCGCTATATGTTAACACTAAACTAACGGCCCAACCGCTAGTTATTTTCCCCCGTTGTTGTGAGATAGTTAACATTCGGACCGCACAAGGAAGCCTTTATCTCTCGTTTGAAGAAACGGTTTATCTGCCAAAGTGAACACTATCATTCAGGGAGAACAGATTAAAAGGACAAATTAAACTGCAGCCTCTGGCTGTTCCCATTGGTCCACAAGTCTGTGTGCTGATAGTGAAGGCAGCCTGTGTACAGGAAACACTGCAGGAATGCGCCGGTAGTCATTCTGAAACAATGCGTGTCTTAAAAGCAACGATATTTATCGGTATTTTGACTTTCCAACGATTTCATTGGATTGTTTTTCAAAAAAACGATATACAGATCCGGATGGATGGATCGTTAAACCTCTAATAAATAGGATGACGTATAAATTCAAGACTGTAAGAATTCTGTTTTTTAAGAAGTGTTTGAAAAGTGGGGTTTGCCACAAATCCATCTTCATCTTGAGGCTCATTTTTAGAGCTTCTCTAGGGTCCTTTTACTTTTGGCTTTAGAGTTACTGACCTCTATGCTTTCCCCTCCTTTTTGTCCCTCCAGAATAAGATAATAAAGGGAGTGTATCGGTCCCACGCAGTGATAACAACCTTCGAGATGATCTTGGCTGACTGTCCGGAGCTTCGCAATGTGCCTTGGCGCTGCGTGGTCATAGATGAAGCCCATCGCCTCAAAAACCGAAACTGCAAACTACTGGAAGGATTAAAAATGATGGACATGGTGAGTAGTGACAGCCACAAGAAGAGGTATTCAGTTTTTTTACATCGCAGTCTTGAAATGAAGGCTTTTAAAAGCCTGCAATGTAGTTTGAGGTGTGTGTCCTTAGTTTCTTGGCACAATAAGTACTGGTTTATGTAAATTAAAGGCACAAATACGTCTCGTACTCTTTGGGGGTTAAATTCCTGAAGATATCCTGTGTTCCATTTTAGACATTGTAAACATCTCTTTCCTGTCTCTCCCTCTTCCTCCAGGAGCACAAAGTTCTTTTGACAGGAACTCCTCTCCAGAACACTGTGGAGGAGCTCTTCAGTTTACTCAACTTCCTGGAACCCGAGCGATTCCCCTCAGAACAGACATTCATGACTGAATTTGGAGACCTTAAGACTGAAGAACAGGTGAATGGGCATCTCCCTCCGTCTGTGAGATCAGAGGGGCTGTCATTCTCCCCCCCCCCTTTATGTTTCCACCAAATGAAGTGTTAACACTGTTAATGTCTTTCAGGTTCAGAAACTGCAGGCCATTCTGAAGCCTATGATGTTGAGAAGACTGAAAGAGGACGTGGAAAAGAACCTCGCTCCGAAGGAGGAGACCATCATTGAGGTAGGACTTGTATTGAAACTCTCTGATGTTGATCAATTTTTGCTAATTAATGGAGAAAAAAAGTCGAACAAAATCGGGAAATTAAATACAATTTGACACGTTTTGTTGTTTGCAGGTGGAGCTAACCAACATTCAGAAGAAATACTATCGGGCCATCCTGGAGAAGAATTTCTCCTTTTTGTCCAAAGGAGGGGCAGGAGGAGGTGGAGGAGGAGGAAGTGGTGGTGGTGGAGGGGCCGGTGTCCCCAACCTCCTCAACACCATGATGGAGCTAAGGAAATGCTGCAACCACCCCTACCTCATTAATGGTATACAAACAGACCTCATTAGTAAATAAAGTAATATGATTATGTAAAACAAGCCGTTATTGTTCGGTATGAATTGGATTGTTCTTCATCATCCAGGAGCTGAGGAGAAGATAGCAGAGGAGTTTAGGGACTCCCACGGCCTAGACGTACCAGACATGGCTCTCCAAGCCATGATCCAGGCTGCTGGAAAGCTGGTGCTCATTGACAAGCTGCTGCCCAAACTGAAGGCTGGTGGACACCGAGTCCTGGTGTTCAGTCAGATGGTCCGCTGTCTGGACATCCTGGAGGACTACCTCATACAGAAACGGTGAGCGAACAGAGAATACCGATGGAGAGTAAAGTTTACTCACATCTCTACCTCGGTGTGTGTGATGTTTCTGAACTTTTCCTCCCGCTTGTTGTCCAGATATCCATATGAACGTATAGATGGCAGAGTTCGTGGTAACCTGCGACAGGCAGCCATCGACAGGTTCTCCAGACCAGACTCGGACCGCTTTGTCTTCCTACTGTGTACGAGAGCTGGAGGACTCGGCATCAACCTGACTGCAGCAGACACCTGCATCATCTTTGACTCAGACTGGAACCCTCAGAATGACCTGCAGGTAGATCGATAGTAGGGACTTTATGAATTCCCACAGGAGGAATTTAGAATTAGGTACACCACACCAGGCTGTTTTATGATCCCAGCCCACTGACCTGGCCGCTGCACTGAAACATATCAAGAGGTGGTGTAGAGTCTCCACCAGCCGTTTGATTAACTCTACTAGCTGTGTGAAGCTCTGCTTGTTAAAGATTTAGCATCATCTGCTGAAGATGCTGTGCAATCAGTAGAACAAGGGTTGACTGAGTGCTTCTTCCTCCAGGCCCAGGCTAGGTGTCATCGTATCGGCCAGTCCAAGGCAGTCAAGATCTACCGCCTGATCACCAGGAACAGCTACGAGAGGGAGATGTTTGACAAGGCCAGTCTGAAGCTAGGCCTCGATAAGGCGGTCCTCCAGAGCATGAGTGGACGAGAGAACGCCAACAGCGGGGTGAGACGTCTCACGTGTGCTCCGTCTACTAGATGTTAGACTGCTAGGTCTACAATGTTTTCACACTCACTCTTTTGCTCAGCCGAAGTGTTTTCACCAGCTTACGGGTTCTCTCTGTTAATGCAACATATTTGTCGTGGAATATTTTTAACCAGGTCCAGCAGTTGTCCAAAAAGGAGATTGAAGATCTTCTGAGGAAGGGAGCGTACGGCGCTTTAATGGATGAGGAAGACGAAGGCTCAAAATTCTGCGAGGAAGACATTGACCAGATCCTTCAGAGACGAACCCACACCATCACCATAGAGTCTGAAGGCAAGGGCTCCACCTTTGCCAAGGTAAAAAACTAATCCTAAGAAGTCTGATCATGCTGGGTGTCCCAAACATCTGAACAACTGACCACCAAGTCTTTCCCTGTGCCTGCAGGCAAGTTTTGTTGCTACCGGCAACCGAACAGATATTTCTCTGGAGGATCCAGACTTCTGGCAGAAATGGGCTAAGAAGGCAGAGCTGGACCTGGATGCCATCAATGGACGGGTAACGCGCGCTGACACACACACAAACACACGAGAAACTGAGCGTAGTCTGATCACCTTCTTCACAAAACTCTATTTGTAGATAATTCTAATTCTAATTCTGTGTTCCAAAATAAAGACATGAAAAGATGTGACAAAATTGCGAGACATAAATAAATGGCGTTGAGTCATCTCATCGATATTTGGCTCATTTGTCTACGTTAGTAACTTTGTTAGCATACCTAGATCAGCTGGACTCCACGATTAGTGAACAGCTGCACAACGTAAATAGTGGAAGTAGTGACACTCTTTTGAAATTGTGTTGTTTTTTCCTGTGTCCTGATCCCTAGTCTTGTGATGAACTGGTTTTATTTGCACGTGGTTCAATGTGCCTCCAGCGTTGACTCCTTTACACAGCCGACAGAATGTTTACATGCAGACATTACATGTATTCAGATCAATGTTCGGTCAGCGGATGGATGGATTGGACGTCTTCCTGTCTGCCATGACTGAAGATGGAATACATTGACTCTTTGAGCGCACGGAGCGGACTGTCCTTTCAGTCCGCCACTGATTTCATTTGCCACCAACCATTTGAAAATGCCAACAATGTTAGAATTAATTTGAATAAAGCGATGCGTGCAAGAGCTTGTCGATATTTTGGTAATGGCAAGTGAGGAATCGGAACTCGCTGGTGATGACAGGAAGCTCAGGGGACACGCCGAGTCACAAAAACTCTGCAGGGACTTGTCCATGGCTCAATGGGTCCCATAAAACCACAGACAAAGAGACAAGATATTGCCAAGGGACATAACAATTATCGCGTGCTGTAGTACTTCAGCGTACGCACAGTCAGCATCACACAGAACAGTGTTTCCCACAAGGGCTGATAACTATGCCCAATTATGCACCGACTTCTTTCCCATGCTTAAATCAAAGAGATCCCAAGCATGACTAAGAATTCTTTCAATGCAATCTATCACACTCACTTCACTGGAAGTAGTTAGATCAATGAAATACATTGTTTGGTTAACTAACTAACAAGTTACTACCTGAGTGTGAAATGCTCATCAGTCCCTCTTTAGTTGTTGATAAAAAAAGTTCAATGTTTTTCTTTTTCCATTTCTCCGCTTCTTATGCCATGCTAACATTGGTTTGCCTAATCAATGTTAAGTTTAATTAACCTTTAGTGATACTCAATAATCAGAAGATTTTTTACCGAGCTTACATCGGCCGATCACGTAAACAGCATTATGGTAGGTTCACAGTTCAACCTTAATCTGGTTACTTTTCACAAACTCATCCAAACGTCAGACTGTAAAACGAGGGCCAACCACAGCAGCATTCATACCAGAAAATATTGAATACCATAGACTACCTATATATTAAGAAATCCTTGGAGAAGATTGTATTACGATTAAAAACTAACATTTCTCTGGCCCAGTCCATCATGTCATCGCATTGCAGACTCCATTCAAGTAATTAATGATCGATAAACTGCGGCACAACAGAGCTTATTTATGCTCGAGCAGAGCCATTTATTAGCTCCGCACCACTTCCATACAGTGTGAGGAATGTGTACTAATGAAATGTTCTCAACCAGCGTTGGTTCCTCAATCGGCTTGTGCGATATATCCGTTATCCAGTACCTTGAGAGACCCGGGTTTGTAACTGAGCTGGGGTACCGCCAATAATTATCATTAAAATTAATTCATAATTTGATCTCAGAAAATATCTTCTGGCCCGTTGTTGGCCTGGCGGGGGTCTCGTTGGCCTGTACAATGGTAGGGGAAACCCTGCTGTTGGCGAGGGGGTCTTTGTGTGTAAAGGGAATAGCAGTGGTAATTAGTCACTGCTACCACCTTTAGCTAGGAGGAATAAGTGAGATGACAAAATAAGAGAGGGAGACGAACGATCAGGAGGGAAACGGAGAGAGAGATTAATATTGACAGTTGGGAATCTCCTCTCTCCTTTAATTACCATGTTTCCCTGCTCTCGTGTGTGTGTTTGAGCGAGAAAGAGTAAGCTGCTTAGCTCCACTTAAGAGAGCGCAGATGCCTGGAGGGTACATAGATATCACTTAGGCTACACACACATAGAAACCAAAGCTTGCATTCTTACACACACACACACACACACTCACCGAGTGTTCTGCTAACAGCAGAATCCTTGCTTTCTTACTTGTCCTCTTTTTCTACCGCTGTATTTGTCGTCTCTCTGCTACACCAGTGCCTCTCTAGTACAGAGCTCTCCACTGGAACGCTTAAGCTCTGCGAGTGTGAATCCGGGCTGCTCCCCTGGGATTTCCTTTATTGTGTGATGTTAAGATGGAAATGACTGCGGTGCTCTGTGATAATTGTGGAACTAACCACTTCCCTGTTTGTGCATATTAATAGGATCGCAAGGGGGGGACAAAAATCAAATTAATTGAACAAAAATGTGGTTCATTAGACAAGATAATTAATGCCACTTTACGTTTGAGCTGGGCAGCAATTTTGTCGGCTTCAGGAATGAAACACTGAACCAAATATCCAATTAATCAGATTTTGTGCAAAACATGTCATGCAACTCGCAGGGTTCACCCTCGTCTAACAATATACTACAAATATGCAGGCTAGGCCACGTCAGTGGAGCATAGCAGAAGGTGATTTGCATATTATTGTGAGTGGATCTCCGGCCATCTGTAATTGAAACCCAGTTCTTTGTAAAGACCCGGAACCAGACACAAAGTGCATCAACTAACATTTCCAATGAATTTTGTCTCCAGAACACGCTGGTGATTGATACGCCGAGAGTGAGGAAGCAGACGCGGCACTATAGCAGCGTCAAAGAGGACGAGATGCTGGAGTTCTCTGAGCTGGAGAGTGATGACGATGAGCCAAGCAAACCTCTATCCAAACCACGGCGGCCCCAGGACAAAGCCCAGGGTTACCCTCGATCGGAGTGCTTCAGGGTGGAGAAGAACCTGCTGGTCTACGGGTCAGTCACACAGCCTCAACATTTCTAGTCCATTCTTGTTTTGAATAATTCTCTGCAGATGGATACCACAATATGTGAGAGTTGAACACATCCTTCCTTCACTACTCTACACTCATCCTATACGTAGTTGTGCACAGAGCTGTCTGTCTGGAAAGGATGGGGGGGGTAATGTAGCGATATATACGGACCCGATGAAGACAGAACGAGCAAAAACTCCACTGTCAACATGTCGCCATGCATTTAATGACCTCACAGACGCGGCCTGTGAGTCGTTTCTAGATCATTTCAATCGTTCCCCATGCATTCTGCTCAACGTCATTTTGTTCTCTGAGCTGGAGAGTTGACCATACCAGTTTCTTGAAAGTTGATCCAAATATACCAGTCCCCCACGATGAACCCATGACTGTATTAGGTACAGTATCATAACCTCCTCTTCGTTGTCATTATTTTCACACTTTTGACTCTTCACTGCCATCTATTGGTTGTATTAAAGTCATCCTCAAGGATGCCTGGACGTTGACAGAGACGAGGAAACTGATATGTACGTTTTTATTCAGAAATGGGGCATAAATGAGCCTGAAAGTTCACTTATCAACGTGTTATATTTCTTAACAGCGTTTTTCCGTTAGCCGCCAGATATCCTCAGTAATCATGCTGGGCTAAGTTAACTAGTTCTACCTTTGTGTTTGGAACCGTCCAAACATGAATGCAGGAGTAGTTGGTGTCTCCACGAGACAAGTTTCAGAAAGTGTTAGAATTCTTTTAAATGTGCTGTTGTACTGATCAATCAGTCGACGGATCCTGGAGGTTCACTTATGAATGATAAAATATTGAACTGTGAGCAACAAAACTACCTGAAGCAGAAAATTGTAAATTTCAACACAACAGACGAGTGACTGTTGTGGCTTCTGTCATTTTGAGCTTTTCTCCCTCACATCTATCAATGAAAGGACCAATTTAAGTTTTTAGTCTGCTTTCCCCTCAAAAACCTGAATGAAAACAAATGTCTTCATGAATTGCTTGTAAATCATTCCGTTTAGTTCCGCCCCCCCGCTCTGAGCCCGCTGCTTGTGTACAGTAACAGCCGTTAAAGAACATTCTACAAATTGACCAGAGATGGTGATTATCCAGCCATTTTCATGGCTGACATGGCGTGACTGTATGTGCGTGTGGAAGACAGAACAGTGGTGCTGGTGAGACACTGCCATTGTTATTGTTCCAGTCTAGTCTCGTGGCCCGAGGCTGTAGGACACAAAAACACACTGTATGACTGGGCCACTCCTCTCTGCTCAGCACTGTGTTGTCTTTTCCCATCATCCATCTCTGTGTTGGCCTCATCTGCCGTGTCTAGAATAATTCAGGCTAAGACTGGTTGAGATGGTTGAGTGAAGAGCGCTCTGAGAATGTGTGTGTCTGTGAGGGGAAACCAAAGTGGCACTGGTTAGTATGACCTAAAGATGAGGTCAACGGATTGGCACGGCGTTAAAAGCAGCATTTATAAAAGCCTGAGGGTAATTCCATCAATCAGGCGACAACGTCTTAATTTATCCTGGTTAATTTATACATGTGGTCAGACGGAACAACATACAACAAACAGAGGATGATCCCCAGGTTTATGGTCGCCATCACGATTGGAGTGGCTGAGGCAGGGGATGAGAGAATGGCTTCCAGCCATTCATCACAATTTGTTTCCGGAGCATCAGTCATAAACTGCTAATTAATGCTTCATAAAACAACTCAACGACAAAGTACCGGAGAGTTGACTTTTGCATTTATTCTTCCATTTCCACGGTTACAAATTGAACTTTGTCTCAATCCGAGTGCGTCTTGTCTCTGACGAGGGTTTTTGTGACCTACACCAATACTGAAGAGGTAGTATGTACCCTTTGATGTTTTAAGAATGGTGTCTTATTTATTTATGCATAGGGATTCTTGAAAGTTAAACTTTAAAAAAAATGTTTTTATCAGATTTTGCAACAAAACTGGTAACTGACAAACTCATTTCCCGCTCTCTTCAATTAAATGCATCCTAGTTTATAGTGGAATATGAGTATATCTACATACTGTAGGATGTCCATCAAATATCCAATCTAGAAAAACTAAATGAAAATTTTCAGTTTACAACATCATAATTTAAGTATAACGGTTGAAATTGTTCCTATGTGGGCCAACATTTTTTTTCTAATTTATCAGCTCAAAGTATTCATCTTATATTCCACTAATGCTAAACAGTGAAGAATGTATCATTTATATTTATATTGATATCATATCATGAGTTTACGCTACACATCAAAACTTCATGGACGTAATATTGAAGGTATGTTTTTTTTGGATTTCATAACAAACTCTTCTGAATGTTCTGGGTTTCTGAACTAACATGGCGGTTTTCTTCTAGTAAATAAATAAATGTAATATAAATTCTTTCATGCTTAAAGTGTATTTTATCCATAGGTTGACAGTCCCTCCTCTATCCTTTCTGCTTTTAGATGGGGCAGGTGGAGTGACATACTGGCTCATGGTCGATTCAAGCGCCCCCTGAAGGAGGCCGACGTGGAGAAGATCTGCAGAGCCCTCCTGGCCTACTGCCTGCTGCATTACCGAGGCGACGAGAACATCAAGAGCTTCATCTGGGATCTTATAACCCCAAGTGAGGACGGGACCACGAAGACACTGACCAACCATTCAGGTAAGACAAACAGCCCTTATTACACCACAGAGACCCAGAAAGTCAAGTAGGATTAATATTATGTCTCATCATTTTATAATTTATTCACTGTTTCCCCCGCGTAGTTTAGAAATACAAGGAAAATGAAGTTTCTTAAAGAAAAGATCATGACATTTTGACAATGTGTTGTTGTGTCTATTGGTTAGCTGCTTTTTATATATTCCTGTTCTGATTCACTCACACACGAGGACTAGGATCTCCCCACCACTGTGCAGAGGACAAAAGCAACCGCCTCATTATCATAGTTACTGTGAAACCGGCCAAATAACTGAAAAGTTAATACAGCAGCTGTCAGAACACGAGGTGACATCACAGAACACTTTAGTGGCAAAGACGGACCCTAAGCGATATTAGTCTGGTGGTTTTCTCATGGCTGACGACGCATGTGTCAAAGTTCATCTAGAGACGACACCACGTGTTGGCGGACACACCGCTGCTAGTCCGTCCATCATATTGACTTCAGATTGGGTCAGATAGGCTGATAAGATCAGGGTAGGATAGTCAGATAGGATAATCTGAATATTCTGAAGGTCCGTCCAAAGGTGTTTCCATGGCGGTGCAACTAATGTTAGACATGCATCTGTCACAAGTTTCTAATGTTGGCTTCAGCATAGAGAGAGATTCAGCATAAACACGTCCACACAGATACATTCAGTGTCAGTTGTCGTACCCCCTACAGTAGTGGCCATAGGAGAGGGTATCATCGTGATGAAGACACACATATTCGTGCTATCGCAGGGCGTTACTTGGCTGTGGTAGTCGATCCTAATCCCACTCATCCCTCGCCACCTCCTTCAGATAACTGTACTTAGCAAATTTTGGCTTGTTTAAATTGATGCTGTGTGAAATGAAATGCTTATTAAGGCTTTCGCTGGTAGAAAACCTCTGACCGTCCCTTTAATGACCTTCTTTCCAGGACTTTCTACCCCAGTCCCTCGGGGCAGGAAGGGCAAAAAGGGGAAGACCCCAGTCCCTCCTCCACAGACCCCACGAGCTGATTGGCTGGCCAGTTGCAATCCCGACCACTTACTGCAAGAGGATAGCTACAAGAGACACCTGAAACATCACTGCAACAAGTAGGGCTTTCTCATTCACACACACTGATCTGAAACCAGCAGTTGTCGCTGCTAAACCTTGTTTCTGATCAAAGTTGAAGAGAAATAAGTTAAAAAAAAAAAAAGTGCTCTTATAAAAAAGGGTGTCTGGGGTATTGAAGGGAATTTTGTGTTTGTTTATCTTTTCTGTATTTGTGGTAACCTCCTATAACTTTCTGTATTAAATATGAATAACTCAGCCATCCAAGAGTCATGTCACACTGGAACATGGTTCAGTTTGATCCAGACCGAGAACACCGCTATTATTTGTACCAGTCCAGCTTTTTGCTGCAAACTCTGGTCCGAGAAAGTTTACAACCAGCAATTTTGGTTTGGATCAAACTAAACAGTCTGAAGTAAATGAGGTAGAAGTGAAGGTTCCTGACTTGTGAAAATGTGTCAGCAGCCACAAACACAGACACCGCAGACTCCCTGTCCTCCTGCTCACATGTGAACTCTGTGGTCATATCTCTCTCTCTCTATCTCTCTCTCTCTCTCTCTCTCTCTCTCTCTCTCTCTCTCTCTCTTTTTCTCTCTCTCTCTCTCTCTCTCTCTTTTTCTCTCTCTCTCTCTCTCTCTTTTTCTCTCTCTCTCTCTCTCTTTCTTTCTCTCTTTCTTTCTTTCTTTCTTTTCTGTGAAGATCGTTCTTCTTGAGTTGGAAGTTTGTTTGTTTGTGTCTGGCAACGTGCCAGGCCAGGTGCTCCGCAGGCAGACCTGTTGGAAGTGGCTGAAAGACACACACACACACACACACACACACACTTGGGGGTGATTATGTGGTGCCATCTGCTAGGCTGGAGCACAGCGTTGTGTGGCTAATCAGGCCTGGCACATTGATGGATGAGCACACAGAGCCTGCCAACAAACACACACACTGCAACTTGTGATGCCATTGATGCACACACACACACACACACACACACACACACACATACTGAAGAATGAGTTGCAAACGATTGTCTTAAACACCCCCTCACCCCACTGCCTCCTCAAACTTTGTTTCCTCCCCTCCAGCTCGCTGTCTTTTCTATTCTCTACCTCTCTGCTCCTCCCACTTACCTCCTCCCCCCGTCCCCCTCCCCCTCTTCTTCTGAGTTCGCTCCAAACGTCGTTATTGGCGTTACATCCTGGTGACAAATCTGGTGACAAATGTGTCCAGAGAAAGAGATGTCTCCGATAAGAGCGTTTCTAGTTACAAGAGATCAGAGCTGACTCTTCTTCTTCAGCTCTGACTGCAGTGATTTATTTCACTGAGGGAGATGCTGGATGAATAATTCTATCCAGGAACATCTGTAATTTGTATCCAGAACAGATGACAATCTATCCGACAGCAGTAGGAGAAATTGCTGAAACGCAGTAATGAATTACAGTCTTAGCGGCCAGAATTCGGCCGGAGAAACCCTCGGCTTATTTTCCATCTGCATAGTTTCAGAGCGATAAACCCAGATCCTTTTCACAGTCCTTCAGCAAACGGTGCTTTTCCATTACTGAAGCATCCGCTGTGTTGTTGAGGAATTCTATGAATGACAAGCGCAACAGAATATATTATCCAACTTGGTTTAACAAAATTGTATTTTTCAAATTACTGGTAAAGGTTTCAGGGATTCTCGCTGTTCAGTCATGCAAGAGAATTTGTCTGTTTTTGGGTGTCTGACACTGATGATATCTTCATGGCTGTTTAAGTTTGATGATGTCATCCAACATGTCACAACTGAAAGATTACTGCAGTTAGTTAAAGGTTCGGTGTGTAGAACTTCTAGCTGTGAAGCTCAAGATTGTAACTTAGATTTAACAATCCGCATATTAACTCGCCGTCAAAGAAAGAAAGCGTCAAGTCAGCTTCTGGAGGAGAGACGTCATTATGAGCGACAGCTTCGCGTCCCCCTAAAGTTTTCTTAAGACGACCCAAAGTCGCTTGCGTGACACCGATGTGACTAACAGGAAGCGAGCACTTGTAACTGCAATGTTCGGCAGTTGGCAACCTGCCGGGTGGACTTTAGGGGGACCCCTCTCAACCTCACTGTCAAAAACAGCATGAAGTCCCAGCTCTGAGAATGTTGATACGTAAACTGGTGAGGTACGCCCAGCCCAGCCTGCTGGTTCTGCAGTGATCCCTGTCCGGGAGGAGAGACGGCACTTTCTCGGTGTATGATCCCAGTCCAGGCACAAAACCCCTCCTTTGAGCCAGTGTACGGTTTGTCCATTCAGGACAGTACAAACAGGACCGCCTCATCTGAAACTCTCTCCTACGGAGATATAAAGGACTATTTCAAAATCAATATTGAAATCTAATGTTACATTTAAACACTGTACTATTATTAAAAATAAAGAAATAAATGTGCTTGTTGAACTAAATGAATGTCTACTTTGACTAACCTGACTTTTTTTTACAGGGTGCTGCTGAGGGTGAGGATGCTTTATTATCTGCGACAAGAAGTAATCGGGGACCAGGCAGAGCGCATCCTAGAAGGAGCAGACTCCAGGTCAGTTAACACACCAACACAGGGGGGTCGACAGGACAAGGGTGACATTGTGAGGAGGCTGTTATCCATGTGTTTCTCATTTATCACACTGCTTAGACTGGTACTAGAATAATGTGATAAAAATAACAGTTCCACTTTTGTCCTCGCACACATCTGCTGCTTACAGGTAAAATGACCCAAACACAAAAGTTTCATTGTGGTGGAAACTGATTGGAATGGGACGGTATGTTCCATGTGTTGGTGAATGTGTTGTTTTTGTAGCTTCCTATTGAAGCCTCAGCGCGTCAGGGTTGCTTTGTCTTTGGGGCTTAGCGCACGTTCCCACATTGCAGAGAGGACCGCTTCAAAATCTGACTTTTACTCTGACACCCAAAACAAACCCAATAATTCACTTGTGTGTTGTCACACCGGCTACAGCCTCTCACCATCGTATATATAATAATGTCTACGCTTGATAATCGCATTCAGACACATTTTTACTCCATAGTCAAATCAGTTCTCGGCGTTAGATTTATCCCTGAGGTGCGTTGGGAAGCCGCTGTGAGGCGCCCGGGTAGCAAATGCTCAAGGACACGACGACATGTAGACCCAGGGGAGCAGCGGGGGGGATCGAACCACCAGCCTCCTTATTAGTGCCTCTTTCCTTCTTCTGAGCCACAGCCGTCCTAATATTCCAATAAATATTTTCAGCTTGTGTTGCAACTGTATGCTAGTTCCAAACATCAGGAAATGCCTCGTCCCTCCTGTGCAGCAGAATATTTTTTCCTGGAATACAAGAAACGAGGTGCTAACAGTCATTTGAAAGGCTTCCTTCCGTGCGCTGGAAGCATCCGAGTGGAGAGAAGTGGATATGAATTATTACTGTGTATATTTCAGTCTGTTCTAGTGGCCTCTTTGGCAGGGTCCTGACAGCTATAGCACAGATATTCTATCAAGGGAAAATGAGCTTTTCATCACAGTTATGACCCAGTTAGACGTCCTTTTTTATACATTTTACAAGGTATTAATTATTATCCTTATTACTTTGTAGGGTTGTTGATGTGGATGTTTACCATACAGTGAACCTGGACTGCTTTTCAAATTCTGAACTCCTTCAGTGCTTCTTCCCTTCCCCGTGTCACATGACACTTTTCTTGCCATCTGTCCATCTCTTCCCCCTCTCTCTCTCTGCAGTGCACATCAGTCTCTCATGTCCCATCCCCCTCTCATCACTCTTTCACCCAGATGTGAATGCATTTATAATGTGGAGCATGTGCACTTCATGTTGATCTCTCCCATTCCCTCCCCTCATCCTTCTCCTCCCCCTCTCAATGGCTACTGTGACAGACCCCTGTGTGTGTCAGTGCATGCCAGACGTGAGCATACGGGGTGCCATCGTGCCAACATATGCCAGGGGGATTTAGCATGCCAGTCTTGGCACACACACATTTATATGTGTTGCCAAGGCCGGCATGCTGCTGTTTGCAGAGATAAGGACTGTTTCCCTGGTTTCTTCTCTCCTCCTGTCATCCTCCATCTTTCTGCTTCCATTGTGTTTCTTACCCTTTTCCTCCATGCTCGCCGCAAACACCATTTTCTTCCTTCTTCGGCAATGCATTATTTCTACAAAAGCATTAAAACTGTCCTTAAACACAAGTTCTCTCCGTATGGTTGTAGCTTTTTAAATTTTCATTCAAGGAGAGTTCTGTTCTTGACCGGAAAACTGGTTTTGGTTAGACGTTTTAAACAAGAGTCACCAGGAGAGGGATGACGACCGTCCACACACACACCCACACACACACACACACACACAGCATTAGCATACGACCATATAGTCTCCATTCCTTTGGTGAGAGTAGGATAGTGGATATTGTTTCGGCTATACCTGTTTCACTATTAGTATTATTTACTACAATATTTTTTTTTCTATATATACTTAAAAATGACTCAAAACAGGTACACACACCCCCTGCTTCAAACAATAATAGGAGGAACCCTGATTTTTAGGTGCAAATATTTAATAAAGACAAACTAGTGGAATGGGTCCTGTGTAATTTGAACATTAATGCAATATAGACTTGAATGCACATAAACCACCTGTTTTCATCCCTCATATGTTCACCTTGATATCAAGTGTCTGATAACATGGGGAGCATCAGAGTCTCACCCGTGTCATTTAACCCACTTCCCCCGTGTCATTTAACCCACTTCCCCCGTGTCATTTAACCCACTGACTGGATGAAACTGCAGAACATGACTGTCTGTGGTTCAGGTAGTTTCTTTTCTTTCAGATCAAGTGTGATACTCTGTACCAGACTTGGTGAGGGAACTTTTCTGGATGATGCACCATCTTTCAAACTCTTTTAATTGCCCCCTTGTTAACTTGTCACTCTCCTTCTGAATGCAGTGAGGGACAAAACAACAAGTCTTCAGCGGCTTATTGTGTAATGAAGTCATGTCTTGTTCACATTAGTATTGGCCTTTATTGCATCGACTTCTCTCCAGGTTGAACTCCCCATGGCAGCAAAAGATACATCAGCAAGAAGTACTTCCTGTTAGCAGTATTATCCCTTTTTCCTGTGGCTTACTCCTCCATACAATGGAGAGGAAATATTAGACTTATTTATTTACGACACGCAGACAAAACATGGACACTGTTTGCACATTCATTGTCCTTTAATATTTTCATCCTTCACAATTTGAATCTCAAACACATAACTGGCTTATTGACCACGAGGCATTTGACATGTTTCTCTCTGCCACAGTGAACTGGATGTCTGGATCCCCCAGCCTTTCCACGCCGAGGTCCCAGCTGACTGGTGGGACAGTGAGGCGGACAAAGCCCTGCTCATTGGTGTCTTCAAACATGGTAAGAAACAGGCAGCATCGTCCTCAAACACTCCCAGTATGCCAGCCAAAACACTGTGAATAGAAATGAACACTACAGAGAACATGTCACACACCTCAGCGGCTTCCAACTGAGTAAGCATCACATCATTCGCAAACTGGGTGAGGGTGCACAGACGCATCCCACCCCTCTCTGCTGCCACTGGTTGATTGGTGTTGCTATGGCGATGGCGGAACGCAGCTGGCAGGCTCGGTGTGGCGTCAGTAGTTTGATTGATGGCTGGTTTGCCATTTGCGGTTTGTGTTTCTGTTTTTCAGTGTGCTGCCGGTGTTAATGTTGCAAACAAAGCTGATCTCAAAGTAGACTTTTCTTTTTTAAGCTTTTAGCTGGTTCGTGGGATTGTTACACGGAACGGTTGTGTTAACCTTTGGGTAACTGACTGACTCCCAGTGACTGGATGGATCAGGCAGAGTGCCAGTTGTGCTGTGAATGGAGACCCTCATTCATATTAATTTGGAATAATTGTCATATTTTTTCCATCATTGCCACCCTCTATGATTTAATTAGGACACCCATGCACACAGAGGAATACAAAAGGGCTCACCCATAGTTAATCATAATCCGCATTCACTCAGGAGGCTCTTTGGGGTGCGCTCACACACACGCACACACACATTGGCGTCACACACATAAAGGCCCTGATGATTAACGTTGGGCTGTGGGCGCAGATTACTGTGTGCGAGTTTGACAGAGGGTTTGGAACAGCGCGTCACGTCTCCTCTAATTGAAATGTGACACAGAAAATTAAGGAAGGACAGATGAATGGAAGGTCAAACAAGAGGCGGCGCGGTTCGGCTTTTCCTCTACTCCGTTTTAGACAAGATCGCGCGACAGTGAAGACTCTACAGCACCTTTGTTTTAAACAACAAAAACTAAACTGGATGTTAAATGTTGTTTAATGAGCTAAACGGGAATAATTTATTACAAGGTCATGTTTGCAACTATTGTGACAAGAGTTGGTTTAGGGTTAATTCTAGTGTCAGCTCTCTGTTACCACTTGAAAAATTCATTTTTAATGTCATGGCGCTCCGCTTCATGCTAGAGTTTCATCAGAACACATATATGATGGTGAAAAATACAAAATAATTTGAAAGTGCCGTAGAAGCAGCACATCAAGCATCGGTCACTTGACATCATAATGAATTATATTACGGTGTTCACATGAGGCATTGACAAGAGCCAGGTGTGAATCTGTGTAACGCAGAGAGATCTATGTGGGCCTCTCCCCGAGCAGAACTACGTGTAGCAGGAGACGGCGCTGGGAAAGAGACGGGTCCAGCGATGAGTACTCGACGTTAAACCATGGATAAATCCAGTGGTAGAAGAGTTAATATGGCCAGAAGGGAAAGTGTGTGATTTAGAGTTGTTTCTGTGTGTGTGTGTGTGTGTTTGTTTCTGTCTGGACTAGACGAGTTGGAGCACAAACACTGTTCACATTGTTTAAGTAAAGCCAGTGCGTGGATTTACACATGACTCTTTTCTCTTGACACCAGAAGGGGCAGTTGGAGGTCAGATTGAAGATGATTGAATACATTTGTAGTGAAACAATACTTGAAATGAAGACTTTCATTGTCTTCTCTGAATCCAAAGCTTCCATTTCCAACTCAGAATATGAACTGAAAAATTATTTTCAGGAGAGGCGCATGCAGTTCATTGGATTCATGAATCCCTTCTGCATATTCAGATTTTTCTTTCTGGATTCATTCATTATTTCCTTCTTCTACTTCTTATTCTCTTCCCTGGCAGAAGGTTTTTTCTCCCGTCGTAAATCCTGTGACCCTCTCATGCTGTCATAGTAATCGTCCGTTCCTGCTGCTCCACATCACATGGTCAAACACCGTATTCTCATTGGTTCAAGGAAAAAGTAGGATCGCTTTGCTGTTCCTAGGGGAGATGTTTGATCCATTTTGAAGAATAGTTTGAATGAAGCCCTAAAACCTGCTACACTGAACTGTCTGGTAAAGGCAGACCGTTGGGTCTCACATACATGTTGTCAGCGATGAAGTTGACCGTCATTGGAAATAAACCATCTTGTGTAACAGTATTATCTGTGAATGATGAACTGTTGTTGTAAACCGTTTTGAATCAGACTCCAAAGGCGCTGTACAAATATTCAATTCACCATGAACTTTAATTATGTCAACAACAAAAATATGCCCATTTCAAATGTATCTACCTTTGCCAACTTAGATCCACATGTTGGCTTCAATGTTTCCACAAGATGATGTTGAATAATGGAGACTCAGTAAAGGGGCGAAGAGAGACACAGTTGTGATGTAGATTTTTCGTATCTTCCTTGGATTCCAATAGTAATGCTGCTTTAGTTCCTTCAGTAATCTCCAAAAACCGGCACAAATATGTACAAAGTGAATGCAGAAAAGGGACAGAGCGCCTTTGGGATGTATTATTCGTTGACCATAAATGAGACTTTACAGGGGCTCATGGCTCTGTTTTTCTGTTTGCCCTCCTTCCTCCCTCGTCTCTGCATGCTCCTCATCCACCCATCTCTTCTCCCCTCTCTGTCCTCTCTCCCCTCTCGCCTTCCTGACGTGTCTCAGTAGGATCCGCACATTCTAATCTGTTCTGCCTGAATGCCCCCAACGGACAAACACACTTCCTCACAACCACTAGCTCACTTTCAGATGCCATGACATACTCACTTTTTCTTTCTTTCTCTCCTCGTTCACTCGTCCTTCCCCCCCCCTCCCTCCATCTCTTTTTCACACACAAACCGCCTGCAGGTTGACTTGGATAAGTGCACTCACATACAGTACCGAGTGTACACACATGCGCATACAGTAGCGAGCGTGAACACACACACATACACAAACACAGTACGGAGGCGAGCTTGTACACATGCACACACACACACACACACACACACTGTCTGTCTTGTCAGCAGCTGGCTCCTGGGGTGTGCCCTTCTGCTGTTTTTGTTTACTCTGTCATTTAATATTGGAGGGTTTGTGTGTACGTGTTGGATGGAAGTATTTCCGTCCAGTGGAGGTGGCAGAAGCTTTGACTGATGTAGGCCTCCATTACTTGCATTTGCGGATAAAGAAAGGCAACAGGGATTGAAAAAAACACTTAACGTCACACTTTTTCTTGTGGTCGAGTTTCTTGTGTTTCATTTTCTGGCACGTTTTGTCGGTATGTCTGCGCTACCCAACTAACCAGTTTATCTTTAGAATCCGAGGTGTGTTCAGGTATTTATGTTAGAATGAAGGAAGATAAAATGGTAAAAACCCTTTCTTCTTCATTACAATAGAAAAGTCTTTGTACTTAGTTGCTTCCCATCTCGGCGTCTACATGTGAGCTAGAATGCTATTTTCATTTCCTCTTCTTCCTCTCTCAACTCCAGAACCACCATGAAGGGTCAATAGAGCTTCAGAGTCTCTTTTTCACCCTCTTTTTCTTTTCCTTTTCTCTAGGTTATGAAAAGTACAACTCCATGCGAGCAGACCCCTACCTGTGTTTCTTGGAGAGGGTGGGCATGCCGGATGCCAAGGCCATCGCGGCTGAGCAGAGGGGCTCCGACATGTTGGCAGACGGCGTGGAGGGGTAAGAAATCAGGCTTCCCTCACCTGCAAGTTTGTCTTAGTCTTCATCGTTTTTTGTCTGTCATATCCACTATTGATTTAATCATGTTCAGAATCTGTGCAGGTCTGTAAATCCAGACAAATTGATTTTGATTGATAAACCAATGCTATGAAATAAATAAATTTAGTTTATTTTCTCCAATTTACTATTTATTAATAGTTTGTAAATTACACAAGAATATCGCGTTGGCGTAAGTGTTTTTCCCAAACGTAACACAAAATACTACTCCTACTGATGACTGCGGTGTCTAGCTGAGCATCATTCTTCATCAGCGAAACATTTACAATCAGATATGAGGAAAACAGTGAACCAACTTTCACGGCATAGAGTATAACATACAAGGAGTCCCACGGTTTTTGTGTTAAGGTCCAAATTAGATTTCAGATGGATTACACCAAGAATCAGGAGGTCCTAAAAGAACATGTCTGGCTTGGCGAGGCTTGGTTTCAGAAGAAGTTGTGGAACATTTCGGGTGGCCATATAAGTTGAGTCCCTTTGGGAAAAAATCTCTGGTGGGACATAAACCGAGGAATATTTGAGAATGGAGGCCTATGCTCATGAGGAATGGGCCAAGGTTCTTCAGAAGTGCTAACAGCACTGCATTGACAACAGCTGGTGTCATTAGATTTACAGAAAGGCTTATCTGTTGCACTGAACTATTGATCTGTTATTGTGTGATTTGGTTGTGGCAAACATCTGACAAATACAGGAACTTTCTGTTTTCAATTGAAAATTGTTTAATTGAAATTTCTATGGACATTCCTTGTTTTGTTTAATGTTGCCTTTGGTCCTTGTTGGAGAACCCTGCTTTTGGTTCTTAAAATATGAAATCTGAAAATATGTCATTAAAATGTAGCAATAAGTGATTCCATTAACTTAGATGCTTTGCCTGTCCTTCTAACCCGTGCAGTGAAGACGAAGATCCAGAGTACAAGCCGCTGCGAATGCCTTTCAAGGATGACTTGGACGACTTCACCAACTCACCACTAGACGACAAAGACGACACTGTAGACGTTGAAGCTGAAGGTAAGAGATGTTGACCAGAGGCAGAGGTTCATGGAACAGATTGTGAGCGGTCTATGGGATAAAGGCTAGAATATGTCCTCATTCTCTCCTCTCTCCTCCACTGCAGCTAAATCAGGGGAAAATGGTCAAAGTGTGTCTGCCGTGGCCGGAGCTTCTGGCTCCAGCGAGCGACTCTATTGGCCAGCAGCCTCAGCACTGACTGCTCGTCTGCGCCGCCTCATCACAGCGTACCAACGCTCCAACCGCAGGGAACAGCTTCGCCAGGAGGCCCTCAACAGGCCTGATGGACGCAGACGAAGACGCAGAGAGTTCTTACCTTCTATCGCTATGGTTACAGATACAACAGGAGGGGCAACTTACATTCAAGATGGAGCAGGAGTCTTCATGGCAGAAGGAAGCCCTTATTTGGCTAAAGGAACTGCTTACTTTGCCAAGGGTGGTCAGTTCATTCCAGAGGCTTCGCCAGTAATGACGGCCAACTCCCTGATGGCTGATGGAGCCCTGTACTACAAGGAGAGACGGCAAAGGTAGCGCTTTAGTTAAGGTCACGTCATTACATTGTTTATCGATAGATACATTTATCCAATTACAGGTCCTCCAGTATATTCCACTCATTATCAACCTCCGTTCTGGTACCAAGAACATATTGTAACACATGGGTCTCCTCTTCTGTCAGATGGACTCGTCGCGAGGAGGCAGATTTTTACCGTGTAGTCTCCACCTTTGGAGTTGTGTTTGACACTCAGCGGCAGAAATTTGATTGGATACAATTCAGGGCTTTTGCTCGGCTGGACAAGAAAACAGATGAGAGCTTGGAGAAATATTACTACTCCTTCATTGCCATGTGTAAACGGGTCTGCAGAATGCAGGTCAAGACTGAAACGGGTAAGGGTGAACATTTATTGCTAGATATCACTGCAAGTGGTAGTATGGATTTTTTTATTGTAGTGATAAAAAGTAACACATAGCTCCTCCTCTGTCTATGACTAATGACCACGCCCTGCAGTAGGCGTCACATGACTGCCATGTTATCATATACCTAAGTGTAAGGATTTATGCATCGTGTTGTTCAGTCACTTAAACAACTTTGCTGTGAAATGATGATGATAATATAAGTCTGACGGGAGATTTTCTTTATTTTTTGTCCTCATCAGAACTTCCAGACCCAACTTTGATCATTGACCCCATCACAGAAGAGCGGGCCTCTCGCACGCTGTACCGCATTGAATTACTACGCCGAATCAGAGAGCAGGTCCTCCCTCATCCTCTCCTTTCTGAGCGACTCAAGCTCTGTCAGCTCTCTCCAGACCTCCCAGAGTGGTGGGAGTGTGGCCGCCATGACCGGGACCTCCTCCTGGGGGCCTCTAAGCATGGAGTAAGTCGGACAGATTATCACATCTTAAACGATCCAAGCTTGGCCTTCCTGGAGGCCCACCAGCGCCTTACCAGCCAGCGAGGGGCTGGGATGTACATGGGAGCCCAGAGTGAGATCCCCAAAGCGAGTATGGGAGCAGCAGAAAGCATCACTGTCCCCCTCCTCACACCTGCAGAGCTGGCGAGTGCTGCTGCTGCTGCCAAACTAGCTGTTAACGCAGCTAAAGAGAGGGAGGGAGAAGGGAAAGCAGAAATTGATGTAAAAATGGAAACTGGTGGCAACGACATTCCATGTATCAAGACTGAAACTCCCGAAGGAGAGAAGGAGAATGAGGGCGAGGTCAAAGAAGGGAAAGAAGAGACTATGGCTTCACCAAAGGAGTTGAAGAAAGAGGAGGGGGAGGAAGCCCAGCCAAAAGTAGAAACGGAGGGGCTGAAAGAGGAGCTAAGTGGAGATGGGGAGACTTCCAAACCAGGAGGTGACCAAAACCTAACCGAAGAGAAGAAAAGTTTGAGTCCCATTGCCTATCTGGAGGACCAGAAAGAGACGCCTGAGCTTGGAGAACATCCCGATTCTTCCCCTAAAGCACAGCCGGGCCAAATGACTGCAGTGGAGGAGGACGAAGAGGAGAGAGAGAACCCCGAATCTCCTAAATCTCCAAAATCAGCTGACACGGTGAAAAGCCCAGAGGAGGAAGATGAAGAAAGGATGGATGAGGATGACAAATCAGAAAAATCCTCTCAAGCTGAAGGTGAGAGAAAGTTAACATCATTAGTTTTGGTTACATGGTTAGCTGTTTACACGGGATGTGATCTGATACGATCCTGTCTTTACACGGGATGTGATCTTATATGATCCAATCTTTACCTGAGATGTGATCTTATATGATCCAATCTTTACCTGAGATGTGATCTTATATGATCCAATCTTTACCTGAGATGTGATCTTATATGATCCAATCTTTACCTGAGATGTGATCTTATATGATCCGGTCTTTACATTAATATAGACTAATCAAATTTGGCAACATGGCTTATCCTGTCTCTTTACAGCGAGCGCTGCGTCAGAGCAGAAGAACTTCGATGAGGAGAGTATTGCGTCTGTCAGCACGTCGGCTCACAATGAAACCAGAGATGGGTTTTGCCCTGATGACCTGCCGGAAAACTCAGCACTGCAGGCCTTACAGGAGCGCACCTACGGCTTCTCCTTCTGGCCTAAGGTGGGCACCTGATAGTGGTCAAAATAAACCCGGTTAATATTCACCCAGTCATCTCCAACTGATGACGCCTCCAATCATAAAGGTAGTCTGATGTTATTCTCTCCATCCCTCAGGATCGAGTCATGATAAACAGAATGGATAACATCTGTGAGGCCATCCTAAAGGGCAAGTGGCCTGTCAACAGACGCCACATCTTTGACTTCCCCAGCAACCTGTTGCCAGGGCATGACTCCATGGTAACCACAACGGCCGTAGCCACGGCGACCGAGAGCCCCTTGCAGAGACGGAGCCTGGCTGAGCTGGCCATGGCCGGCCTCCAAACACCTTACAGCGGGAGTGAGGATAAAACCTTATCCCCACAGGTTCATGTGAGTGAACAGAAGTGCTTATCCACACACTTTTCAGGATTTCAGCTCCCGATATGAGAATCATTAAATACAATGTAGTTATCCTCTTTAAACTAGATTTAGCCTGTAAGGTCTCCTGTGATCAGATAACTGCACAAGTCAACCCATTATAAATTAAATGTATTATTATATTATTATTATTATCTAATATTCCCTTATAGCACTAATGTGACGATCTCAGTGGACAGACACAGGTGTAACTGATGAGCTGTGCTTTCAGGATGACGCTCTGAGCTTGACAGTGCCTCGACAAAGGAGAAGGAGGAGGAGGAAGATCGAGATTGAGGCGGAGAGGGCAGCCAAAAGGCGAAACCTGATGGAGATGGTTGCTCAGCTGAGAGAGAGCCATGCTGCTGTGGAGACCCAGAGCCAGGCTATAGACCTCACCAAGGTGCTCACCTGAGTTTACACTAAAGTTGCCAAACAATTACTTTACTTGAAGCTTATTAAACTTAACCACCATTAATACCAGTTTCTTGTTTGTTTATTTTGAGATACCAATTAGGCGTCCTGAACTAAAGTTGATCTGGTTTGTTGTTCAGGGTATGCATCATCACCACAAGGCCTCTCCCTCATTAGCCGGCTTCCCCAGTTCCATGGTGACAAGCCCCTCCCTCAAAGTCCAGATGGAATTGCTGCAGCAAGCCCCGCCTTCTGGACACAGAGCAAATGGTTCATTGGAGGCTGACCTGCCAATCATGAGGAGGAGGCGGGGCCGCAGGAAAAATGTGGAGGGCCTGGAGCTGTTGTTCATGGGCAGCAAGAGAGCTGGAGGGGTATGGAGAGCACCAGTGTCACACACATGCTCAGATAGCACAGCAGCATCACTTGAGTTTACTTGCAGAAGTACACAACACCAAAGTTTATTTTTGACATTTCCTCTACTGGAGTGTATACGACTACTACACAGATTTGGACTCAGAGACATCAGAACAAACACCATCATGTCTAGGTTCCCCACATTATCAGAAGGCCTGCACAGATAACTAACAGCTAAGACAAGCTTGTTATCAGTCGCCTGCAGCAAGTTTTCATGTAGTTCTGAAAAATTCATCATCATAATCTGTATGAACATGGAAGGAGCAGCTAGAAGCCCCGCTTACATAATGATTATGGAATTCATTTCCCTGCAATTTGGATATAAATATATATATATTCTCTGTTTATGCCACTCTTAAAAAAAAACTCCCAAATATGTGGCTGTCACTCAGTGAAGTGGAACTATTAAGCGTCAACTCGACAGCCAGACATTGTCTTTGGCGTGACGGAAAGGCACAACCCTTATATTAAACTAAAGCTCTTCCTTTCTCTGTCCATCTAGAACATCCAGGATGATTCGGAGGAGCCGAAAGTGTCAGGTGTGGAGGCGGCTCATGGTGGGGTCCGTGCCCACAGACCGCTAACTGTCCCTGAACAGAGCCCCAGCGCCAGATCTCTAGAGGAGGAGGAAACGGCAGTTTCAAGCAAAGAGCTGGGAGAGTGGCTGAGGCAGCACCCAACATATACCATGGACATGGCTGGATTCACACCTGTAAGTAATCCTCCGTTTGTGTCCACCTCGCCTTTACGTACTGTCGCACAGCATTTATTCACAACCGCCTTTTTATTTTGTCTTCTACAGAAAAACGATGAGTTGATGCTGTCTCAGTTCTCTAAGCCTAAACAGAAGCGTCATCGTTGTCGAAATCCCAACAAGATCGACATCAACACCCTGACAGGAGAGGAGAGGGTGCCTGTGGTCAACAGACGCAACGGGCGCAAGGTCAGTACATCATGCATGTCCTAAAGGACAAGCGGCGTGTCGTGGTTCCTCTCTAGGTGCTGGAATGGCATGTCAGTCTACATTGGTTGATTTTCCAAGAGAAACTCATTCATGTTCCTTTCTTCAGATGGGCGGGGCCATGGCTCCCCCGATGAAAGACCTTCCGAGATGGTTACTGGAGAATCCTGAGTTTTCTGTTGCCCCTGATTGGACAGACATCGTCAAACAGTCTGTGAGTAACCGATTATTGAACCATAGAAGAACTCGGGGCTGTGATAAATGATCTTACCCCCCTCATGGTCTCACTTAAACTAAGCCTGCTCTACTTGTAGATGATGTTTCTCTACAGGTCTTTAGAAACGGCCTTCACTTTCTTCCTCATTTCATACAGTCGGTATTATTCATTCATTTCAGAGTCAACAATTTATGGTTCAGTGAATACAGTGATCATTTTTTCCTTCGTTTCAAGTCAAATTGAAGATCTGACAAACTGTATTATTTACCAAACAATAGGAGAACAAATCAGAGGTATCTCACAGTTTCATACATACAAACTGTTTGTGAAGAAACGAATGCCTTGCTCTATTTTTCTTTAAAATGCAAGCAGAGTGAATTTCCGTTCTAACCAAGGTCTTTCATGCAGGGTTTCCTCCCAGAGGCCATGTTCGACCGCCTTCTGACTGGCCCTGTAGTCAGGGAGGAGGGCATTCGTCGCCGAGGACGGCGTCCCAAATCGGAGATCGCCAAAGCAGCGGCCGCTGCGCAGGCGGCTGCAGCTGCTCAGGCCACTCAGGCATCACTGGCCACTGCTGCTTCATCTGCAGGTAGGAACATTAAAGCATCCAGTCGTCACACTAATGGCGTCAGGGACAAAAGTGAACTCTGTGAAACCTTGTGACCTCATTTAGTTGATTTAACGTCAAAGCAGTTAGTCTGGGTTTGTGAAGAGCTTCTTTCTCTGCTTGTCTGCAGGAGGCATCAACCCTCTGCTGCTCAACAGTCTGTTTGGTGGGATGGACCTGTCGTCCCTCCAGAGCCTCCAGTCTCTCCAGTTGGCTGCCGGTCTGATGGCTTTCCCTCAACCCACTGACCCCAAGCAGGCGGCAGCTAGCGCCGCTGCCGCCTCCATGCTTCCCCTCATGATACCTGGAATGGGAGGCATACCCAACATGGCCGCCGCCCTCCCCAACATGTTCAGCCTGGGCGGGTTGTTTGGTGGTAACCTGGCAGCGGTTGCCACCACTAGATCCAACTCGAACGTCGCCGCCGCATCAGGGAACACCAACGGAACAATCGAGGTTGAGAGTGACGAGGGGGTGTCGACAAAGAGGAAAAGGGAGGACAAGGAAAATGGCGACGAGTTGGGGGAGGAGGAGGAGGCTGCTGAGGCAAATGAGAGAGAAGGGAAGAAGGCGAAGAAAAGGGGTGAGGGAGGGGCAGGGAAGATGGTGAAATCTGTCTGTGATGCCACTACAGCTGCTCAGATGTCAGCCGCTGAATCGTCCGCAGAGACGTCTCTCAATGGAGACGCTGCAGCGCTTTTGGCTGCTGCTGGCATGTCAGCCAATTCTCTAGCGTTCAACCCCTTCCTCCTCTCCACCATGGCGCCTGGCCTCCTCTACCCCTCCATGTTTCTACCTCCAGGTCTTGGGGGGCTCAGTCTGCCAGGCTTCCCTACTGCCTCCACCCTGGCCGAGCTGCAGAGCGCCATGGCGGGGGCGCTGGGCGGCAACATCGTGACCACAAATCCCCTGAGAAATGAGGAGCTTAAAGCTACAGGAGAGGAGGAGGAGGACGAAGAGGAGGAGGAGGGAGATGGAGAGAGTGACTTGGCTGAGGAAAAGGAGGGGGGAGTAGAGGAGGAAATGAGGGGTGAGGATATGACCCTGGAGGATGGAGGGATGGTAGCAGAGGAGGAAGAGGCGTCTCCTCAGAAGGACAAGAGTGACTGAAGTGAAAGATGAAACTGACAGGCCTTGGACATTTCCTCACCTCCTTACCCTCGCCACGTTTACACGCCTCCACCACAAATATCCAAACTATTAAGGACTTTTTTTTCTTTACATTGTTGATTTCTCTTTAACTCTCTGTTGTTGTTGATCTTTCTTCAGCCAGGTTTATTTACTCTGCGTCAGAGAGGACGAGGTGTGTTAAGTTAAATCTCTCTGATCGATAGTGTAGTCAGGGAAAATCCTCTTAAGTCTCTGGTTTGCCTGTGTGCACTGTGAACAGTGTGCCCACGCTCTTCACCCCCACAGTCCCTCTGCTAGGACTTCACAAGGTTCCAATATTATTGTTTCGTTATTGTTATTATTAATATTATTGCTGCTTTCAGCTCAGATCTTTTTATTTTTTGCTTCCTCCTTCATCTGGATAGTTTGGTTGTTGTTACGGCAGCATCTCAAAAAGAGGGGAAGTGCCCTTCCGTAGTGCTTCCTCTCACATCAGTTCTCGATATACAGAGCTACAGCTCACCTGGCTGTCTGTCTGATAAAGCTGCTGCATAAAAGGATTGTGGGTAATGGAGTTGATTGAGCTGTTCTGTTTCAGAGCGGATTGTCACATATCAGACCAGGTAGAAGGAAAACCACGACTGGCCTAAAACTCAGTCTCACACTGACGACCACAACACGTACTTGATCATTAGCTGCACACTCACTACACACACACACACACACACCACACACCCAACCCGATGAACCCCTGCCGACTGTTTCCGGGACGTTTGTCCCGCTGCAGATGTTTTTCTTTGTACGCGAACCCTGAACCGATACTGTTAAACCCAGTCCCACACTGTTTGAAAACAAGTCTTGAATCTTTCCGCCGCCACGTCTAAACCCAGCTCCCTCTCTGTAAAGGTGGCCGGTTCTGGCTCAGGAGTGGCAGGCGGGCTGGGCCTTCTGATTGGTCCGCTTCATGCTGCCAAAACCGGCTGTCCTCCCTTTGAGGTTTCTGTGAAGGGTTTGGGTAAGGTGGTCCACACAGAGATGTGTTTTTTCAGGTTTCTTCTTCAAAGGGGGCAGATGAAATGGTCAATATTCCCAAGTCGCTACCACATTAAGAACCTTTATTCATTTTTTTTTCTTTCTCTCTAATTGTTTTCCTTCATATTTCAGTAGTTTCAGACTAAGTGCTGCTCCCTAGTGACCTTCTCTTTAAAGACTGTTTCTCTAGTCACACACACTGACACCAGGCCTGGCCAAAAACAGGACTGAGACACAACAGAGTTATGAATCCACAAGTTTCTGTCTGAACTTCAACTCTGTTGCTGATTTCTAAATACTTGATATGTGCGAGAGGTGCTTGATTCGTTTCCTTTTTTCTGAGGTCAGTTCACGTGTCAGAGATGAATCAAGTGCTCCAAGTGGTTCCAATATTTGAAAGTGCATTCAAAAGTCACAGCGGCGTGGCCAGGTCTCGTTAACATTTACTATCACAGCCAGCCCAGCAGATGTGGAGAGAGGAGGAAGAGGAGGAAGAGATCGGCGGTGGCTCCCTGGACGACGCCCTCCTGTCACAGACCCTCGTTCTCCTCTCCCACGCTGAGACAGCAATAACCAAGGCAGCTTTTGAATGTTCCGACATTACTCTCCCAACACACACACACACACACTCACTATGAGTAACCACAAGTGTCGTAAGAATAGAAAAACAAAACTAAAACTGTAAATGATGGCAAATAAGTACTGCAATCAATTGTCTCACTCTGTTCCTGTTGATGCACTGGTGTTAAAGAGTTAAATAATCAGGTACCTTTATTACTTAGCTACTTTTCTTGAGAAAATGGACTTTTTGTTACTTTTAGCCAGCAAGCTGAAGAGCATTACCTCAAAATTCTTATCTAGCCTTGAAGTTTACAGACATACCATGTAAATGTTTGTTTTTTTCTTTTTTTGGTGTTTGTTGTTTTGTTTTGTTTTTTTGGAGACATCATGTATGATGAATTGTAGCTATGATGCTTTTAATAAAAGTGAACCATGATATTCGCCTAGGAAACCAACCCTCGGTTTGAATTTCGTTATTTATGAACATTTCCTGTTGCAAACAGTTTTTTCTGTCCCAGGAGGAGTTCACACTTTAGAAAGGGGGTTTAACAAAGTGAGTGTCACCCTTAACAGTTCCTCATCTCAAGACTCAGAACTTGAGTTTTCTGTTCCAGAACAGCTGATCTGGGTCGGTTGAATAAACTCTTTGAGTTAAACCTCCGTTATCATTGGCGCCCGGAAACAATGACTCACCATGGCAACCAGTGAGACGCTAACAGTCGCCATCCTTCAGGCCTGATGAGGTGCAGGTTTCTGATGCCCCTCGCATGCAGAAGAAATAAGCAACACGATCACAGCAGTGAAGGAGAAAGAGCTGCCCGATTGAATGTCTCTACATGGCTCAAGAAAAGTGATGATAAGTGATGTTAAGAATCGCACCTGAAATCACAGTCTGATCCAACTCTGGTGAATTTCTTCACAACAACGTAATGTGGCCGAGTAGAGAGTTTGGAAACTGTGACCTTGTAGGCACTCCTGAAACCATCTGAGCACGGTTCGGGGCTTCAGTCACTCATTACGTCCACGGGGTTCTCGGGTGGATCCAGGCCCGGGGAACACGAGGGCCAGCCAGTGACATTGTCCTGCACCAGGATGAAGCCAGTGTGAGGTCTGAGGGTTTCATCCTGGTACCTAACCACAGTCAGGGTACCATTGCTGCGAGACCCTGCAGACCCACAACCAAACCGGTCCTGCTGGATGATGTTGCAGGCAGCATAACGTTCTCAACTCTATCATGTTGGTCACATGTGCTCAGTGGGAACCTGCTCTCATCTGTGAGGAGACCAGGGTACCAGTGGAGAATCTGCCCATCCTGGTGAACACCAGTACATCTGCAGGGTGCTGGGCTGTGACCACAGGTCCCATTAGAGGACATTGGGCCCTCATGAGAGCGTTTCTGACAGTAACATGAACTGGCTGGAGGTCATTTTGTTCTTGCCCCACACGTTCCTACTGACATGCTACCAGACACCAGCAAAATGTAAAGTAGAGAAAAAGCATTGGGAAGAGATAAATGGGTCTTAAAAGTCCTAATTTAACTTGTTGGCGTTCGCTCCTGACGTTATCGGCGCTGTTTGTTTTCAATTTCATTAGAGTGGTGTGTAAAAGAGGGCCCTGGCTTCAGAACAGCTGAATGGATTGTGCCGCTCGTCTATAAAACCCTATGATATCGTCACGCCAGACCATTCAGACGCAGAGACGCCTGCGACATGTGCCATAAATATACCCTCTCCAAGTGGCCCCTAATTTTATCACAGCTGTTTGCAACAGTGGTTGGATTTGATTACTACTTGAGAATGTGCACATGCTCTTATCTCGACGAGCTGAACCCCTCCAGAATTATTCTGCTTGGATGAGCTTGGATTAAGCTTCAGCCCAGAGTGATTTGTTAAGTTAATTCAAGTCAGGTGTGAGACTCAATTTTCTCTGTAGCCTTTATGGAGCAGGAAATAGTCAGAGCCCCACAAGTTGTTAGGAAATGCGGGGCTCTGACTATTGCCTGATCCCATGTCGGAAACAGTCAGAGCTGAACCAGGATACAATTCTGCCTGATATAAAGTTGAGTTTTTTAAAATAAAATATATAACATTATAGGTATGATACACAGAGTTTGCCTAGTTAGGATGTCATGAACATATAACAGTGTGTATCAGTTTGAAAGAGAGAAGTAGTTCTACTAGAAGGGAAACAAAACAGGAAATAGCCTGTGTGTGGGTGTGAGGTGAGAGAGAGAGAGAGAGAGACATTTTGGCTGTTCTTTTCTCGTGCCTCCAATATTATCACCCTAAAATTGAAGCTCACGTTGTATTTAAATTCACTATGGGTTATCCGGCCATACACCAATCAGCCGTAACATTAAAACCCCCGTCCTTAAATCACTGTTTTGTCTTTGCCGTGCTCTGCTGTGTGTTCCGACAGCTTTCATTCAGAACAAGAATTAACTTTTTCAGCAATTTGGGCAACAAAAGCTAAGCTGTGGGATCCGACAACCGTTTGTTTTCGCTCAGCAAGCACATCAATAAGCTGTGGGCGCCCATTGTAGGTTCACCAATTGTCCTTCCTTAGACCACTTTGGTAGGTATAAATCACTGCAGTCTGGAAACACCCAACAAGACCTGCAGTTCTGGAGATACTCTGACCCAGTTGTCTTGACATGACAATTTCAGCTACAACAACTGTTCACCTGCCCCTAATAAGAATTATTGAAGCCTCTTGGATGAGATGTGAAACGTCCTCAAGCCGATAAAAGAAGTTCTGTTGCTTTGTATTCAACCGACCTGGATGAATGAGAATCTACACAGACGTGTTAAAGCTGAATATATCTAGAACTACTAACAACATTCATGTTCTTTTTGGATATCTTGGGGTTATTGCTCTCCTGACTTTTATAAAAATAAAATAAATAAAGCAAATTTAACCCTTTAACGTCCAAAAATAAATAAATAAATAAAAACCAAACAGAAAATTCCTTTCTCAAATAATTTATTTCTGGGGGTGTTATTTGTTCATTTTATATCTTAGACACCCTTCATTTGACATAAAATGACAAATAATTTCATCATAAATATTTTAACCAGTAAAAAAAAAATTTTAAAAATGAAAAAAATAATAATAATAATTTAAAAAAAAATCAGTGCAAAGAATTATTTCTTGATAAAATTTTGTATTTAACGAAAAATTTTAATTATATAAGCTAAACCTAAAGCATGTTTTTATAAATCTATTATACCCTTATTAAATAATGAATAATTATGTTTTCACCCGCGTCTGTCTTGATGGATGGAAGGAAGGATTGATAGATTTACAGGTTTGATGTCCATTTGGGGGATCTGAGGCCCATGTGTGTCCTGGAACAGGAAGTGACACAACATGCGCCCTTTAAAGAGTATGATTCTATTACGGATGAATACTGAGAGTTTTTGGTAGATTAAGAGGCTGGCAAAAACTCACATATTCCTTAAACCTGGAGAGGAATATGAAATATCGAGTCAATGTCTGTTTAAGAGAGGATTCTAAACTGTTGAATGAATGGATTTTTGATATACCACCTTTAAATACATCAAAATCATGGGTGGTTGAGCATCGTGTATGAGCTGCTGTACCTTTATCCTGTGGGGATTAATCGTCTGTCACTCACAGCAGCGTTGGGCAGATGTTTACCACAGTGATTGAAGATATTTCTGCATCAGCTCAGGAACGGATCATCTGGGAAGCAGAGTTTGTATTAGTAGTTTGTAGCAGTTCATCCACTATATGTGTGTGTATATATATATATGCATATATATATATATGCATATATATAATATACATGTACGTATACATATACGTACATATATATAATATACATGTACGTATACATATACGTACATGTATATATTTATTCATTCATTCATTCATTATCTACCGCTTATCCTTTTCAGGGTCACGGCGGGCTGGAGCCTATCCCAGCTAACATAGGGCGAGAGGCGGGGTTATACCCTGGACAAGTCGCCAGTTCATCGCAGGGCAGACACACAACCACACACACACGTTTACGGGCATTTTTTTTTGTGTCACCAATTCAACTATATCACATGTTTTTGGACTGTGGGAGGAAGCCGGAGTTCCCGGAGAGAACCCACGCAGACACAGGGAGAACATGCAAACTCCACACAGAAAGCCGGCAGACGTGGATTCGAACCCGGTACCTTCTTGCTGTGAGGCAGCAGCGTTAACCACTGCGCCACCGTGTCGCCCTGTATACATGTTTGGAAAAGGTACGTTGTCTATTTCCAATATCAGGGTGGATTGTTATCTTCAAAGTTGTATATACACACACACACACACACACACACATATATATATATATATATATATACACACACACATACATATATGTATGTATATATTTATATATATAAACCTTTGAAGATAAAAATCCACCCTGATATTGGAAATAGACAACCTACCTTTCCCAAAATCACTCCAATGTGTGTGTATGTGTATGTGTATGTGTGTGTGTATGTGTATGTGTATGTGAGTGTGTGCGTGAGTGTGTGCGTGTCCGTGACGGACGTCTGGCCTAATCGCTTTGCGGGAGGAAGTGGAACGTGAAATCCACCAGCCGCACCATCCCCCCCAAGACACACACACACAGACGCACACACACACACACACACACACACAGACAGTGAGACAGACACGCACACACACATTAACACACACAGCGTGTAGTCTCGTCCACCACCCCCATGTCTCCTTCCAGGAATCTAGAGCATTAGTGTTATTGAACAGGTTTGGGGTGAGGCGTTTGTGAAAGCGTAGATGTCACGTGCCCCAGGCTGACGATGTAAGTCCTATCCTACTAACTCCTACTAACTCCTCCACCGCCGACAAAAACAAACGCCTTCATTATAAATGTTTCTTTGTGTAGGACACGTCAAACCCCGCTGGAATAATTGTATTGATTTACAGTGGAAAAAGCAGCACATGTAAACGGATGAGGTCTTTCGTCGTTTCCACGTTTAAACATGATCTAAGATTGAAGTTCATCAAAACAGAAAGTAAAGCCTTTAATGTCGAGACGGAAGTAAAGTGTTGTTTTCAGAAAAAAACTCTCACTCTGAAGGTGATACGTTTCTAACCATCGAGTGTCGTCACCTTTTCAGCTAAACGTCTCTGAAGGCTGAAAAATGTCTCTTCATCATCTCACTAAACAGGACGTCCCTGAAAACCATGTTTGGGTGGCAGCAGACCTCGTCACCCCTCATACTAGCACCGAGTAGACAGTTACCCATGGGCACTAACACCCCTCATACTAGCACCGAGTAGACAGTTACCCATGGGCACTAACACCCCTCATACTAGCACCGAGTAGACAGTTACCCATGGGCCCTAACACCCCTCATACTAGCACCGAGTAGACAGTTACCCATGGGCACTAACACCCCTCATACTAGCACCGAGTAGACAGTTACCCATGGGCACTAACACCCCTCATACTAGCACCGAGTAGACAGTTACCCATGGGCACTAACACCCCTCATACTAGCACCGAGTAGACAGTTACCCATGGGCACTAACACCCCTCATACTAGCACGGATGACGGTTACCCATGAGCACTAACACAGATGAGACAGTTACCCATCAGCACTAACACCCCTCATACTAGCACAATTGAGACAGTTACCCATGGGCACTAACACCCCTCATACTAACACAGATGACGGTTACCTATGAGCACTAACACCCCTCATACCAGCACGGATGACGGTTACCCATGAGCACTAACACAGATGAGACAGTTACCCATCAGCACTAACACCCCTCATACTAGCACAATTGAGACAGTTACCCATGGGCACTAACACCCCTCATACTAACACAGATGAGAGTTACCCATGAGCACTTACACTCCATACTAACACAGATGCGACAGTTACCCATGAGAACTAATACCCCTCATACTAGCAAAAACGAGACAATTACCCATGGGCACTAACAACCCTCATACTAGCACAGATGAGACAGTTACGCGTGAGCACTTACACCCCCCATACTAACACAGACGAGAGTTACCCATGAGTACTAGCCCCCTCATACTAACACAGATGCAACAGTTACCCATGAGCACTAACACCCCTTATACTACCACATATGGGAAAGTTACCTATCAGCACTAAGACCCCTCATACTAGCACAATTGAGACAGTTACCCATGAGCACTAACATCACTCATACTAGCACAGATGGGACAGTTACCCATGAGCACTAACACCCCTCATACTAGCACAGATGAAACATTTACCCATGGGCACTAAAACCCCTCATACTAGCACAGATAAGACAGTTACCCATGACCACTAACACCCTTCATACCATCACAGATGAGACAGGTACCCATGAGCACTAACAACCCTCATACTAGCACAGATGACAGTTACCCATGGGCCCTAACACCCCTCATGCCATCACAGATGAGACAGTTACCCATGGGCACTAACACCCCTCATACAAGCACAGATGAGACAGTTAACTATAGGCTATAGGCTAATATGAGCACTAATATGAGCACTAAAACCCCTCATATTAGCACAGATGGGACAGTTAACCATAGGCACTAACATTCCTCATACTAGAAAATATGGGAAAGTTCCCCATGGGCACTAACATCCCTCATACTAGCACAGATGAGACAGTTACCAATGAGCACTAACACTCCTCATACCAGCACAGATGAGACAGTTATCCACAAGCACTTACAACCCCCATCCTAACACAGATGAGACAGTTACACATGAGCACTAACACCCCTCATACTAGCACAGATGAGTTACCCATGGGCACTAACAGCCCTCATACTAGCACAGATGAGACAGTTACTCATGAGCACTAACAACCCTCTTACTAGCACAGATAGGGCAGTTACCCATGGGCACTAACACCCGTCTTACTAGCACAGATGAGACAGTTACCCATGAGCACTAACACCCCTCATACTAGCACAGATGAAACATTTACCCATGGGCACTAAAACCCCTCATACTAGTACAGATAAGACAGTTACCCATGAGCACTAACACCCTTCATACCATCACAGATGAGACAGTTACCCATGGGCACTAACACCCCTCATACAAGCACAGATGAGACAGTTAACTATAGGCTATAGGCTAATATGAGCACTAATATGAGCACTAACACCCCTCATATTAGCACAGATGAGACAGTTAACCATAAGCACTAACATTCCTCATACTAGCAAATATGGGAAAGTTCCCCATGGGCACTAACATCCTTCATAGTAGCACAGATGAGACAGTTACCCATGAGCACTAACAACCTATATACTAGCACATATGGGAAAGTCACCCATCAGCACTAACACCCCTCATACTAGCACAATTGAGACAGTTACCCATGAGCACTAGCACCCCTCATACTAACACAGATCAGACAGTTACCCATGAGCACTAACACCCCTCATACTAACGCAGATGTGAAAGTTACCCATGAGCACTAACACCCCTCATACTAGCACAGTTGAGACAGTTACCCATGGGCACTAACACCCCTCATACTAACAAAGATGAGAGTTACCCATGAGCACTTACACCCCTCATACTAACACAGATGCTACAGTTACCCATGAGAACTAATACCCCTCATACTAGCAAAAGGGAGAGTTACCCATGGGCACTAACAACCCTTATACTAGCACAGATGAGACAGTTACCCGTGAGCACTTACACCCCCCATACTAACACAGACGAGAGTTACCCATGAGCACTAACACCCATTATACTAGCACATATGGGAAAGTTACCCATCAGCACTAAGACCCCTCATACTAGCACAATTGAGACAGTTACCCATGAGCACTAACAACCCTCTTACTAGCACAGATAGGACAGTTACCCATGGGCACTAACACCCGTCATACTAGCACAGATGAGACAGTTAACCATAGGCACTAACATCACTCATACAAGCACAGATGAGACAGTTACCCATGAGCACTAACACCCCTCATACTAGCACAGATGAAACATTTACCCATGGGCACTAAAACCCCTCATACTAGCACAGATAAGACAGTTACCCATGAGCACTAACACCCTTCATACCATCACAGATGAGACAGGTACCCATGAGCACTAACACAGATGAGGCAGTTACCCATGAGCACTAACACCCCTCATACCATCACAGATGAGACAGTTACCATAGGCACTAACATTCCTCATACTAGCAAATATGGGAAAGTTACCCATGAGCACTAACACTCCTCATACCAGCACAGATGAGACAGTTGCCCATGAGCACTTACAACCCCCATCCTAACACAGATGAGACTGTTACCCAAGGGCACTAACAACCCTCATATAGGCACAGATGAGACAGTTATACTAGCACAATTGAGACAGTTACCCATGAGCACTAACAACCCTTTTACTAGCACAGATAGGACAGTTACCCATGGGCACTAACACCCGTCATACTAGCAGAGATGAGACAGTTAACCATAGGCACTAGTATCACTCATACTAGCACAGATGAGACAGTTACCCATGAGCACTAACACCCCTCATACTAGCACAGATGAAACATTTACCCATGGGCACTAAAACCCCTCATACTAGCACAGATAAGACAGTAACCCATGAGCACTAACAACCCTCTTACTAGCACAGATAGGACAGTTACCAATGGGCACTAACACCCGTCATACAAACACAGATGACGGTTACCCATGAGCACTAACACCCCTCATACTAACACAGATGACGGTTACCCATGAGCACTAACACCCCTCATACTAGCACGGATGACGGTTACCCATGAGCACTAACACAGATGAGACAGTTACCCATCACCACTAACACCCCTCATACTAGCACAATTGAGACAGTTACCCATGGGCACTAACACCCCTCATACTAACACAGATGAGAGTTACCCATGAGAACCAATACCCCTCATACTAGCAAAAACGAGACAGTTACCCATGGGCACTAACAACCCTCATACTAGCACAGATGAGACAGTTACGCGTGAGCACTTACACCCCCCATACTAACACAGATGCAACAGTTACCCATGAGCACTAACACCCATTATACTAGCACATATGGGAAAGTTACCGATCAGCACTAAGACCCCTCATACTAGCACAATTGAGACAGTTACCCATGAGCACTAACATCACTCATACTAGCACAGATGAGACAGTTACCCATGAGCACTAACACCCCTCATACTAGCACAGATGAAACATTTACCCATGGGCACTAAAACCCCTCATACTAGCACAGATAAGACAGTAACCCATGAGCACTAACACCCTTCATACCATCACAGATGAGACAGGTACCCATGAGCACTAACACAGATGAGGCAGTTACCCATGAGCACTAACACCCCTCATACCATCACAGATGAGACAGTTACCATAGGCACTAACATTCCTCATACTAGCAAATATGGGAAAGTTACCCATGAGCACTAACACTCCTCATACCAGCACAGATGAGACAGTTGCCCATGAGCACTTACAACCCCCATCCTAACACAGATGAGACTGTTACCCAAGGGCACTAACAACCCTCATATAGGCACAGATGAGACAGTTATACTAGCACAATTGAGACAGTTACCCATGAGCACTAACAACCCTTTTACTAGCACAGATAGGACAGTTACCCATGGGCACTAACACCCGTCATACTAGCACAGATGAGACAGTTAACCATAGGCACTAACATCACTCATACTAGCACAGATGAGACAGTTACCCATGAGCACTAACACCCCTCATACTAGCACAGATGAAACATTTACCCATGGGCACTAAAACCCCTCATACTAGCACAGATAAGACAGTAACCCATGAGCACTAACAACCCTCTTACTAGCACAGATAGGACAGTTACCAATGGGCACTAACACCCGTCATACAAACACAGATGACGGTTACCCATGAGCACTAACACCCCTCATACTAACACAGATGACGGTTACCCATGAGCACTAACACCCCTCATACTAGCACGGATGACGGTTACCCATGAGCACTAACACAGATGAGACAGTTACCCATCACCACTAACACCCCTCATACTAGCACAATTGAGACAGTTACCCATGGGCACTAACACCCCTCATACTAACACAGATGAGAGTTACCCATGAGAACCAATACCCCTCATACTAGCAAAAACGAGACAGTTACCCATGGGCACTAACAACCCTCATACTAGCACAGATGAGACAGTTACGCGTGAGCACTTACACCCCCCATACTAACACAGATGCAACAGTTACCCATGAGCACTAACACCCATTATACTAGCACATATGGGAAAGTTACCGATCAGCACTAAGACCCCTCATACTAGCACAATTGAGACAGTTACCCATGAGCACTAACATCACTCATACTAGCACAGATGAGACAGTTACCCATGAGCACTAACACCCCTCATACTAGCACAGATGAAACATTTACCCATGGGCACTAAAACCCCTCATACTAGCACAGATAAGACAGTAACCCATGAGCACTAACACCCTTCATACCATCACAGATGAGACAGGTACCCATGAGCACTAACACAGATGAGGCAGTTACCCATGAGCACTAACACCCCTCATACCATCACAGATGAGACAGTTACCATAGGCACTAACATTCCTCATACTAGCAAATATGGGAAAGTTACCCATGAGCACTAACACTCCTCATACTAGCACAGATGAGACAGTTGCCCATGAGCACTTACAACCCCCATCCTAACACAGATGAGACTGTTACCCATGGGCACTAACAACCCTCATATAGGCACAGATGAGACAGTTATACTAGCACAATTGAGACAGTTACCCATGAGCACTAACACCCCTCATACTAGCACAGATGAAACATTTACCCATGGGCACTAAAACCCCTCATACTAGCACAGATAAGACAGTTACCCATGAGCACTAACACCCTTCATACCATCACAGATGAGACAGGTACCCATGAGCACTAACACAGATGAGGCACTTACCCATGAGCACTAACACCCCTCATACCATCACAGATGAGACAGTTACCATAGGCACTAACATTCCTCATACTAGCAAATATGGGAAAGTTACCCATGAGCACTAACACTCCTCATTCCCAGCACAGATGAGACAGTTGCCCATGAGGACTTACAACCCCCATCCTAACACAGATGAGACTGTTACCCAAGGGCACTAACAACCCTCATATAGGCACAGATGAGACAGTTATACTAGCACAATTGAGACAGTTACCCATGAGCACTAACAACCGTCTTACTAGCACAGATAGGACAGTTACCCATGGGCACTAACACCCGTCATACTAGCACAGATGAGACAGTTAACCATAGGCACTAACATCACTCATACTAGCACAGATGAGACAGTTACCCATGAGCACTAACACCCCTCATACTAGCACAGATGAAACATTTACCCATGGGCACTAAAACCCCTCATACTAGCACAGATAAGACAGTTACCCATGAGCACTAACACCCTTCATACATCACAGATGAGACAGGTACCCATGAGCACTAACACAGATGAGGCAGTTACCCATGAGCACTAACACCCCTCATACCATCACAGATGAGACAGTTACCATAGGCACTAACATTCCTCATACTAGCAAATATGGGAAAGTTACCCATGAGCACTAACACTCCTCATACCAGCACAGATGAGACAGTTGCCCATGAGCACTTACAACCCCAAACCTAACACAGATTAGACTGTTACCCAAGGGCACTAACAACCCTCATATAGGCACAGATGAGACAGTTATACTAGCACAATTGAGACAGTTACCCATGAGCACTAACAACCCTTTTACTAGCACAGATAGGACAGTTACCCATGGGCACTAACACCCGTCATACTAGCACAGATGAGACAGTTAACCATAGGCACTAACATCACTCATACTAGCACAGATGAGACAGTTACCCATGAGCACTAACACCCCTCATACTAGCACAGATGAAACATTTACCCATGGGCACTAAAACCCCTCATACTAGCACAGATAAGACAGTTACCCATGAGCACCAACACCCTTCATACCATCACAGATGAGACAGGTACCCATGAGCACTAACACAGATGAGGCAGTTACCCATGAGCACTAACACCCCTCATACCATCACAGATGAGACAGTTACCATAGGCACTAACATTCCTCATACTAGCATATATGGGAAAGTTACCCATGAGCACTAACACTCCTCATACCAGCACAGATATGACAGTTTTCCATGAGCACTTACAACCCCCATCCTAACACAGATGAGACTGTTACCCATGGGCACTAACAACCCTCATATAGGCACAGATGAGACAGTTATACTAGCACAATTGAGACAGTTACCCATGAGCACTAACAACCCTCTTACTAGCACAGATAGGACAGTTACCAATGGGCACTAACACCCGTCATACAAACACAGATGACGGTTACCCATGAGCACTAACACCCCTCATACTAACACAGATGACGGTTACCCATGAGCACTAACACCCCTCATACTAGCACGGATGACGGTTACCCATGAGCACTAACACAGATGAGACAGTTACCCATCACCACTAACACCCCTCATACTAGCACAATTGAGACAGTTACCCATGGGCACTAACACCCCTCATACTAACACAGATGAGAGTTACCCATGAGAACCAATACCCCTCATACTAGCAAAAACGAGACAGTTACCCATGGGCACTAACAACCCTCATACTAGCACAGATGAGACAGTTACGCGTGAGCACTTACACCCCCCATACTAACACAGATGCAACAGTTACCCATGAGCACTAACAACCCTCTTACTAGCACAGATAGGACAGTTACCCATGGGCACTAACACCCGTCATACTAGCACAGATGAGACAGTTAACCATAGGCACTAACATCACTCATACTAGCACAGATGAGACAGTTACCCATGAGCACTAACACCCCTCATACTAGCACAGATGAAACATTTACCCATGGGCACTAAAACCCCTCATACTAGCACAGATAAGACAGTTACCCATGAGCACTAACACCCCTCATACCATCACAGATGAGACAGTTACCATAGGCACTAACATTCCTCATACTAGCAAATATGGGAAAGTTACCCATGAGCACTAACACTCCTCATACCAGCACAGATGAGACAGTTGCCCATGAGCACTTACAACCCCCATCCTAACACAGATGAGACTGTTACCCAAGGGCACTAACAACCCTCATATAGGCACAGATGAGACAGTTATACTAGCACAATTGAGACAGTTACCCATGAGCACTAACAACCCTCTTACTAGCACAGATAGGACAGTTACCCATGGGCACTAACACCCGTCATACTAGCACAGATGAGACAGTTAACCATAGGCACTAACATCACTCATACTAGCACAGATGAGACAGTTACCCATGAGCACTAACACCCCTCATACTAGCACAGATGAAACATTTACCCATGGGCACTAAAACCCCTCATACTAGCACAGATAAGACAGTTACCCATGAGCACTAACACCCTTCATACCATCACAGATGAGACAGGTACCCATGAGCACTAACACAGATGATGCAGTTACCCATGAGCACTAACAC